>JADLZN010011146.1:0-25587 GCA_018155175.1 Sinocyclocheilus anophthalmus | reverse complement strand
AGGGTTTCTGCAGGATTTTATAAACTCAAATTTAAGACCTTTCTTAAGACCTGCACAAATAAAATTAAAACCATATGAGCAGAGTAGGGCAATGTCTACCCTATGAACTGTCAAAGCATTGAATTACAGTTCGGATACAAGTTTTCACAAAAACAACATTTTATAAAATGATACATTTCACATTTCAGCCTTTAAACTATTTTTTAGAAAGGGGATTAGTCAAAAGTATAAATTATTATATTAAATGTAAACAATTATTATCATCAAGCGATTATTATATGAATTAAATAACACAAATTAGGGTTGTGCGATATTGACAAATTATATCTAGATAATATTCTGGGATTTTATCGATGACGGTAATTTGACTATATTTTGCTGAGTGTGTTATTGCGCTGATATCTTAAGGACTAATGTGGACAGGACCCTGAACTTTATTGCTATTCTTCATATTTTTTTTTCTGTGTGGTCAGTTCACAGCGTAATAGAAATAATAATTCAAAAAGTTTTGATGGCGAATATCTTTATATTATCTCATTAGCAGTCTTCCTTCATCGACAATTTTTTCTAAAAGTGTGCACCATCTTTTGGGTCAAATTCTTGCATTTGGGCTGTTATCAAGCAAATGAAAGTATCAACTAAATGTATCTTTGCAATGCAGAGGAAGCACAGAAGCTGCATTAGAAGTGGCATCTATATGCATTTACACACTGTTTAATGCAGCTTTGAGGGACATTAAATACTTTAAACTGCAATTACAAATGCATAAAATGTTTTGACATATTAAACATAAAACATTGAATACTAACATTTGAAATAATTTAAAAAATGAAAAGATACTTTAAATGTGAAATAAAACAACCACCAGTAGGTGGCAGCAAGTCACTGGTAATAAGTGAGTCATTGCGATTGAACCGAATCATTTAAACGAGTGATTAATTCGGGAACGAAACGCCGTCATGTTGCTCAGAGAAGTAAAACAGCGCTGTGGCTGTGTTTGAAATGATTCTTGTTGGAGAAATAGAGCAAAACAGGAAATATGGTGTCTAAAACAAAAGTCTCTTAATTAAATTCTGGTTTATTGAACTGTTGTAAAAAATCAACATCACATTTGTAATCATACTTCATACGAACCCCACGTTCACCCAGTGAAAGCTCTACGCCGCTTGCAACGGTAACAAACATTGGGCTCGATTTTTGCATTGTCTGAACTCGCCCATGAACAAATAACCAACACGTCAGTCCTATATTGAAAATTGATCTCATCTCCGCCAGCAGGTGGGCGTTTGATTGAAATTAACTGGTTTCCCGGTACGGCAGAACACAAAGCAGCGCTAGCCAAGGGACCTCCTGAGAAGTTGTCTAGCGACTGTGTTTTTCCACATGACACTTCATATCTACAGTTCAGCCCGTTTGAAGTCTTCTGAACCCATCTGTCACATTCAGCCACTATCGCACAATTCTGGTATTTCCGCTCCCAAATTTAAGACCTCTTGAAAATCTAAATAGAAGATTCCATCTTGCTACCCATACTAATCACTTAAGGCCTTAAATTGATACAACTGACATATAATTCACGCACACTAAGGACCAGCTCGGACCAAACACACTTGTGGTCACGTGTCGATTCTTATTGATCTGCACCTGTTAACCTCAAAACATAATCTTTTTATGTACAGTCCAAAGACAACAACTACTCACCCTATCAGCACAATATCGACTTCTTACAATCCCCTTCGCTTTCCTGTGCACAATATCCATAATCCCATTTTAAATAAATGCTGTTTCTTTTAACTTTCATTTGTCACAACAAATATTGCGCTTCCACAAAATATTATCACCAAGTGTTTTCCACACTGCTATACTCAACTACAGACAAGCACCCTACCTTAGCATAATCCCTACGCGGACTTCTCCAATCTACATCGTTCTGTTTATGGATCAAATCCTCAGCTGTCGCCCAGTCACTAGGACACTAAATTCTACAAGTTGTAAATATATTCACCACTTGTCATCTTAATTAGACATACAC
Source organism: Sinocyclocheilus anophthalmus (assembly GCA_018155175.1). Lineage (NCBI taxonomy): Eukaryota > Metazoa > Chordata > Actinopteri > Cypriniformes > Cyprinidae > Sinocyclocheilus > Sinocyclocheilus anophthalmus. Next base: position 23,555 of record JADLZN010011146.1, on the reverse strand, counting down.
GCACCTATTCACAATATTATCTGATTTACCGGTGTGCTTTATCAAAACTTTTGAACCAGTAGGGGATCTATGTCATTACCACTACTAATCGTTATATAACTCCTAGATGCTTTCGAGAGACTCTTTACTATGGACACAGACTGTGTCCATTTCTTTGCATCGGACTCCTCCTTGACGCGGGACAGGCCTGGCTGTCCACGAGATTGCGCATCCGATCCTGTCGCAGCTACTGTAGCCAGGATCATTGTCCCGAGAGCTTTCCGAATCAGCCGCAAGCGGACGCTAACACATGATCATGCTAAACCAATCTGACCTTCTACAAGCAAGTCCAGTTGTGGCTACCACACCACCATGCAATACGGCATTTTAATCAAGCACAAATCTGTCTAACACACCTTGGCGTCCACACCCACTGAGGGAGTGTTCATGCAATCAACAAAAATCACGTGGCACTCCTGCTGTATTCGTGAGTGAAAATTGGGATACTTATATACAAACGTCCACAAACGATATAATGTTTCTAGAGGTTTTGGATATTTGAATGACTTCTTAAATATTGTGCTTTAAGGCGCTAAACAGGTACCCCTAGGCATTCAAATACCTAGAGTGTTCCTATCTACACTTAAATTGGAAATTGAAATTGCGAATTGAACAATATGCCTAATGGAAAAAAGCATAATTTTCGCAAAAAAATGCCCATCTATCGCCAAAAAAGTTTACGCTGGCAAGGGGTTTTTCAGGCAATGGAAAAGGAATAATTTCGCAAAAACTGCATGGAAACGGCGTTTATTTTTCGCATTTAAAGGTCCATTTCATTTGACCGGGCGTATGGTAAAAAGTCATATGATTCATTCTTCAATGTTACGATAACCTCCAAGAAAAAATCATACGTGGCCCTCTCCAGTATAAGGGCTTTCCCAACATTATGCTTAGACAATTTACCTGCCACGTCACTGCGGGGTGCCAGGGTGGCTCTGTGATACGGCCACTGAAGGATGAGTGCCGGCACAATGCTTGTGTTTATTCCAGACGTGCCACGCGCGTTTCTGAAGCGGCTTTCTGTGCTGCTTCTGTAAAGATACACGATTCCTTTGAATAAATATAGCCAAAATCCATAAAAATCCCACCAAAATCCGTTGCCATAACTTATCGCGAGAGGCAAAAAGATACGTTTTAGCCGCATAACATTGGTTAACGGAAACGTCGTCATTTCGCAATACTTTTTTATCAACATTAATAAAATATCGCCAAAGTTTTGCGCAAATCTGTAATGGAAATGCAGCTATTCTCTTAGTGACAACAACTAGGAACTCACTGTTTCAATGAGAAGAAAAGGAAAACACAAAATGAAATCCCATGTGAAAGTATTCAGTATGTTTGAGTATGATTTTCAATTTAAACAGTCTCAATAATTGCATTTACATACATAAACCTAACCATTTGTCAATATAAAACACTGTAGTATCTGCCTGTTATACCCTGTTACAAACATTCCAAGTCTTTTTAGGCCTAATGATTGCTTTGTGTAAGATTGTAGACTTTTTTTTCGGACAGTTTTTGCAGACTGTTTTTGGCCAGTTTCTGTGACTGTACTTAAATATGTCTTGATCTGACGCACAAGGCAAGCAACCGAAAGCAATGGAGTTCCTAGTTCATCAATATAGTGACACCTGGGGTACCTGTAGCATCTTAGTAGTGCTATGCTTCAGTTTTTGATGCCTTGGGATTGAGAATGGTTTAGTAATTTCTACCCTAAAGCTACTACTATGACCCTTTTAGGGGCAAATACAGTAAATATATCTCTTTGACAAGTTGTTGTACCCTAAAGGTACAATTTTAGAGATTGTAGCATTTAAGAGAGGGCCAAATTGACCAACATCACTCAGTACATGCACTTTAAAGGTTCAGTTTCATTTGGACTAAAGCAATAATTTGTCTTTTTAAAATGCCACATAAAAGCTTCCGTCTGACTGAAATCATCCAGTTTTTGGAGATTTGGACTAACAGACCTAGATAGAGCTCGGCTTTGTCCAGCTTGTTTACATGTTAACTGGTTAATGTTTACAATTTAACATGTACAATTCGGTTGACTGCTCACTTTCGGCTGGCAGTAATAGTGGATTGTTAACTGCGCCGTGCAAATGGCACTGAGCTTTGTGAATAAGGTGCAATCTATGAGCCTAATTAAAATAGAAAGGAGTTGTGTTTGCATTCAAAAGAATGACAGTGACAGTAAAGTTGCATGAAATGGCAATTCTTACTATTTTGATCTATTTTCTAAATGCAAGCCATTGATCGTATTGTGATTGTTTGCATTCTCTGCCTGTATCCAATCAACAAGTGATGGATAGAACCAAGTTTATATGTATAGCATCTATTTTTCTTTGTACTTTATTTGCCTCCATTTATTTTTTATTTGTTTAGTGAACTCACACTTCTCTGTTTGACCACCTAACCGGAATACATACTGTATAGTGGCGGATTATGTGTTGTGGGTTGTGATGGGGTGGTGCAGTTCCCATAGGGCTGGTTTTTAATCTCAGTCCTGGCCTGCGGTTTGGTGGATGAAGTGGTCGACTTTGCCATGACTCTGCCCAAGCTGATCCAGCTAAGCAGGCAGCTCTACAGCGGGCAGGCCGAGCGCACAGAGCTCCTCGGCGCTGCTGAGCCTGGTTTATCCCCTGCTACGCTCCCTCCTTCTCTCCACATGGTCTATCAAGGGTTGCGGGGGCAAGGCTGGTGTGTGCAAGCAATTCGTGTATGTTTGAGGTGCGAATTTGATCAGAGACAGGAAATTGCTAAAGATGTTCTTGTGGCCGCTACAGTGAGCAAGATATCATTAGCAGGTGCTTCTTTTCTCAGGGCCTGAGGCACTTTTAGAGCTGGACAGGATGGAGGTGAAGGGGCAGAAGATGATGAGAAGGAGAAAGCGGTGAAGAAAGCGAAGGGGTTGGAAGTGTGGAGAGAATACACGTTGGAATAAAGCAACATGTTTAATACGACCAAGACTTTGATTTTAACATGTGATCGTGTTTCCAAATCCCCACAAGACTGCACTGAATATTTCACGCTAGTTCGATATTCTTCTGATTAACCTGTGATTCCCAGTCCTTGACATTAAGAAATTAAACTACGCCGTCTAGCAATAGCACATTTCAGTATTTTTTTATTTTTTTTTTATAATAATACCGCCTTTGCAGCAACGATTTTGTACCGTTTGCTTCTGTGCGCTGCTGCATCTCTCAGCAGGTGCAAAATTATGTTCTTTCAGTGCTTTGCCATTTTCTGTAGATCCCGCATCTTGCATGACCATGATTAGTTTGATTCAGTACATTGGTACTGCTATGGTATTTACCTTCAAGCAGTTAATGAAAACAAGAGTGTAAAACCAAAGCCACCGCACCATTAACCCAGAAATTTTAGGCAATAAATTTTGAGAATAACCAGGCCAGGACGATTCTGAGAAATGAGCACTCGAGGACTGATAGTCACCGTACTAGCGGTGGCCATTCTATAACGCACCAAAAAGAAGGGACACTGTGGAGGATTCAGTGAAACAGAAAAAATAATACTAAACCGTAATACTTGCTGATTTTGGAGTAGTGTTACTAGTATAATACTCTACATTTCTTGCCATAAAAAGATTTAAAAAATATTTGTAAATGAACAAAGCACAGTTACTAGTAGTGCAGTTTCGAATGATTTGGATCATTGACTCACTCGATTTAATTCAAAAATGTGGAATACAAGTCAGGAACGAAAATTCGCTCTGTGTAAGAAGATGCAATGGTTTATTGACACTATTGCGTCTAAAAGGTCTCAACTAATAAACATGAAACATATATTTTATATCTTGTTATTTTTTTATTATATACCACAGCGGTATGACTAGGCTGTACGATATGAGATTTTCTCACTGCGCCCGATTTTATCATGGCAAATAAATTCACGACTAACAATATATAACGATAGAAGCAGGAAAATACTGGAAACAAAAGAAATAATCGCTATCAGTCAAATCAAATTCACTTTTTCACTATTTTTATTTGATTTTAACCCTGTTGTCTTTTATTTCTCTCTCTCTCTATTTCTCTCTCTCTCTATTTCTCTCTCTCTATCTTAGCTAGTGAATTACACTATTGCATACAAAAGGAAAAATTACACTTAATAGCAATCATATACTGATAAAGAACTCAAAGATCATCAAGGCATAAGTATTTTTACATTTCTATTTTTTTTTGCTTTCTCCATCTGTTCTATAAAGTATAAAATAGCAATCTTAAAAGAAATACGTATAAGTGTCTGACTCAAGCCTGCGCTAGTAGGCAGACATGGTATTTAAAAACCGGACTGTCTGACCTAAACCCGGACAACTTGCCACCCTACACCCTACTCAGTAGTCCAACTCAGTTTATTCCATTCTGAAAATATGTGGCTATATTTATACTTAGAAACTTAAAATATACTAATTTGTTTTGTACATTGTCATGGGCCACAGTAACAATGATGTGCTTGTTGACCTTCAGTTAGTGCTTAGAAGTATGTACTATGGTGACCTTAGAGCAAACAGTGGTAAAGTGCCTCACTCAAGGGCACATTGATGTTGAGAACGCTTTATGATATCAGTTCACTACAGCTGGTTATTGAATCAATGACCCTCTGAGTACTGACCCACTTCTAGATCTGAAGCCGTGGAGCATTGCCGTGTGTTCTGCAAAGAACAAAAGAGCTGTATACGATCAAATGAGCACCAGGGTGAACAGCGGTTACTTCAAGTTCTGGATTCAATGGATTACGTTTTGATTGGACAGACTGGGTTATGCAGAAACGCAAGTAGGCTAGCTGTTTCTGGAAAAAAGTAGAAAATCTCATGATCAGCAGTGCAAATTCATTATGAGACTTGCAATATTATCTCGGTATAATTTTTGGTTTGATGACATCCCAGTGAAAGTAAAAAGGCCAGTATTGTTAAATACATATATAAAAAATTGTTTTCCTCAATTTTTTTCAAATTGACATTATATAGTTACACCAGTAGGTGGCGACAAGTGGCTTGATCTTATGAGAAATTTGCTGATTCATTCAGGGAGTCTTTATCAGTGAGTCATGTTGTAAATCGCTCAACTGGTTCGCTCAAAACACTGAATCATTCAGTTACAAACTTGTTACTTAGAGATGTGGTTCTGCTGTGGCTTTGATTGGACCTATTTTCATTGGCAAACCCAAAATAGACAGGTTAACTAGAAATATTGTTCTCATTATTAACTTCTTGTTTATTGAACTTTTGGGTAAAATCAATATCACACGAGGAAATGTGCTGCTGTTCCAGTTTCTAAAATGAGCACAGCGGTCATTTGGCCTTACATTCTATTTTGTAATGTCTTAAAAAGACAGGAAGGAATAATGGTTATTGTCTAACACATTTTCTTCAAAATATTGCTATTAATTTCTTATGAAAATGAAGTGTAAAACAAATATACAACATCTGCTTTTGCAGGGGATGAAGGAGACAGTGGACAGACAGCCTGTGATATTTGTATTTGGTTCACAGAAAATTCTATCCTGCACTGACATCTTTGTCTCAGTGTGTTTATCTGTGTAATAAAAACTCTGACGTAGATACAGATGTGCATGGATATCTTGCTGTCTGTGCTGTTGAGATGTCTGACTATCATACAGGTGGAGATTGATAGTCACAAACACAATTACCATGAATATAACAGCTGTGTCAGTCCAGTCTGCATTTGTCTTTGTTTTGACACACAATCCAGCTGACGGCGTTCACAGCCTGGCCTTAGTAAATACAACAAGTCAATAACTGCTTTGTTTCACTGACATCTCATCTTTACACGTACTGTATTCTTGCCCATGAATTTCATCAGATAATACAGAATGTCCCGAACATTCTGAGCTGTATATTGAAGGAATATATATATTTTTTAAAAATCTTTAAATTACACCCACCGTTGTTGTTTTGGGGCATTGTACATAGACTGTGATTACACAATGGGTCGGCCAGCCGAGAAGAACAGAACAGAATGTTTACAAAAGCAGACAGTTATTCTTAAATTTTCTCTCTAAGGACTTAAAGCCTCCAAGGCTCTGAAAGCCCTAAATATTTACTTTTGATTTTAACTCATGCAAGTAAACATTTTGCAAGCCAAATATAGACACTCTGGGTTCAGAGATAAGTAGCCTGCTTTGCAAATACAACAACATGACAACTTGGTTCCTCTAATGTCCTTATTTTTACTAGTCCTTAGTCCTTTTTGTCCATGTTATGTCTTATCTAATAATTGTGTCTTTTTTCAGTGTCTTTGAAGGTTGTAAATCATGTTTGCATCATACTGTATAGCCACATAACACCATTCTGTTTCATTGTGAAGATCAGTTTGGGGATTAGTTGTTTCATAGAAAAGTCATTAGGTCTGCAATCAGACATTCAATAGCTCAAATGTGTGATTTCTCAAGCAGAGGTTTTGTCTTAAATTATAAATAATGTTTGTGAATTTTACTAGCTATTATGAAAGGATTGTGAATAATGATAATAAGGATAATGAAAGCATGCAGGTTTTTTCATATGCTGTATGTTCGGCTTTTTTTTTATTGGCCATATTTATTGGTCAAATCAATGCTTTGATATATTTTTTATATTTTTTACTAATTGCTTTGTGTTTCAATTATTTAACAAATTCAATTTTAATGAAAAAACTATTAAATCACCTATAATATGATATTTAGTAGCAGGTTCCGATTGTGACAACTTACCCAAATATAGTGTGACAACATGTACAATTATTAGATAAGCATGTGGTAAGCGTGTTTTTAAAGTTCTTCAGGTTTTATATATATATCTAGAATACGTGTCATCCGTAGTACCTTTATAATCAACTGTTTTCTATTTTAATCTATTATAAATTTCTATTTATTCATTGATGGGCAATGCTGATTATTTTACTACCCCATTCCTCCAGTCTTCAGTGTCACAGGATCCTTCACGAAGTATGGTCGAATACTGCTGAATGTGTGAATTGAAAACAGTTGTGCTGCGGGGTGCTCAATATTTTTGTAGAATAATGAGGGTTTTTTTTCAGTATTATTGTGAACATACCACGGCTATTAGTCGAGCGTATAAAAGTGTTGTGTACTTCCCATGTTGACAGTGACATCCCTTGCCGGAAATAAGTGATTGATTTCTTAGTAATAATAAGAAAAAAGAAGAGACTGTTCCTAAACTTTTGGAATGGCTGTGAATTGTTTATCTAAAGGGGTCAACTTATGAGCGATTTCACGTCATTTCCTTGCTCTTTGAAGTGTTACAAGCTCTTGGTGCAACAAGAAGATCTGTAAAGTTGCATAGATTAAAGTCTTAAATCCAAAGAGATGTTCTTTATAAAAGTTAAGAGTCAACCACGGCTACCTAAAAACGGGCCGCTTCTAGCACGCCCCCACAGTCATTACTCACTATCGAAGAGCCGCCGAAAGTGTGTATGCAGATAAGAAAGAAAGGACGGGGTTTAAGGATCAGCCGTAGGTGTGATGCAGCCAGTCAGGGAGACGCTGTGATGGTTTCAGTGCGAAAAACGACCCGCAAAAGCACTTATTTGGTCTTCGGAAGTATGCAATTAGGAATCATTGCTTAAGCTTTATTTACAAGGAACAGCAAAAACCATACTCAGATGTTCGAATTGTGCAACGATTGTATGGACGACAGTTTTTTTAACCTGAAAGAGTACAAGGTGGCTGGCACAAAAGGTATTTCTAAACAAACAAAAAAAAAGGTAAATCCGGAATTTGGCTATGACAATCTGGCGCTTCTGAATCAGCGACTGTAAGTATGTTTTGTTATTAGTTTAAGTATTTGCTATTGACTGTTCAAATGCGGGGATTTGCACGCGCAGCGCGAGTAACACGTAGGTGTGTGTATTGAGGGAACCGGGTCACACACGGAGAGTGAACTGCCGTCAGAACTATTAAGCAACGTCAGCTGTCTTAACCCGGCTTGTGTACGCATCATCACTGTGTCGTCAGCGACTATGATGGTAAAACTAACGACATTATTGATATTTACTTTGAAAGCTGAAGCTCGCGATTTATGGTAAGGGGCGTTACATTTACGACACACGCTTGTGGTGTTCGGCCAATCACAATGCACTGGGTCAGCTGGCCAATCAGAGCAGAGTGCGCTTGTCAAAGGAGGGGGCTTTGTTGAAAACAACGTGTTTGAGAGAGGCGGGGCATAGAGGACCTACAATAATGTACAGTATTTGAAAATAATGTGTTTTTTGAACATTAAAAGCATGTCAACATATCGGTTACACCAATACACAAAATAATGATCTTTAAAATAGCATCATATGACCCCTTTAAGCAATTACAGTTTAAAGACTTTAAACTATGTGCGTATACAGTGTAGAGACTTGAAAACAAACCTACCCTGAGAAATATTCACTGGGGTAAAAAGTTTCCACTAAATCCATTTAAATGTTTGTTTGAAAAGTTGCATTGTTTGTGTGAAGGAGAGTTTTAGATGTTCCGAACATCAGAGACGCTCACAGTGATGTTGATGTATTAGCAGAGAGTGGAGTGGAGATGTATTGCTGTTTTGGACCGGCACGTCTTTGCAGGGGTGTGTTAATAGCCAAAGGCTGGCCTCGTTCAGCTTTCGGGCATGTTTTGTTTGTTTAGTGTGGACAGCAAAGTGCTTTGAATTCAATTTAGAGGAAACTATAAAAGAGAAAGTTGTGATTGGAGTCATGGGGTACAATGTGTCAAATTCCTGAAATGAGAGTGAGGGAAAAAAAAGCGATTAGCTTCCTTCATCTTCATTCTCCACCAATAGGAGAAGAGAAACTCAATGACCAAGTCACCCGTGTAATGAGGTCCTTTAGCCAAATTAATGGCCCTCTGTGAAAGGGTGTTTGTGTGTGCGCTGTGATTCATTGTTCTTCAGAGATGCTAAACACACATAGGTGGATAAAAAGAGTGTCTTGTTATCTCTCAGACAACCATTACAGACACAACTTAACATCTCAAACAGATATTATAATCCACTTTACACAAGTGCAGATCCCTCTCTGCAAGCAGATACTTGTGAACAACCGTGCATCTTGATTGTAAGACACATTGTTAAATATCAAAATCTTAGCATTGACGGAGCATTCATCAATTTTTTTTCACATACTTATGCATACTCAACATTATATATATATATATATATATCTAATATAATATAAAGTGTATATATATATATATATATCGGCATGATGTGTGCACACAATTCAATATTGAAAATATGAATAATTGTAAATATATTATTATACTAATAATTATTTTATTAGTTTTATCAGCATGATGAAGAATTATTTATATTAATTATAGTATGATTATTATTATTATTATTATTATTAATAATTAAATACAGTTTTAAGTTATGGTGGCAGTAAAAGTATCAAGTATTATTATTATTTTAGAAAAATATCACAATAATAATAATATTAAAAAATTAATAGCCACATATATAAACACGTACATTTAAAGTATTATTATAATTTTTCTCTTTATTGATCACCACGCATTTTGGTTGTATAGAAGATCATAAAGACATTTTAATAGTCTGCAAGTCAGTAGCACACATGCTTTGACTGAATCTCCAGTTGACTGTCACACTCCTAATAACTGGAAGATAATGTTGACTAGAATAATGTGTTTTACGGATTGGTTGATTCTCTAATAAAACCAATTCATATTTCCATTTATAAGGGTCACTAACATTTAATGTGCAACAAACATTTTAATGGGAGGTCATTTAGAATCTGAGTTGAATCAGTCAATTCACTTCTATGAGAATACTGGAGTGCTAATCTATAGAATAGTAAAATGTCAACAATCTTTCCTCATTGACATTTCAACACTGGCTTTGTTAAACATGGTGTCAGTAAACAAGAGGAGCCAAGCTTAACAACGGTCGGTTATCTACATTCAAATGAAGCTGCTATATTATGCATTACCATATCACTATCCTTTGAATTAGCTGAGCTGCTTTCTGCACTTTTATTCAGAGAGGATATCTAATGAAACTACATTCATTGTAATGGGAAGTCTGAACTGAAATCTTTCAAATAAATGCTGTAGATATATCAACTTTGGAGAGAACATTTAAAGTCAGAATTGTGAGACAAAACGTTTTTTTATTATTATTTAATGGCAAGGAAAAAGAGATTTAAACTCAGAATTCAAAGAAAACAAGTCAGAATAACAAGATATATGAACTCAGAATTTTAAGATTTAAACTTGAAATTGCGAGAAGAAAAGACAACATTCTGAGGGTTTTTTTTAACTAAGGATTGAGAGGAATCAAAGTCAGAATTGTAAGTTAAAATGTTGAAAGTACCTATATATATACCTGTATATAAAAGGTACTTTCAACATGTTAACTCACTTTTACACTACAGACGGTGGCTAAATGCCATGGACAGTCCGTATGACATTCATTAGTACACAGTGGCCATTACTGTTCAAAGATCAGCGAAATGTCACTCGATCTGCTTTTGAGGAGGGATGAGATGAGTTACTAAAGAACAAACACGGCTGCTCACCTGTTCATCTGCTTTTCCTTCCTGTGTTGACAAGGCTGTCAATTCCTTTTGAACTCCTGGGGCCATAAAATTGACTTTCAATCTTGTTTTGTCTTAATATGATAATTAATTAATGAGTCATTTCAACTACGAATTCAAGCTTGTGTGCTGGCACGCATAACAATCCTATAAAAAGTCCGCAGTGGCGGAGATCACCGGCAGGCAGAGGGAGGAGCAGATGCTGCAGCGGCTGTCGTAACCACTTTTGATGGGTGTGTGTGTGTGTTGCAATTACTACCTCCATTTAAGAACCAGATTTTCCATGTAAAAAAAAAAAAAAAAAAAATTCAGTGGCTCTAGTCTTTCTGTCTGGATCTAGCATCTATGGTTCAAACCATCATCCATTCCTCTGTGTTCTGGTCTATGGGTTTATGTGGTTCTAGATTCTTATCTAAATACTATCTATGGTTCTATTTTTTCGTTTGTCTTGGTTTACTATCTTCTATCTGATTTTCATCAATGGTTTATGCCCCATTCTATCTTGGTTGTTATATGTTGTTTCTTGGGAAGTCGTGGCCTAATGGGTTAGAGAGTCGGACTCCGTAAAACCAAGTTTGCGGTTCGAGTATATACTTGCAGGGATTGTAGGTGGGGGGAGGGACTGTACAGCGCTCTCGCCCACCTTCAATACCACGACAAGGTGCCCTTAAGCAAGGCACCGAACCCCCAACTGTTCCCCGGGCGCCGCAGCAAAAAAATGGCTGCCCACTGCTCAGGGTGTGTGTTCACGGTGTGTGTGTGTACACTACTGTGTGTGTGCACTTGGATGAGTTAAAAGCAGAGCACAAATTCAGAGTATGGGACACCATACTTGGCCACATGTCACGTCACGTCATGTCACTTTATTCTTTCATTCTATCATCCTATCATTCAATCTGCTGTATGTATGGTTCTGTCTATGGTTATTTTTATGGTTCTATCTTTAATTCTATATATTGTTCTATTCGTGGATCTACCATTCTCTCTATGGTTCCATCTATTTTTATATATATATCATTCTAACTGTTGTTGTGCTGTTCTTTCTGTGGTCTTCCATGGGTCCATCTATCTATCATTCTAACTATTGTTCTTTCTGTGGTTCTATCTATCATTCTAATTATTGTTTTGCTATTCTATCAATGGTTCCATCTGTGATTTTATCAATCATTCTAACTATTATTCTTTCTATGGTTCCATCTATGGATCTATCTATCATTCTAATTATTGTTCAGTCTATGCTTTTTTCTATGGTTCCATTATTCTATATGGTTCTGTCTCTTGTTCTTATCTACAGTTCTTTAGCTCTATCCAGCTATATCATGTATATTTCTATGGTTCTAGCTGTCTTTCTTTCTACCCGTCATTCAGTAAGGTCAGGTCATCTAGCATTCTGTCTATACTAAAGTTTTATTTATAATTCAGATAATATTTCTGCGCAGTGTTCTAGCTATCAACATTCTATTATCTGGTTCTATCTGACTATCGTTCCATATTTCTCTCTCTCATAAATATTCTTATTTAAGCAAGTGTCATGGGATCAGACTTTTCCTGCTCTTTAATTAGTCAGATTTAATTACACAGAGTGTAATTTTTGGGTTGAGTGCGGTTGATATGATTTGGAAATGAATTCTTGGGGCACCGGAGTGCTGTGTATTTAATAGACTCCGTCCAAGGAGACAGAGCGATAATCTCTTCGGCTGAAACTGTCACAGAAAAGGAAGGACAACAGAGCCCTCAGCTAAGACCTTAATTCCTGACTGTGCCTGGATGATGTCTGCCTACACTCAGAGCTATCGGAACAGATACAAATACAGCAGGAATTTGGGGCGGGAGTCGCTCTCTTTGTTTCTCTCATTGTCTTAGTCACGGTTTAGTTGAGATTTGCGAGTGTCGTTTTCGTTCACCTCTTGCGGTTCAGTTTCTGTGGGCAGGTGGCGACGGCGTCTAGCGCTGGCATATGCATTATTGTTCGGTAATGAATTAGGCACTTTGCACCAGCTACTCTATTTCCACTGTTCCTCCAAACAGCTGCCTCTAAATGGCATTGATCTACTAGCTTGCCGCTAGTTTACTAAATCTAAACAAGGTGCTGCTGGAATGCTGCCCGTTTGAAACTATCCTTGACTGCTTCTCTTTGTATCTCTATGTCTATTTCTCGGTTTCTTCCCACTGATTCTCCCTCTTTCCCTCTTTCACAGATTCACACACACACTAAAGTAAGGGCAAGAAAAATCAGCTCTCTCGTCTCATTTGTGCTGTATTGCTGTTTTGGATTTCAGGCAAAGTCTGTCTTGAAGGCTTGACAGCTCTTTGTTTTGAGTGCTTAGTATGCAGGAGTTATCCTGACACTGTGAAGCACAGTTCTGGGAGACGCAAACCAGCACAACCACATGACTGTGTAATTTCATCTTTTCAATGTGCTGCAGGGGAAGGGGAGGTGTGGGATACAATTGCAGGTGTATCCAGATGTCAGCTGCATAGTTTTCGGTCAGTATGATGACATTCATACAGGTATAATTAAGAAAAGTCATCTAAACAACATGAAAAGCTACTCATGAGAGTAAACAGGCAAACAGCTCTCATTTTTGTCCAGTATCCTCTCATCACTTTCCCCAGCTGCAGTATCTTCTTCTGAGCTGACTAGGATTTCATGTTTGAGGATTTCTCTGTATACCGCTGTTCCAATTCTAGGATGGCATGACGCGAAGAAGTCAGCCTTGGTGTCCTCCATGGGGGTCCAAAATGATTAAGCCTTCTCTCTTCCCTGGGGTTTGCACAAAGACTAGTGGAGGTTCAACAAAAAACGCACACAAACATGACCCGAGCTATTTGAAGCAATTGCACCTGGGTAGCTGATGTATAATGTGTCCGTGGAAGTTTTTCTTATTTTTTAGGGAACTCTCATATGATAACTCTGTATAGGAGGTATTAGAAAAAGAGTGGGGTGAGATGGGCACTGTATTAAGATGTCTTTCTATGCAAGAAGAATAAGATAGAAGGTTAAACATTATTATATTATATTATATTATTGTATTGTATTGTATTGTATTATACAACATAAAACAAAAAAAAGAAACAATTTTCACTAAGAAATTGCTAGTAAATTTCACAAAAAATTACAAATAAACATGAAACATTTAAGTACCATTGGGGAAACATACTGTATTTTATATTTAAATATACTGTCTATTTATTAAAAATTGAATTGAAAATTATACAACAAATGTTTTTCACGCAAGTACATGGTTTTTGACACACAATGCAAAAAAATATTGCTATATATTGCACATATTGCATTATATATAAATAGCAAAGACAAAACACGATTATGATATCTATATTTATATATATATATTAGGGATGTCAATGATTAATCGATGATCGATTAATGATCGTGTTTTGCGGCTCATGCGCAAAACACGTGCGAGCGGCTGTTACTGACGGTGACGGTATATAAATGCATCATCATTCATTCATAATGTACAAATTAAGCTTTTAATGTAATTTAAACTTTAAAAGTACATTAAAATAGAAACAACACAAAGTTCTTCAACATGGAAAGCAATAGAAATGTAGTAACTAAGTCATTTCCCCAGATAAATATTTCATATCGGGTTCTGCGCTTTGCAGGGCTATGGGACACAGGACAGACATAGGCTAGGCTATTCATTCCTACAACTTGTTAATTAGTTCCTACGACTTATTAATTTGTGGCCTCTGTTGAGTTCTTAATTCATTGCCATGAAATCTTTCATTTCCCTTAGATGCGAAAACAGTGATAAAAAGTGAATGACAATAAAATAAACCTGCGAAATTAGAGGGTTAGACGGTGAGGATTTAGGAAAAGAAACAATGCCTAAATATTACTGAATTTGTGGAAATTCGTGACCAACCGGCAAACCAAAACAAAGCCGTGTGAATGTAGGCTATATGGGCTCGAACGGCATCCAAAAGCATGGTCGCGATGTAACATTTTCCAGCTAACCAATTATTCATCTAATAAACAAAGCATTTATGTTCCACACTTGTCATTAATCTGAGTTTATAATTTGTAAATTAATAATTACTGGATTCAAAACAGCAATTAAAAGGCGCTGTGACCGACACTGACAATACGTTTTCCCAGAGCATTCAATGATGTCACTAAACGGTGATGCCACAACTAGAGCATCGTTCACAAGTTTCTGCATGGACCTAACTAGCCTTGGCACAGGTTTTCAAGCCCTGGGTCAAAATGGGATGCTTTAAGGAAAATGTGTAGCCTATGTAAGCAATAGGCCTAAATAAAAAGTTATTTTTCATTAAAAAAAAAAGCGAAATATATCTGGCTTAAATAATTAAGCTAACAGATTTAAAACAGAAGTGTGGCGCGGCGCTCCATAAACAAGTTTTTTTATGTTTCAGCTGTTCGATCGCGCCGGTACCTCACGCGCACACACCCCACATATTCTAGCAATTCAAACTTACATCGCAGTCTGTTCATTATCAAAATAAAATACAGTCAACCAAACATATAAAAGGTCACACTGGTCAGTTTAAATAGCGGGGGGGGGAACGTAGTATACCGATCCACTCTGCTGTTATGCCAAGGACGTTTTTGCTCATGTGAAGAGGCTGATCTTTTCCGTCTATAGGCGAAGTACAAGCCTAGTTTACACTATAAATCTAGCGTAGCGTTAGTTCTGGCAGGTCACGTTAGTCAAGCTCGCATCAGCTGACTCACAGCTGATCCCCATCAACCTATGGGAATACGACACCCATCTAAGTATTCATATATAAGGTCCCGCAGTAGTATCAGCAGTTTTCGCATTGCTCAATAGCTCAATGGGGGGGGGGGTTATCGCTGCTCTCCCTGCTCTTATCAATGCTAGGCTGCATGGATGCGCAGGGAGTTTTTTGCCCAGAACGGAACCATACTGCCAAACCAAACTTTATGCAAACTATCTATCATTTTGACGATAGTGGTCCCGACAGAAATAAGAATTTTAAATTCAAGATACATTACGAATATGGAAACATTTGGATTTGTGCCGAATGAGACATGAGTAATAAGCTCCAAATGCATCTAGCCAAACCCGCGCTCGCTCCGTCCTTGTATGCACGCATGCACTGTCACGATCTGATGCAACATAAATGCTGGATTTTTTAAAACAAATAGGCCTACCACAACGCAAAAATTCAAAATCTGACATTTTCCAGAACAGGATCCAGCAGGATCAAATGAAGTACTGGTCATAATACTCACATAAAAATGTTTGATGTGAGCAACAGTGTGTTTTGCTGCAGCAGCGCCGATGGAAGCGGTTCACTGACTGCGCAGCACAGCCACACATGCCACAGTTACGTTTGGGATAATATTATTTTAAATGCCATAATGTCAGTTGAAAACATTACAATTGTGTTTTAAAATACAACAGCGAGCACCACGAAACCATTTAAAGAGGCGCGTTCAACGGTCCCCGTGATGGGATTCGAAACAAAGTAAAATTATCTCAAACGAGCACTCTTAATTTTATCAAATGATCATAATCACATCCATTCATTTTACAATCCTGCTACTAGCATTTTATTCAGACTAAATCCCCTTTAAATCGGGTGAGAAAGCGGGGAGTTTTTTTTGAGTAACTTTTGCACATCCTGTCATGCCGGGCTGCATAGACGCATTTTGCAGCATTAATGTTAAAAAAAAAAACAAAAAAAAAAAGCGATTAATCGATTACTTAATCGTTAATTTAAACAACGGACTGATCATGGGAAATGATCGAAAATTGAAATCCCTATAAATATATCTATATCTATATATAAATGATATATATATATATAAGATATATATATATATATATATTAAATTAGCAGATGCTTTCGGCTTCAGACATATTCAAATTAGTTCAAGAACAGGGAGGGATCAAGGATTTTTTTTGGTAGGATGCTGTCAAATGTTGCCCAAAATCTCATTTGGGGGAAAATGTTTATAATTCTTTCACTAATTAATTTAATCAGTTTTATGCATTGACAGTTCGTCAAAAAGTATATGTTTTTTGAGCTCGATTAAGTTTTCTTTGGCTTAAAATTAAGATGCAAAAATTAATACATAAATGCATACATAATCTGTCACATAGCTGTATATGATGGTATGTGATGTGCACAGCATGCACACTGACACGTCTTTAGTCCATAACTGATCACTTATAGTTTTGCATCATTTTTATTCAACTTTTTGCCTTCACTAGCTCGTTATGAAGGGTCGTTAAATGGTCATTTTTAATATGTGTTCATAAAACCAGCATGCATAATAAAATAATTAGCTTAATGCGCTTTTAGATGAAGTATTGCATGGCAAACCATATGCCAACATTCACACTCTAACCACCCACCTGCGGGTTTATCTGCACTGGTAAATGTAATGTGCATTAACATGAATATAGTTTGCGAGTGTCTGTCTTCTGCCTGCACTTTGGTACACATGGAGCCAGCCTTGAGACTGTGGGTCTAAACTTCATAAATTAAGGTCGAGTATTCAGACCGTGCAATGATATATTGTGTTATAATGCAGCACTTTAGATCTACATTTGTCTCTCTCATCTCACTCTATTCTAAGAGGAAATTGCCACACAACCCTGAATGCTCCCTAGAGCAGAATGACTGGCTTCCGAATATAGATTGATGACAGAAATAAAAAAGAGAAGGTTATTGGTCTAAGGATAATAGAAGTATAGATGCTTCAGAATGTGTCAGGTGCACTGCTGTGGCTTTTTCAAAAAAGAAAGTGCACTTGTTGAAAATATAAGCTTTTGAAATATGGCATACAGAAAGCTCTATGGATGTATTACTGTGCATGTGCATCATTCTTTCTATATCTGTTATTATATATGTATGTCATGTTAGAGGCTATAGGGAAGGTTGCAAAATGGAACACAAATGCTACTATTGCTTAGTAACTATTACTTGCTTACAGATTTCACAAACATGCATTGAATGCCTTCAGAATGCTTGACTGTAACTTTAAAAACTTATACAGAAAAGTTCAGTATATACTTTTTGCCTCCAAAATTTTGGTGTGCCCTAGGTTTTAAGTGGAGTTTTGTACAAGATCAGCATAAAACTATATCATTTCAAGGTGTAAGTGATTTAAAGTAACATGCAAATTTAATCAAAGACCAGCTGTGATGCTATTGGGATTTAAATTTAGTGTTCTCTGATTGATTGAACCCTCGGGTTTTTATTATATTATATTATATTATATATATTATATTATATTATATTATATTATATCATAAATAGAAGAAATGTTTTGAAGTTTTGAATAAAAAAAATGTCTGCAGATGCACATTCCATGATCCTTAGCAGCAAGCCATATTATACTGTGTAGCGCTGCTCATTTTCATAAAATTTTCACGCATTTGCCCTAACAACACTCTTTAACAACAAGTTCTTCTGTCTTGGTCTGGTTGAGACACATTTTGATCTGTATTTTTACTCCGTGTTGCTCCCGTGTGTCTGCAAATGCTTATTCTGGGTTTCAAGCTAGGTCATTTTCATACATTTCCAACATGTTGTTGTGCCTACTTACACATGTTTGGTGTGCCAGTCCACTGGTGTTGGGGGCAATTTAGGATGACAGGCGGCGAGTGGAGACCGAAGCCTTTGCCTGGAAATCTGGTCGGGAATAAGACACAGATGCCTGGTTCCATTTTAAATTTTAATGTGCACAAAGGGTCTTCATCAGAGCAAAAGTCCTACTGGCCCCATATGGTTCATATCTCCACTGCTCAAGCAGAAGGGGGATTTGTATAAGGACTTATAAATATAGAAAGGTCTCCTTCACACTTTCTCTTTGAAGCCGGGCCGGTGTTTAGGAAAAGAAAGGCAAAACAGATTTCGCTTTATGAATGTTTAATGAGCCAACGGCTTCGCTGGGAGCTGTAGTTGTAGAATGCACAATAAGGAGCATTCCATGAAACCCCAATGTGCTCCGAAGTTCGAGACCAGCTTAGACACACACTGCCGTGCCAGTCGCTAGACTTCCTCTCGCAACCCTCCCCTGCGTCCGTACTTCCACTACCAAAGAGCAGGAGCAGCCCTACCGTTTAGAGCGAGAGTATGAGAGGGATCAGCTGCTAAAGCATGAAGCAGATTGACAGTAAATCCACGTGAGAGAGAGAGAGCGAGTCAGGCGACTCATTCCAGAGACAGAGGCTGAAGGACCCAGGGAAATCTGTACATAATAAGTACATATTACAGTTATTTAGATATTTATACAAATGGGTCCAAAGATGATGTAGGCAGAGTAGGCATAGGAGTATATTATATACAGGGGAAGTCATGGCCTTATGGTTAGAGAGTCGGACTCGTAACCCAAGGTTGCGGGGTTTGAGTCTCATACCGGCAGGGATTGTAGGTGCCACGTCACTAAAAGACAGAGGTGCCCCTTGGCAAGGCACCGAACCCCCAACTGCTCCCCGGGCGCCACTGCTCCGGGTGTGCGTTCACAGTGTGGGTGTGTGTTCTCTGCTGTGTGTGTGCACTTTGGATGGGATAAATGCAGAGCACTAATTCCGAGTGTATGAGTTTAAGTATTGGGAAAAAATTATCTGATTACTTCTCAGTATACACGGCAGAGATGATGGCGATTATTGTAGGTTTACAGTGGGTAGAGGATGTAAAACCTGATAGAGTGATATGTTGTGTTGACTCTGTAGCAGCTCTTTATAGTATCCAAAATATGAAATCTAACAGAGAAGATGTAATACTAGAAATACATCAAAGTTTGTTCAGATTGCAGAGACTTCAGATCGATGTGAGATTCTGCTGGGTACCTGCTCATGTAACTATAAAAGGCAATGAGAAAGCAGACAAAATAGCAAAAATAAACAAATAAACAAATAAAATTCAACCAGGGAGAGTGATAATATAAATAGTCCCTTTGGTAAAGGAGAAGATAAGGCAAAGATCAAAAAAGAAATGATAAAGAAATGGCAGGTCAAGTGGGGCATGGATAATAGTGGAAGAAAATACTAAAGTATACAGAAATCTATTAATGCACAGGGTGTGTCTAGAAGGAACAGAAGGGAGGAAGTAGTTTTAACTAGGTTGAGGTTTGACCACACAGGGTTAAATAAAACATTATATATGTTAGGGAAAAGTCAAGCAGATGAATGTCTGGAATGTAAAATCACAGAAAACACAGAACATACTGTATAAAATATAAGGAAGAGAGGAATAGTCTAAGACAAAAGATTAATCAGGCTGGAAGAAAATGGAACCTCGGGTATATTGGGAACAACAGGAGAAGGGGTAAAGGATGCACAGAAAGCGGTTGTGGAATTTAAGAGATTTAGGGATATATTATAGGATTTAGTTATTGTATTTACTTATATTGGGTAGGGATGTATATTGTATATATATATATATATATCTATATATATGTATAGATATCTATGTTTGTGTATAAGCTGTGGATATATACATATGTGTGTATGCATATAAATTTTTTTTTAGAGATTACGTAAAGCTATATATTAATCCATGCTGCATAATCCGGTACAGTAGATGGTGGTATGCACCTTACAAGATATGATTGCAATCCACCATTAAACTAAAAGAAGAAGGACCCAGGGCATATCAGAATGTGCAGAGCCGCCACTTTTAATTTGGAAATATAAACAACTGTCTCGGCAAGCGCTTTACCTTCGACCCTCATTTAGTGTAACCTAGAAGCTGCCATAGGCACCGCTAAGCCCGGCTGTCTCTAGGAAATAAAGACGTCATTTGCTCAACTTTTCTTTATAAATGAGAACCTAGTTATGTTTAACATGTTCTCTGCTATATTAAAGGGATAGTTCACAAAAAAAAAAATGAAAAGACTAGCATATTCTCCAACCTGATCTCATGACGAAAACGTACCTGTGGGAACTTCACACAGTTATGATTACAGCTCCATATGTTTCACTTTCTGGATGTAATAAGCTTGCTCTTTAGCTCAGCTGGCATGGAATTGGACTTAAGATGCGGAATTCTTGGGTACGAATCTCGTAAAAAACATGACTCACGATGAAAGAGCTCAAAGATGAGAGGTTTAATGCGTTTCGATTGCGTTTTTACAACACATTCACTTTTGTTCACACTATTGGCTAGGTTTAGGTGTAGTGCAGTTGGTATGTTATTTTAAAATGTCACGGAGCATTAGAGTTATAGTGCCACTCAACGGACATTTCAAATCAGAACTGCGGTGACACGTACAAAAACAACATCACGTAAAATGTACCATATATACGTTCATCTGTTCCGGAGGAAAAAACGAACACTCTTTTAGAACCACTAAGTGGACATTTCACATCGAATATGTCACGAAACGTACATGGCACTACGTATTTAGCGTCTTGCAAAAAAGTTCCCTCAGGTACGTTATCGTCATGAGATCAGGCTCATAATCTCACCGGAGTTTATGCTACACCTACGTCATCCACTTTCTCGTTAACACGTGTGCGACAGTTAGTGGAAACTAGAGATTACTGTTTCTAAAGTTTTAAATGTGGATATTTTTCTTATACAACACAACAGCGGTTGTCAGGAAGGCCTTTATCAACCCCCTGACCCATGTGGAGTGCTTTTTATGATGGATTTATGCACTTTATTTTGCTTCAAACTCTCCAAAACACTATTCACTGCCATATAAAGCTTGGAAAAGCCAGGACATTTTTTAATATAACTCTGCTTGTATTTGTCTGAAAGAAGAAAGTCAAATACACCTAGGATTACTTGAGGGTAAGTAATCTGTGGGCTAATTTTCATTTTTGGGTGAAATATCCTTTACTACTATAAGTTTGGCTTTATTATTGCAATATTTTGATTGTATTCTGATGCAAATGACTAATTACCAGTCAAAAAATTTAAATGTAAAAGTTAGTTAGGGTTATCTAAGGTTGGTGACCTTTGAGTTACTTTTGGGAGGGAAAAGTAACTAAATAATAATTTTTGATATAGAAAACAGTGGCAAAGATTCTACATTAGGTCTGCACAATATATTAAAATACAGTTGAAATCACTATATGTTTTAGTGTAATTATCAAATAGATGATAAAATAAAACAATAATGAAATTACATAAAATGCATTGTGGGTTTCAGAGAGAAGCATAAAGGGATAGTTCACCCGAAAATAAAAATTAAGTGATCATTTACTCATCTTGGCATTGTTCTAATGCCATATGTCCTTCTTTCATTTTCAGACCACAAATGGACATATTTAAAGAAAAGTCATGTTAGCTCTCTTCTATATAATAGAGATGAATAATGATCAGCATCAAGCTAAAAGTTGTGAAAAAAAAGTATCACAAAAGAGACATGTGTTGTATATTACAAGTGTTTTAGTGTAAAACAAACTGAAATATAATGTATTATTAAACAAAAATCCTGACCTCGACCATTGTTTTCTGTGCACATTCATGAAAATCTGTCAGCACTGCACTTCAACCAGAAAATGCCAAAGAAAAAGTTGCAAGATTAATAAAAACGTGACAAAATAAAATCCACATACTTTTTCTCTGAGGTGAATATATCTCTTGTGTTCGTCGTAACAAGAAGTTATCATGTTCATGTCTGTCAACTCTTACTTTTTTTGGAATTTCTAGGTGTTGTCATGTTTTTATTAATCCAGATTTCAAGCATCTTGTGTGCTTTTCCTTATGTGCTTTCCCTAGGCGAGTTGGAGTGAACTGTGGCACTAATAGAGTCTCATGAATGCAAAATCCTGCACAGAAACCAACAGCCAACAGTGGAAATGTAGCCTATGATAAGGTAGGACATTTTGGTTTATTTATTTTATTTATTTATTCGCTTTTTGGTGATTGAGAGATGGTGTCCTTTGCTGTAAACAAAGCTTGGTTCTCACGGGACTACCAGGAGCCATGGGACTGTGGAGTACTTTTATGATGGATGGATGCACTTTACTGGGCTTCAAAAGCTCGACCCCTATTCGCTGCTACAGTGTTATAAGGCTTGGAAGAGCAGGAATTTTATTTAATATTACTCCGATTATATTCGTCTGAAAGAAAAAAAGTCACATACACATAGGAGGGTGAGTAAATTATGGGGTAATTTTCATTTTTGGCTGAACTATCCCTTTAAAATGCAAGTTTTCTGAAAGGTTTTTACTGTGAAAACTGCTTGACATGCTGTCAGAAAATTAATTAGCACTACCGCTAAAAATATAAAAACTAAAAAGAGATGCATGAAAAAATTGAATAAACTAGTCAACCTCAACAGCGGACTAGTTTGTGGTTGGATTAGTCAACCATTGTGACCCATCCTTTGGGAATACATATTTTTAGCTATTTGATGCTGAACTCAGCAAGACGTTTTGGGCTATAAATTCTTCTCCCTTGTGTATAGCCAGCAACAGATTGTAGTGTGGATGAAAAAGCTCATGGTAGGCACAGATGGACAGATGTTCAGAGGCATTAATTGCTTGCTTTGTTTGTTTTTCACCAGGTGTTTGCGCTGTTGAAAGCAAAACTGCTATAGGCTAATGGTGACCCACATGCAGAGGAAGTTAGGATTTCATTGCTGAAAGTGCGCACTGCATATTCCTAGAGACTTGTATTAGCACTTGATAGATAGGCACACTTAAGTGTTACTATGCAGAATTATGCTGAAATGGAATGATCATCATTCACAAAGTTCTACACATCCAGTGTAATCCGATGTACAGTATTGGTGGCAATACAACACCATAGGCTTTCATTAAAAAGGAGGCCTGAATTACATCATAGAGACTTGAGATTATTAAATATGAAAGAATCTGGACTCAACTTGTCATGTCTTTGTTTCTCCCCCAGCACCCCCTACGTTCACGGACACGCCACCGCAGTACGTGGAGGCGAGGGAGGGTGGCAGCATTACTCTGACCTGCACTGCCTTCGGAAACCCCAAGCCGGTGGTCA
>JADLZN010011145.1:0-12479 GCA_018155175.1 Sinocyclocheilus anophthalmus | reverse complement strand
AGGTCACAGTAGAGGGCGTTATTGGCCGTTCTGTTGTCCTTCCATGTTCTTCCAAAGATGATCATAAACTTCAAGACAGTGATGTGCATTGGAGACGCAATAATGATGATATTATATATAGTATAATCAAGGGTAAAGATTCAGAATTGGGACAGGACCCACAGTACAAGAACAGAGCTGAAACGTTCCCAAAGGAATATAAGAGAGGAAACTTCTCCATCAAACTCAACAATCTTCAACACACAGATGCAGGAAAATACATCTGTTACATCACATGCTCATCTGATCTTCATACTATTCTGTTGCTCATCAATGGTGTGTAAACTGGTTAGTTTTAATTCAAATGTTTTATAAATTCTGAATACAATGAGTATTTGACCAGCTAGTGATGTTCCAGTCTGAATGCTGCTGGATATAAATTAATGACTGATCTGTTGTTTTTATCACAGTGCAGTGATTTTGTTTTTTCTTTACTGTTTTGTTGCAGAATCAACAGCAGAAAAAGGAAACAAATCCATTGAACAAGAAAGCCAAGGAGAAGACAGTGTGAAGAATCCATCCCCTGTCCTTCATCGGACAAGATATGCTACTATCATTGCCTTTGTATTACTTGTAATTGCCTGTTTCTTTTAAGAAAAAGAATTCAAGCTGCCTAATTTTCTTCTGTCATGACAGAAGAACAAGCAGCAGTGATATAAATGACAAACAGGTCCAAAACTCACTTTTCACTTTCTGTAAACCTCCTTTGTGATACTGTACTCCGCCCCATGCACCCATGGTTACATATTGGTCTTTGGTCTTTTCGTTTGGTGCTTGTTATAATTCTTGCTGACTATGAGGCATAGTCTATTTATACAGATGATGACTGAAAGATCTATAATAAAAATCATGTTTTTGTCTTGTACTAAATGGACAAACATGCTGGTCAGTATGTTCTGACTCTGAAGTTCTGTGTTCTTGAATTAAGTGCAAAGAAGTGCCCAGCCGTCTTTGCGTTCCTTTATTTGTTACGGGGTTTGCATATCTCAAAATTAATTTTGTATTCCTATGTTATGTTTCATGTGTTAAATAGAACCACACATTATCGAATCAAATCGTGATTGGTTCATTTCTTGATAGACATTCATTTAAATAATGTTGTGCAACACAATGTGCACTAAACAAAAACACAAAAAAGGTGTCACAAACATCCACACTTCAATTTTTATCTGCTCGAATTAAATGTGAAGGCGCTTGCAGGTTCTTATTTATTAATAACAAATCGTGACCACGTCCATCCAAAATCTTACAGGAAAAGTTTCACAGTAATAGTCTAACCTACAACCTTCTTTCAGCCAGGTTTAGGGAAAAAAAACAAGCAACACATTCAGTCAAAGTTTGAGTCTTAACTGATGAAACCACTACCATACCAAAATTAAACCGCTAAACTAGCCTATAAACACCAGCAGCAACAATAAGTTGATAAAATACCGAGTTCGAAGTCCTTAACTCTATGCCTTAACTTACACACCATTGAAGTTGATTGATCGGGATGTGTTCCGGGTTACCCAACAAGGACTCGTTGATCTATAGGAAACACGTCTCTACTTGGCTACCCACCCCTAATCGCCAATTTACTCTAGATACAAAAATCCTCAGGGAAAAGTCGCAGGTGATCAAGCCCACATTGTGTCATAACACCTACATGTTTGCACCACAAATACATGTTTGCCAAAAGTGTTAACAGCCTACAAACAAGATAATGTACCCAACTAAAGAAAGCAATTGTTTTCAGCCATTATAGCAATCAACAACAATTAGTAAGGCCTTTTGCTCAAAGGCTATAACACACAAAATTAAAAATAGTGCATGTGGTCATTCTCTCTGTCATAAGTGACAAACATTTTTGCCTCCACTCGCCTCTTCTGAGTGGTTTGTAATAGCGCCTGTGGTCTCTTTTTGTGGGCCACCCTCTACGGGATAAAAAACGAACATAATCTTGATTGGCCAACTTAACAAATGATTTGCATTATATCTTTAACAATTATTTAGGAAGGGAATTGTCCCCATGCCACATTCATGTTTGGTACTCTTTGATAACGATCCCTAAATTTGCCATAGCATTGTAATTTTTCTAATATGGGTAGGCTACAGAAACCAACAAACAAGACCAGAAACGCAAATTAGATTTTTACCTTCAGTATTTTACTACCCACAAATCTCATGCCTCGTTCCCTTAAAATGTATTGTACATATTTTTTTCTAACTTTAACGCCTCTGATTGGTCATTGCATTCAAAAAATCAACCATGATATGTATGTGATGGCTTTACATTGTTTCCCTCAACGCCTCGCTAAAAAGGTAAATGGAAAACAGGTTCGCTCTCCGCCGAGCGCAAACCCAAACGCGAACAGATAGGTTGACAAATTGTTTTATTACCCTTGCTTCACACTGTGCGGGTGGCTCTCGCTTTCTTAGATTTTGCTTAACTGTAACACCCGTAAAACGGGCCCCCTGCCCTATATTTAGGGATAGATGATAGAACGTGACTAATGCCACCAATGACAACAAAGAATCAAGAGTTCTCACACCCACAGTGATGTGGCACCATTAAAAGGAAGGATAGATTACGGATTTGCAAGCAGCCAAAAACAAGGGGGTATAACCGAGGGCATACGCAAATATTGACCTTAGATTTCCCCCCAGTCGTAATAAGCACAACATGCCCAGGGAAAAGTAAGCTATACAGAGTTTATCTTGCTTGTATGGCCCCGTATCTAACCATGGTTCCAACCTGCCTGTTCTAAGTTGTCTGTCATATTGATTTCTGAAGATCACCTTCGTTGTTCAGGTATGTTTTTTGATTGGGGTTGGAGTCTAAAACTTAAGGACATGGGTCTCTAGGGGAGAGAGAAAAACTTGGGAAGAGTAGTATCCCTATGAAGGACCGAGTATTCTGTGTTGGGCACTGGCCCTAAGTAGAGCATTCTGAACATCTAAATTCACTAAAGGGAAACTTAGCTGGACTGCACTTCTCAATCATCCTTACCATCCACCGCTTCACCTATTAGGACAGGGATCATGAATGCCGATATGTAGATCCATGATTTTGTTATCACCTGTGCACTTACTATCACCGACAACAGTATCACTGTGACTTTGTCAGGTTAGATCTCCCAACCACGGGTACTGACTCTGACTGAACCCTGCTCTAGCTTCAGAGTTCGCAATAATGGTTGTTGCAGGTACCATGGGGGACAATTCCTTCATTTAAAGGAACGGCGTACAAACAAGAAGGAAGACTGTGAGTAATTGCCGGGCTTTCCAGTTCAAGACCTACTTTCGGACTAGAAAACAAAAATAACAACTTTATTTAACAATTTCTTCTCTTTTTCAACACATGCTTACTTTTGGAGTCTTTGGCAATGGTGACTGACTGGTGACTGAACTTGATGATAAGTGTCTCATTGATGTCAGTGTGCTATATAATTGTAAGTCAATTATACAGCACACTGACATCAACGAGGCACTTATCAAGTTTTACTTTTTTTTTTCTAGGGGTACAGACCATAAGAGTTACAATCTCTTCATTTTAATAAACATCTCTGTGGATCACTTCTAGTCTATATGCAGCTAAATTACAGATACATCACATATAAAACATGCTGCCTCCTGTTAGCCAACCACCCAAGGTGTTTCCCTATACCTACAGTATGACTTGAGATGCTGGGATAGGCTCTTTAAACCCTATAGCTTTATGTAAAATAAGCGGTTTAGAAAATAGATGAATAGAAGATGCCCCATTGAGGTTAGTCATAGTATTGCATTTTAGTAGAGGGATCAAACTTTGAAAGAAGTTTAACAAAATGACCAAAACATATATGTGTTCAAATATATTTAGAGTGTACTTGTATAGCACTTTTAGTTGTCTCTTGGCATTCAAAATGGCCAAAATGTGCTGTTGCCCCTCACTTCAGAACAAAGATCCAGGGGTCAGGGTTGGATCCACATCTAGTGGGTGGAGATGGTAGGTTTAGGGATCAGGGGTGGAGACGGGTAGGTTTAGGTATAGCAATGTGGAGGAGTTGGATCTGGCTCAACATAAATTAGCCTTCTCTTTCTGGACTCGTGTGTTCTGCACAGTGAGGACCACCCATCTCCAAAAGCTGGTTAGAGTTCGCATGCCTTCCTGTATATGTGGTTGGTTTTGATTTTTGTGTGAAGGACAGCATACATGAGAATTGAATGCAAACTTGGCTATCCTTTGCAGACCAGTGTTTGCAGTTGTGGTTAGTTCTGAAGTCAAGTGTACGTTCAGGTCAGTACTTATAACCATTGCAGTTCCACTGCGTTGGTCACTTAAGTGTTAATGCGTTCCATTGCTTTAGACATATCCGCAATCACATGATTTTCTTAACCTCAAATTGAAAAAAGAACTGGCAGTGAATGGCTTCAGCGGTGTGGCCCGCCCCGCACTTTAACAGTTTGATTGAAAATGATTGTTGTTGTTTCTACACTGATTGTTTATCTTCCCATCTGATTGATCCATATTAGCTACAAACAAAAACAGCCTCAATAGTAGAGGTTAAAACACACGGAGGTTGCGTTACACTGGGGATTCACCGCGTGACAAGTCCTTCTTGTGTAAAAAACTTACTTGCGCTTGTCTGCACCAAGGAACAACCAGGCCTACGTTTTATATCAAATAGGACGCACTTTGGCTAGCCTATCAAGTAAGGTGGATGATTCATGGTTTATTAAAAGACCTTCCCGAAACACAGCACAAAAAATCATTTTTGCTCGTCTATTTCTGTATTTTCTTCCCATGAGCAAGTAAAGAATGTTTTGAATACTTTGTATATTAAAACATAAGTATAAGCAAACCCTGCCAGATACTTAGGTCCAGGAACAGCTTTCCTGTTTATGATTTGGGCGGCACCCAGGAGGGTCGAAAATTTAGCAACGTATTTTGTATAACTCTTCACGAATCAAGGGAAAAGACCACCTAGCTATACTGATAAGGCAAATGGGCATATCATCATATTCTGCATTGCAAGGTATGTTATGCATCTGTATGGGTTGCTGAAAAACACTAAAAACAAGCGAGGAACGATCCAAGTTCTCTTATTAAATAAATTGGAAACAAAAAGAGATGCGTTGTGCATATTTAAAATTGTTCTTTGGCTCTCTGCTCCATGAGGTATAAACTGCATCCTCTTGTCTGCTCGAAATCTGTTCTCTTGATGTTTATAGTTTTCTCTAGGTAGAAACATACACACTATAGAGAAGAGAATTATGGTCAATAGTTTTACAGATAGATGAAATGAATTACAAATTATATTAAGGGGTCATATGTTGTGTTGATAAAATTTTATATAAATTATTTTGTGTATTTGTTGTGTATGACATGTAGCACGGTTTTACATTAGTTTCATAAAAAATACACATAGTTTCCACATATGTAAATATCTGTTTCTCATCCTATGCCCGCTTATGAAGCATTGATCTTACAAAGCTCACGGTCTGAAAAGCGGAGTCCTTGGTGTGCTCTGATGGCAGCTATCCAGCGCCGTTTGTGATTTTTGGGCTCCCTTGAATACCTTCATAGTCATGTCGCATGGAACGTTTTACGCTCTTACCCTATCTGGTGCATTTAGCCAGTCCCGGCCAGCATGCAAAGCGAGATCAAAACTTTTACAACCCATTTTTCACTCAAACAGAGCATTTTGTGCATACAGTGCAGGGAATAATATGATTAAAGGACCTTAGTACTGTCTTTTCAGCCCCGCGTTGCCGTTGTGCCTATTTCTGCGCCGCGTAATACAGAAAAACCATGTCTGAAGTTGTGATCCCTCGGAGACAGACATTGACAAGACAAACAACAACGCACACACATACCTGCCCAAAACTACGTTTGATTATCGTCACACCTAGTGGAAAATCATTTAACTATTGAAACGTACTTACAGTCTTTGAGTAAGAACAGCCAGCATTGTAGTCTACTCAACCAGGATCAGTAAACAGTCCTCCATAAAATGCGCTGAACATCGTCTGAATATTTGGGTTGAAGTGTTTCTGGAACAGTGTTGTAAATACAATTTTACCACTGATTTCTAGTTGTGTCCTCTGTTGGAAGGCCAAACAAACTAGGGCACTGCGTTCTCACAATGAAACATCACCATGCATCCCACACGCGCTTTCTGTGGGGTCTGAGGTGAGTGTTCGCGAAAGGCGGGCTTGAGACGGTTTACTTCGTCGGCCTCGCGGGATTTGACGATTAGGATCGCAGCCGGCGGCTTGCCCCCGGCTACCTTTAATGTGCTCGGACCCGGGCAGTGGACATCAGCTTTGTCCCACGGTGTAATGGGTAAGCCGATACCAGCTCTTGAGACTACACAGTGAGAAGTTTGATGTATTTAACCTCCGCCGACAGACATGGATAAGCTCTCGGCATCGACGTAAGCGGATTTTATCGTCCCTTTGGAAACGGCCAAGCAAAGTAGTTCACCTTTCAAGATGAACGCAACAGAGCCTTATGACAGGCTGGCGGCCTTCGTATCCTGGTGCGCTTTTTTTGGCAACAAACAATACTCAGCGAGAATATACAAAGTTTACACCGTCTTTCTTTGCCGTGAACATCCTTCGGGCGGCATTATGCAAATTTCCCACATCGGGAGTAGACTATTTGTGGGGGCCGTGTTTGTTAGAACTCGCAACTTTACCCGATTGTAGGACCGCTTGTTAACACTTAATAAGAGAAAGGAAAATTTTTTTAATTGCATCATATGACCCCTTTAAAGAACAGAACTTACCAATGACTACAAAGACCAGAATACCATGCATCAGACCAGATAAGATGATGATAATCATCCATGGTCGCTGAATTTGGTCAGTATAATTCACCACCGTATGATTCTGCTCAACATACTTCCCCACAGTGTGACTCTGGCACTCTGGTAATTTAGTTGGTTCTGTAAAAAATAAAAATAAAAATAGCCATAAATATTAGCACTGCATCAATATGGTCCCTGATTACTGACATGTTTTCCACTCACCAGGATTGTAAAGTTTGGGCGCAGTTGCTGAATTTGTGGGTGTCTTGGTCATGCAGAGAATAAATACCTAACTTAATCACAGTTTAGTGAAATTTGGTTATGAATAGGCGATGTTAGGTTGCACTGAATATTTGGTTCTGAAACTTACATAGTAGTAAAAAGGAGTTGGTGAAGTTGAAAATAACCGCAATATCATAACTGGACGATTTGGTAGTTTCAGTAGCATCCAATAAATCTCCTTTTCATCAAGATCACAATTTATGGACACATTTTGTCCAAAATTTGTTAGTTGCGTTAACGTTTCTACAGCTTGATACCATACTAGTAGATCTGCAAGATAAAAAAATGTAAAAATATACAAATAAAACACATAGTACAAAAAAAACAGGCTTCTTATGAAACAGTATACTTGTTTGACAGTAAATTAATCAACGTACTCAATAAAATACTTACAGATAAGATGATGGATGATCTTTGTGTCATTTCCACAACTAAAATACATTGAGATGATGAAATCTGGTTGCATTCAAAAAGGCTTTAAGATAGAATTTTAATTCAGAGCTTTGAAACCCAGAGAGGGCGATTTTCTACAAACCACTGAAAGGAAGTGAAGCTCACACCACACCTGACAGATTTAAAGGAACAGTTCACCCAAAAAATTAATGCTCCATCAACGATTGTAGATGGTAGTTGTTTCTCCCACTGGATACGCATATGTGAGAAAGTAGCCTTACACACTGCTTCACTGAGGAATACTCTGAATGTGAATGGTGTGCCAATAGAATACGAGTCCAAAACAGCTGAGAACAACATCAGTCCTGCAAGGTATATGAATGAAGAAGATTAAATATGCATTTCCATCGTGTTTTATGTGTATGGTTGTACACCCAAACATTTATGCAATCATTGTGGGATAGTCTCTTAACCACCACCGGATGCAGATCCACGGATGATGCGACCAGCAGCACACGGTACAGCTCGAGGACCAGTCAGCTACAATCACCCAGCTAAGGTGGAGATGAGAGTGTAGATTATTATGATGCCATCTTGTTTCAAGGGGTACTGGATCTTATGTAGGACCCTGTTCTTTCGCTTTTCCTCTCCCGGCACCTGATGTTTAGACTAGGATAATAGCACTCGTTGAAGACTAAAAATGGCTTGGTAATGTCAAACCATGTCAGCTTTGCACTCTTCTCAGCATTGTGAATTGATGGACTGGAGGTGTGCGACTTTACTTGGATATTGTGATGTTTTTATAGCGTGGACATCATCTAGATCGGCACCCAGTTCACTGCCAGAGGCACCATCCGTGAGCAAGTGAGTATGCTATCATTTCTCCAAATCTGATCAGCTATGATGAAAACACAGCAAACTTATCTACATCTTGGACTGGCATTATGGATACACTATGCTTTTAAAGTAAGATCTTATTATATCTTCTTACCAGTGTTTGATGTTGGTTGTTATTGCTTTAGTGATGGTTGTTCGAACCTTTGAAGTTACGTACAACAAAACTGCCATCGCAAACTATTGCCTGCAAGCGTAAAGTATATTGGGTCTGCCAACATTAAAGCCTGTCGATTTGAAAACTAAAGCCCAAAGACTGATGGTGGAAATAAAGCAAGGGACATTAGCTATGCCTTACTGCCCTCATTACTGGGTCCATTGTTTATTCCACAGGAACTGTAGAGTTGGCACACGTATCGCTCTGTCTCTCTAGACTGTAGAAGTCCAGATTGGGATCTGAATAAGTAACCCTTTTCCATGGAGGCCGCAGGAGCTTTGTCTTGTATAGGATGATCTCTGACCGAGGATTCTGATCTGACCTTCTGAATAGTCTGCGTAACACACCGAAGCACCGGAAAGGAAATTATTCACTGTGAGAGCTGGGTCTGTATTAAATGACGATGCGGACCAGGGCACTTACAGTAGATCGGACCGAAAAAGGGACTTTAGCGTCTGACGTTAGGACTAAAACCTACGCTGCGAGGTTTCTTGAATAATCAGCTGCCATACAGCTAATGAAAGCTCTGGTACACTGGGTCTGATTAAAAGGGTTTTAAGGTATGAAATGATTTGAGGAATGCACATTTTGCATTGCTCAAGATCTGGTGAGAGCGCGTCTGTAGAAAGTGCGCACCATATGGGGTTGCATGGAGTCAGGGCTGTAGTTGGGGATTGCGAGGCCCGGGGCCAGGCTGGGACTGGGGGCCCTCCTTTTGAAATTGTGTAAACAGAACAAATGAATAATAGAGCATAGATACAAAGTAAACAATGTGTATGTTTTTTCAGTTTGTAGGTGTCCAGGTACAGAACCGAGAAAAATATAATGTGTAAAATGCATTGACATAGTTTCACCTATAAATGAAATATTAATTATTCTTATTAAAGTTACTAAAGTGATTTAGTTAAGAGCAGTGAGGGATTTTCTCTTTTATTTTCTTTGATTAACATTAAGAACACTGACAGCAACTAGTAAATTAGGAGCGATCACTTTAAGAGACAATTATTGCATACAATACTATGATACACATCCAATTTGAAAAGAAATATGATCAAATAATATACAGTGGGGAAAAAAAGTATTTAGTCAGCCACCAATTGTGCAAGTTATCACACTTAAAAAGATGAGAGAGGCCTGAAATTTTCAACATAGGTATACCTCAACTATGAGAGACAAAATGAGAAAAATAAATCCAGAAAATCACATTGTAG
Source organism: Sinocyclocheilus anophthalmus (assembly GCA_018155175.1). Classification (NCBI taxonomy): domain Eukaryota; kingdom Metazoa; phylum Chordata; class Actinopteri; order Cypriniformes; family Cyprinidae; genus Sinocyclocheilus; species Sinocyclocheilus anophthalmus. The sequence continues at coordinate 2,730 of JADLZN010011145.1, read as the reverse complement.
TATTTTTAAATAATTTATTTGCAAATTATGGTGGAAAATAGGTATTTGGTCAATAACAAAATTTCATATCAATACTTTGTTATATACACTTTGTTGGCAATGACAGAGGTCAAACGTTTTCTGTAAGTCTTCACAAGGTTTTCACACACTGTTGCTGGTATTTTGGCCCATTCCTCCATGCAGATCTCCTCTAGATCAGTAATGTTTTGGGGCTGTCGCTGGGCAACACGGATTTTCATCTCCCTCCAAAGTTTTTCTATGGGGTTGAGATCTGGAGACGGGCTAGGCCACTCCAGGACCTTGAGTCTAAGATGCAACCATTCGTGCACCCGGGCGGTTGTGTTTGGGATTCATTGTCAACCGCACCGCCCCCTTGAAAGAACCAGACACGTTTCATTCTTCAAGGCCCTTGTATACTGATGTGAAGGAGGTTTTCACTCAAAATTCAGCGATTTAATGGCCAATCATTCTTTCGTTCACGCATCAGTCGTCCTTGGTCCGTTTGCAGAAAAACGCCCCAAAAGCATGATGTTTCCACCCATATGCTTAACCGTAGGTATGGTGTTCTTTGGATGCAACTCAGCTTTCTTTCTCCTCCAAACACGACAAGTTTGAGTTTTTACCAAAAAGTTCTATTTTTTTTTCATCTGACCATATGACATTCTCCCATTCCTCTTCTGGATCATCCAAATGCTCTTTAGCAAACTTCAGATGGGCCTGGACATTTACTGGCTTAAGCAGGGGGACACGTCTTGCACTGCAGGATTTGAGTCCCTGGCGTTGCAGTGTGTTACTGATGGTAGCCTTTTTTACTTTGGTCCCAGCTCTCTGCAGGTCGTTCACTAGGTCCCCCCGTGTGTTTCTGGGATTTTTGCTCACAGTTCTTGTTATCATTTTGACCCCACGGGGTGAGATGTTGTGTGGAGCCTCAGATCGAGGGAGATTATCAGTGGTTTTTTATGTCTTCCATTTTCTAATAATTGCTTCTACAGTTGATTTCTTCACACCAAGCTGATTACCTATTGCAGATTCAGTCTTCCCAGCCTGGGGCAGGTCTACAATTTTGTTTCTGGTGACCTTTGACAGCTCTTTGGTCTTGGCCAAGGTGGAGTTTGGAGTGTGACTGTTTGAGGTTGTGGACAGGTGTCTTTTATACTGATATCGAGTTCAAACAGATGCCCGAATTACAGTGAAACAGTGGAGGACCGAGGCATGCCATTCCTTAACAGTAAGAAGAAGTACAGGTCTGTGAGAGCCAGAAATCTTGCTTTTTTTTGTAGGTGACCAAATACTTATTTTATAGAGGAATTTACCAATAAATTCTTTAAAAATCCTTCAATTTGATTTTCTGGATTTTTTTTTTCTCATAGTTGAGGTATACCTATGTTTAAAATTACAGGCCTCTCTCATCTTTTAAGTGGCAGAACTTGCACAATTGGTGTCTGACTAAATACTTTTTTCCCCACTGTATTATAATCATATTATAAATAACAATAATGACCCAGACTTGGATCTTACGTTCTCATGAAGCTTTATTTTTTTCTAACACGAAATGAGTAAAGAACACTTGTGTTAAAGCTGTGTAAATGCAACAAAACCTGAAAAAATAATTACATTGTTATTGTCACACAAAAAAATCAATGCCATTGTCTACAAAACAACTGCAAGTTTTCATTAAGAATCGTATTAGGGCGGCTGACGCGAGGGCATCGCGGGCCTCAGCGAGCGGAATGTCAATGGGGTCTCTTACAGGTTAAAGAGCCAGGGGTCACTCGATCATGCAAGATTCGGAACGTGACGCTCCTCCGACAATTGATTTCATAATACAGAAGGGCGTATTAAGTACTCTTTGTATTATAATTCTGTCTTGTGTGTTATAGTTTCAAAGTAGGCTAAAATGTCGTTGAGTTTTCCTGAGGGACTGCTGGAATCTAAAATGCAGCTACTAACCAAGTTATTAAATCGTTGTAACAACTACATCAAAATACGCAACTGCTCAATAGAAACGCCCGTCCGACGCCTTATGTAGCGGAATACACTCCTGCCTCGGTTTGTAGAAAATGAAATGTGAAGTTTACTGGATTATATTAGAAGAAAAGTGCTCCACTTAAGAAGCACTGAGCTTCGAACGGGACTCTCCTCACGGCACCCCGTGCGACAAGCACGTATCTGCCGATCTGTCCTGTTTAGAAATAGTTTGATTATAAGCCGCCGCGGTGACAGTAGCTTGGATAGTTCTCACAATTATGAGGTGTGCACAGGACCCTTTCATCAATCCACAAGTGGGCAGACAATAGCAGGGAATTAAATTAACATCTAAATTAAATTGATTGCATTGCCCATTAAAGGATGTGTATTAGTGGAATAAGATCAAGTTTTGTTTTGATAAGGTTTTGTAATGTGCCTGTGTACCCTAGCCCAAACTAGCTGGTATTCTAGTGCCTTTTAACAACGATAGTCTAACATAAACAGCAAGACAGCAATAAATAACCTTCAACACCGTTGCTATAAATTGTGAGATCACAGCATCAAACGAAACCCCCTCCATTCCAACCATTTTTGCCTGCTGACTTGAAAGATGGATTTTAAACTGTTGCCAACTAACGACCCAAATGTAATAACTAACTTTAACATACGGGATTTGTGCAAAATGATCTTAAACCCTAGTTACAGAATCTTCAGCAAAATTATTTTAAAAGTGGTGCAGACAAAACTTGAGTAAACGTTTTG
>JADLZN010011144.1:0-11109 GCA_018155175.1 Sinocyclocheilus anophthalmus | reverse complement strand
GGTGTGGCTGCTAACATCTGGGGGCCGACCGATGGAGACAGAGCTGGTGGATCTGAAGGCGCAGATGGAGGGCTGATGGAGCTGATCGTCGTCGCAGGTTCCGGAGACCTGGGCACAGTCTAGTCATCCTGACCCCTGGCATACAATATTTTGCACCAGAGCCTTGCAGCTTTAGATTTACTTTTTTTTTACATGAATGACTGAAAGCAAGCACAAATTAGCCAGCTGGAATTGACACATTGCATAACGTTTTTCTTCCAAGATTGACCAATCACCCTCCATTAGGCCTGATTCAAAAATCTCTATAACAGAGGTGATACAACATGAAAATATACTTACTATTCCTTTGCTTGTCTCTGCACTCAGATTTCAGTTTGTCTTCTATAGCAGCTGATCTGAAAAAAAACAAATGTTAATATTTCACACACACACACACACACACACACACACAGAAAAGCAAATGATGATTGATGATTTGTTTTCTTTTTAAGAATGACAGTACGCTGAGAACAATGTACCTGGTCGGTAATATTGTCAAAAACCTTCCCAGCCTCAGCAGTTTCAGATGTACTGTATGCTCTCATATAAGCAACCCTTCTTACAATTTAATCTTTGTTCTTATCTGTAATGAGAAATATATATTAGAAAATTAAGGCGATAAGGTTGTCAGACTTGAACAAATATAAACACCAATCAACGAACACTACCACAGTTGGCTAATCAGCTCAAGACAAAGTAATCGTATGTTCATAATCATGGTTTTTCAAAGATCATTAACCTCATTACAATGAAGCCAAATTGTTCAGGAATCATAAATAAATAATACACACTTCTTTTTTGCAACAGAATGTTAATGTTGTCCTGTAATGACTATTTTTTTTTTTTTGGGGGGGGGGGGGGGTGGGGGGGGGGGGGGTAGTTTTTTCTGCCAATGCATGTGTCAAAAACAGGACTGGCACAGACAAATAAGAATAATTAGATCTTACCTGAAGTCACAGTGAGGTTCCAAAAGCCAGACGCCATACACGCTTGCAGAAGCTGCTAAAAATAAGAACATACCTCTATATTTACTAATTAATTTCATAGTTCCCCCAAAACAATTTGAATTCTGTCATCACTCACCCTTGAGATGCTCCAAACCATCTAAGACTTTCGTTCATCTTCAAAAGAAAAGCTGAGATATTTTAATACAAATCTGAGAGATTTATGTCCCTCCGATGAAAGAAGATTCACCAAAGATGTTCACGTTTCAAAAAGTTGAAATCGCAAAAAAACATCGCCAAAGTAATCCATATGAATTGCATGGTTTCCTCTAAGTGCCCTAAAGAGACACGATCGGCGACCGCTCTATATATACTGTTTAAATTTAGACTTATATTCACATTCAAGAGACATTTGCACGCACATCATATTTTATATACAAAGCTCTCTGGTGTGAGCTTATTATCATACGAACCAATCAGAGCTGTTCAATGGCTCTGGAATCAATCAGGTTTAGTCAGTGTGCTGTTTGAATTTAAACACAAGTAAGCGCACAGGTTTTTTTGTTTTGTTTTTTTCATATATGATGTTGAAAAATATTGTACTTTTCCAAATATTAAAATTATAAATACATACATATTTAAAATATAACCATGTGTAGGCCTACTGCAATATAAAGTACATTAAAAACCCACTAAAAGTGTAATCATTTTGTTATGTTCTTACACAAAGTAGACATAAAATATATTTTAAGTAAGGGTAACATAAGTATGTTTTCTGTAAATACACTAAAAAGTCACTAAAAGTATGCTTGTGTTTAGTATATCCCTTAAAAGTGTAACTAAAATATATATTTATTAACATAGTATTTCTACTATACTTTTTAGAAATATACTAATAGTGTGCTTGTGTTTAGCATAATCCTTAAAAGTGTAACTAAGCATATATTTATTACCAAAGTATTTCTAGTATACTTTTTATAAATACATTAAAAGTATGCTTCTGTTTAGCATATTTCTTAGAAGTATAACTAAGCATATATTTAATACAAAAGTACTTCTAGTATACTTTTTAGAAATATATTAAAATGCAATTCAATATATTTTTATTGCACTTCAAATAAGCATGTTGGGAATACAAATGTATTATAAACATACTACTTGAATTTCAAGTATATTTTTAATACATTTGATACTACGTCTTTGTCACCTGGGAAGTTCACTCCTCACACAGTCTTATAGTGGAGGACACAAGTGCTCTTCATATTGCACTACTGCTACTTTACATGTTTCTACTGTTTTGACTGAAATGATGTTACTAATGTGTATGGCTTAGCTACTAACACTAACCCAGGCTGGACCAACTCTGAATAGCATTGCTTTTTTATAGGTCCACCTTTAAAGATGCCTGGAAGTTCACTGATTTATTTTGAAGTTGATGAAACACTTTGCTGAGAGTATTTATGATCTTCAGTGCCTGTAACTGGATGCTGTATTAAAACATGTTAATCTGGTGATTGGTAATGTGATGTTTCTCCCTTGTTCCTTTTTTTGTCTGGAGCTCATTTTAAATGTATTAATATCCTCAATAGAGATTTATCATTGGGTTTATTTACGTCTGGTAAATATTTCTTAGTCATGCATTTTTTTTTACCATAAATAAATAAGAACTGGACACAGATGTTTGGTTTCTCAATGCTAAAGTTGCTAAGCTGTTATTATTGTGTTCCTTGCAATATGGCCAGAATATTTTTAGACATTTTCTTTTCTGTTCTCCTCAAGCTTCAGCCAAAGGAAAAAAAAGTGCCTTGAATAAACACTATTTTCATTTCTAAAACAATGAATGAGCTTGACAGATCTTTGTATGTGATAAATATTATTAAAAACGATCGTAGTTTGTGGTTCATTGTTATTAAAACAGATCAGTCATAAAGTAGTACAATGGCAAATTCGCATTTATTAAACCTCTAACTCTTATTAACAAATTGAAGAAGACAGAGCCTATACTTGCGTTGTAACCCAAACAAATAAGGTTTCATTTAAAATGAATGCTTAGTTTGTGGTTCATCTTTGTTTTTTAATGAAAACACAGCAACAATAAAGACCAACTCAGTTATTTTAAACGAAGAAATTAAACGTTTATTAACAAAAGTTCTCTTGCGCTTTTGGATCCGCCACCAGTCATTTCGCTTCACTCTCGTCACGTGACTCCTGCGGCTCCGAGCTGCTTGGAACAGACGCGCGGCCCCTCAGAACTGTAGCGTCCCGTGTCCAGCTGAACTAAATTGATTTAATTTTTTTTATTTCTTGTAAAACCGACTACAGGACAAAGCCTGTGTATTGCACACATATAACTGGGAAAACTCGACAAGCCCCCCCTGCTCAAAATACGTTCCCACGGCTATGCCCTTACCTGTTTGAAGGTGTACGCGCATCAGGTGAACTGGACGAACTGAGCCGCTGGTGACGTCACTGTCCCTGAAGATGACGCGTGGTATTTGGACGCATCTGCTCTCCACTGAAGTTAATGTGAAGGATTGGCGTATCATATGCACGCAAAATTGGCATTTGGTGTATGCATTACACGCAGTTAGAAAGTGTAAAGTCGTGTTATTTATACGCAGATTGATGAGAACGGGTTGGATTTCTGACAGGCAGTTCACTCTCGTGATGTGACCCTGTTCCCCTCATACACACACAAAGCGTTACTCTGCGCTGCGCAAAACTCCGCATTTGAACAGTCAATAGCAAATACTTGAACTAATAACAAAACATACTTACAGTCGCTGATTCAGAAGCGCCAGATTGTCATAGCAAAGTCGGAATTGACCCTTTTTTTTTTTAGAAATAGCCTTTGTGCACAGCCAGCCTTGTACTCTTCTAGGTTCAAAAACTGTCGTCCATAAAATGCGTTGCACAAATTCGAACATCTGGGTTGTGCTGTTCTGTTGTAAATAAATCTTAACCAATGATTCCTAATTGCATCTACTTCCGGAAGGCCAAATAAAGTGCTGGGGGTTTTTTTTTGCTTTTCGCACTGAAACACACAGCGTCTCCCTGACATGCTGCTTCAACACTACTGCTGTTCCTGAAACCACGCCTTCTTTCCGCACATTTGGGCGGCATTATGCTAATATTTTCACATAGTGACGTAGATATGTGGCGGCGAGTTAGAACGAGCCATTTTAGGTAGGCGTTTTTGACTCTTACTTTTATAAAGATATCTCTTTGGATTAGAGACTTTAGTCTTTGCAACTTTACAGATCTTCTTTATCCACCAAGAGCTTGTAACCCATTCCAATACTCCACAAATTCAATAACTTTCACTCCCAATATAATATTAAATATTCAATTCAACTAGTGGAATTCAAGTGTGGTTTAATTAGGGTTGGTGCTAACTCTGCAGACAGCGGCCCTCCAGGACCGAGTTTGGGCACCCCTGGTTTAATTTACAAAATGAATCAGTATGTTGCAGCCTGAATTCATAACCTTAGTTCAACTGAATCAATTTCCCAATTTTCTGTCAGCTCAATCTCAGCCTCTGTGAAATTACAACAGTTAGCCTACATATACATTGTTTGAACAAAATTATTGCTAGGGACAATTTAGTAGTCGCTGAATATTGGTAGCTAGCGTCTCTACTAAATTCTACGCCCTTGGAGAAATCTCAATTGTTTTCACTTAATTTTTGTATTTGCTGCAGCAAGTAATCACACACACCTACACAACGTGTTGATGTGTTTTAGCTGATGTTATTCAAAACCCACCAGATGGCGTCACTCAGTACAATAAATAAAAATGATGCCAATAGAAAGGTGTAAATATGAGTCAAAACTGTCCTACTGATCTGCACCTGCAGGACAAAACTGTGTGTTAAAAGAATCTTTAAAAGGTATTCTGTGTTTAATTGAGTTTGTTTTTATTATTGTTTGGCCTATATGTTTGAATATGCAATATTCAATATATTTATTTAACCAGGAGTAGACAGTGATAGAGGCAGAACACGGTCAAGGGTGAGACCAATTTTAATAAAGTTATACATTTCCATGCGATTAGCTAAAAAATTGAACATTTACATGAGTTTCTGATGCTATGATAACCACACAATTAAACTAAAACAGAGCAACAACATTTCAGACATGAAGAGAGAGTATGTGCAAAAAAAACAACAAAAAAACAGATGAAATCTTAATGTAAACAAAACAGAAATAGACAGAAATATCCTGGCAGAGATTAGATGTGAACTAAAACGTATGAGTCAGGGGTCCGTATGAGCTCTAAAATATATTTGATCATTGCTGATTATTTCTGCCGGTATTTCCATAAACAGGCTCCTTTGATTTCTGTAAGGAAACACAAACTCAATCAGGAACCTGCTAATGAGACAGTTAAAAAAGACATTTGAAAAAAAAATATATAATATAATAGAATTTTGCTTCAAATTCACTCAGAATGAATATTAACTAGAGTCCAACCTTTATAAGTCCTTATTACATTTTCTGCAAAACAATTTATTATAATGTATAAGATTTGAACACTTGAATTGATTGTATTGTTTAATGATGGCTGACGTTTACTTGATGTGAATATTTTTATCTGTAGGACAGCCTATATTTTCTAGTGGTAACCTTAACAATAAATAATTGTAGGCCTATAAGCACCACAAAAAATAAGACTGCAGAGCCAAATGGCTGTAGCTGGACTAGGTTATAAGCTCCACCCATTACGTCCGGAGAAGGGAAGTGAGCACCTCTGTAACACCGTGTTCTATTTTAGTTGCAGAGTACAACTGCAAATGTGGACGATATTGTAAACGAGCGTGTATCCATTTATCGTTTTCCCCGTTCCACTGCGTTACCTTTTCATTGTTTTTCTATTGTTTTGGTTTTGTTTAGTTTATGCTCCGCTAAGCGCGCATGTGGTGTTGCCATGTCCACTTATTATAAGCATCTTTGGGAGTCTTATTTTCTTCCAATACTAAGCTGGAGTGTGTACGTGGGTACGGCCGATCATTCACACCTGAACATCGCTTAGACACTAAAAACAACTCCTTGGTAAATAAAAAGCGGACGAGCGCACAATTCTCATCTAACATTAGTCTCCCCGACCACGGCACACACAGAAGTGTACTGTTTTAACCCGCGACGGAGATAAACTTACTTTCTTCCGGGAAACACGAAGGGTGGTGGAAAACAGAAAGTAATGAGGAAGAAGATGCAATGAATGTTAAAGGTGAGTGAGGCTGACGTACTGTGAGTACTTTGAGCAAATTAAGACAATAAATCACTTTACTGCGTGATAATAAATCTAGCTTTATGCACATTAGTTTGAGGAAATAAGTACTTTATGCTTAATTGTTTAATATTTACAATATGTTTATTATTTACAGGTGCAAACCGTGTAAATAGCAAAAAAGCATGTTTTTTTTCTCGAATCGGTTCTTACTGAAGGTAATAATCAAGCCTGACCCCACATCTGTTCACTGTCTGTCATATTACACACAAAACTTCAATCATCAAGCTTTAATCAGACTGCAACATCATCTTGCAATAAAGTCATTAATGATCTTACCGTTTTTCGAGGTTTTGGTGTAGGCCGTGTTGAATCATTTCCATATATCTCGTTGATTATGACTTCATTAACAGTAATCACAGTCATGTTGAAACAACAAAGCTTTCAATCTTATATTGAAATGTATGCCTTAAAAGAGATAACTCTTTCAACTTAGGCATTCATTGCTTGCTTTTCTGACCTCTTTTTCTACGTTCCCAGCAGAAGCAGTACCACATGACTGCAGCTACGATCAACAGAGCTCCAGCAGCAGCAGAAATCAGCACTATGTACAATAAAGGTTGGCCCTGATCTGTAATGAACAAAATGAGCCATTAGTGCGAATGAATCTGTCCATCTGATCTACAACAAACACTATCAAACAACAGCACTGTATAACTGAGAGTAAATCAACGTTAATGTCAGCGCTGCCATACCTGCACATGTGTGACAGAGTTGTCTGATGTCCAGATGTTGAGTCTGGTTGCTGATGGGATTGTTGAGCACACAGCTGTATGTGTTGTTATCCTGATATTCCACCTCCAGAGGTAGAGAGAGACTGATGTTGAGATCAGACACACTGATGCTGGACAATAAACTGTTTCCTTTGTACCAGGAGAGAGTCACACGACCCACATTCACCAGTGAACACACCAATGAACAATTCTGATGTGATGATGATGACGAAGAGCATTGTGAAAAGTTACTGCTGATGACAGGAACAGGCAGACGAGCTGGAAAACATGAGAGAATAACCAACAACTTGGGCAAATCTAGTCAACAATCTTATTTTTGGTGTAGTGTGTTCACAATCAGTGAGTGTTTGTGTCATTTCAAACTATAAAATGATGAAACACTTCAACAGTTATAGGAATATTCTGGTTTCAGTAAAACCAGAAGGTACCAGTTAAACTCAATTGACAGAATTTGTAGCATTGAAGGTCACAAATGATCTCTACTCACCATAGACAGAAACACTAAATGTTTTTGATGACGGTTTCGCTCTATGTATTTCTAGTTTATAATCTCCAGCATGTTCAGTTGAGGTGTTTGTGATGGTCAGAAATCCAGTTTGTATGTCCAGCTTCAGTCTGCCTCTGAATCTCCCATCAGTACCATTAAATGTGGAGGCGATTTGCTGTTGTTTAATTTTAGCTATTACTGATTTTTCAAGTCCAAATTTCCACAGTATGTCGTCAGCTTGTTGTACTTCAGTAACATTAGTTTTTAAAGTAACAGAATCTCCCTCCGTCACTGACACTGACTCACCAAACACACCTGATGAACGGATGTTACACAGATTAAGGGCTCTGGTGGTTCACAAAGCCTGAAATCAGCTGTAATTTGTAACTAAATGTGAATTGAAAAACATTCAGAACAGCAGAATATTCAGCTGTCTGGTGCACAATGTATAAAGCTACAAAGTCAATTACGACATGAAAAAATTCATCTTGATATTGTTAATGCCTCTGTATTTTGTATATGGGACATTTAGATCAATAGATAAACTGGTTACTTCCAAAGTATTTTTAAAATAATTTTTAGACAGGATTTGCGTTTGTAAACCTTGAAATTGAAGTTACATTCACTATATCAATTTCCATTATTTTCCATGACATCTGTGAAGAATGTTACTGATATTAAGCAAAAAACAAAACAAAACATGTATTTATGACTTACCAGTCAAATGCCACCAACACAAACAGAACAAAACAAACACGTGAAACATTTTCTTTAGTTGTGAAAAGTCTGATCTAAAACACTTGAGCTGTTCAACTTCTGTGTGAATCCTCCCACGGAAGCACTTGACCCTCCTATTAGTGGGTGGAATGCACAAGCTCTTTGCGAATAATATATGGTTATAAATAAATGCTTGACTGGCTTCTTTTAAGACTATATAATAGTAAACATTCTTTGTTCTATCATTTAACACTGAACATTTTCAAAAGAAGATATTTTAAAGAATGTTGGCAACCAAACAGTTGCTGGTAGCCATTGACTTCCATAGTATTGGAGTCAATTGGGAACAACAACTATTGGGTTTCTAACATTCTTTTTATTTTATATTTTATACATACTGTATACACTCACCGGCCACTTTATTAGGTACACCTGTTCAATTGCTTGGTAACATGGCAGCAACTCAATGCATTTAGGCATATATATATGGTCAAGACAATATGCTGAAGTTCAAACCGAGCATCAGAATGGGGAAGAAAGGGGATTTAAGTGACTTTGAACGTGGAATGGTTGTTGGTGCCAGACGGGCTGGTCTGAGTATTTCAAAAACTTCTGATCTACTGGGATTTTCAAGCACAACCATCTCTTGGGTTTACAGAGAATGGTCTGAAAAAAAGAAAATATCCAGTGAGCGGCAGTTGTGTTCACGAAAATGCCTTGTTGAGGTCAGAGGAGAATGGGCAGACTGGTTGGAGATGATAGAAAGGCAACAGTAACTCAAATAACCACTCGTTACAACCAAGGTATGCAGAATACCATCTCTGAACGCACAACACGTCGAACCCTGAAGCAGATGGGCTACAGCAGCAGAAGACCACACCGGGTGCCGCTCTTGTCAGCTAAGAACAGGAAACGGAGGCTACAATTCGCACAGGCTCACGAAAATTGGACAATAGAAGATTGGAAAAACATTGCCTGGTCTGATGAGTCTCGATTTCTGCTGCAACATTCAGATGGTAGGGTCAGAATTTGGCATAAAAACATGAAAGCATGGATCCATCCTGCCCTGTCTCAACGGTTCAGGCTGGTGGTGGTGGTGTAATGGTGTGGGGGATATTTTCTTGACACACTTTGGGCCCCTTAGTACCAACTGAGCATCATTTAAACACCACAGCCTACCTAAATATTGTTGCTGACCATGTCCATCCCTTTATGACTACAGTGTACCCATCTTCTGATGTCTACTTCCAGCAGGATAATGCACCATGTCACAAAGCTCAAATAATCTCAAACCGGTTTCTTTCTTGAACATGACAATGAGTTCAATACACTAAAATGGCCTCCACTGCCACAGGATCTCAATCCAAAAAAGCACATTTGGGATGTGGTAGAACAGGAGATTCGCATCATGGATGTGCAGCCGACAAATCTGCAGCAACTGCATGATGCTATCATGTCAATATGGACCAAAATATCTGAGGAATGTTTCCAACACCTTGTTGAATCTATGCCACGAATAATTAAGGCAGTTCTGAAGGCAAAAGGGGGTCCAACCCAGTACTAGCAAGGTTTACCTGATAAAGTGGCTGGTGAGTATGTATGGGCGTGTGCGTATATGTGTGTATATATATACAGTGGGTACTGAAAGTATTCAGACCCCCTTAAATTTGCAGCCATTTGCTAAAATCATTTAAAAAAAATTATTTCCTCATTAATGTACACACAGCACAACATATTGACAGAAAAACACAGAATTGTGGACATTTTTGCAGATTTATTAAAAAAGAAAAACTGAAAATATCACATGGTCCTAAGTATTCAAACCCTTTGCTGTGACACTCATATATTTAACTAGATCTGTCCATTTTTCTGATCATCCTTGAGATGGTTCTACACTTTCATTTGAGTCCATCTGTGTTTGATTATACTGAGTGGACTTGATTAGGAAAGCCACACACACCCGTCTATATAAGACCTTACAGCTCACAATGCATGTCAGAGCAAATGAGAATCATCAAAGGAACTGCCTGAAGAGCTCAGAGACAGAATGTCAAGTGGCAAGGCACAGGTCTGGCCAAGGATACAAAAAAATTTCTGCTGCACTTAAAATTCCTAAGAGCACAGTGGCCTCCATAAAAACGTTTGGGACGACCAGAACCCTTCCTAAAGCTGGCCTTCCGGCCAAACTGAGCTATCGGGGGAGAAGAGCCTGGTGAGAGAGGTAAAGAAGAACCCAAAAATCACTGTGGCTGAGCTCCAGAGATGCAGACGGGAGATGGGAGAAAGTTGTAGAAAGTCACCCATCACTACAGCCCTCCACAGTCGGGGCTTTATGGCAGAGCGGCCCAACGGAAGCCTCTCCTCAGTGCAAAACACATGAAAGCCCGCATTGAGGACTCCAAGATGGTGAGAAATAAGATTCTCTGGTTGGATGAGACCAAGATAGAACTTTTTGGCCTAATTCTAAGCGGTATGTGTGGAGAAAAAAAGGGCACTGCTCATCACCTGTCCAATACAATCCCAACAGTGAAGCATGGTGGTGGCAACATCATGCTGTGGGGGTGTTTTTCAGCTGAAGGGACAGGACGATGGTTGCAATCGAGGGAAAGATGAATGCGGCAAGTACAGGGATATCCTGGACGAAAACCTTATCCAGAGTGCTCAAGACCTCAGACTGAGCCGAAGGTTTACCTTCCAACAAGACAAATACCCTAAGCACACAGCTAAAATAACAAAAGAGTGGCTTCACAACAACTCTGTGACTGTCTTGAATGGCCCAGCCAGAGCCCTGACTTAAACCCAATGAGCATCTCTGGAGAGGACTAAAAATGGCTGTCCACCAACGTTTAACATCCAACCTGACAGAACTGGAGAGGAACTGCAAGGAGGAATGGCAGAG
>JADLZN010011143.1:0-22400 GCA_018155175.1 Sinocyclocheilus anophthalmus | reverse complement strand
ATCACTCCTCCTCTGTGTGTGTGTGTGTGTGTGGTGTGTGTGTGTGTGCTGTGGTGTGTGTGTGCATATGCAAGCATAGAATCACAGATCCAGGACCCTGTCACTATCATGGCATCTGGTTCAGCACGGAGGAGACGTCAGGGGGTTTGGGGGGTGAACCCCCCATTTTTATTTTTTTTTTTTATAAAGTGTCCATCTTTAATTTGAAAAGTCTTTTAATCAGTTTTAATCTGTAAATCTGAAATATTGCTCTCTTTTATTCTCTTTCTTTTCTCACTTTTCCTGGTTTTAGTGTTATTTTAGTGTTGTTTATATACTATTATAATATTTATTTTTAATGTTCATGATTTATATGTATTTATTAGTAACATTATTTCTTTTTTACGTCTTCCCGGCTTAATTTGAGTTAATAATAACATCACTTCCTTGTTTCGCTTTATCTCTCCTGCTCTGCAGTTGGTGAGGCAGCGGCGGGTAAGGCGTCCCGCAGCCTGGCACAGCACATCCCAGGACAGGGCGGAATGGAGGGCATGAAGGCAGCAGCAGGCGGGGTGGTGGGAGAACTGGCCCGAGCTCGCATTGCCCTGGACGAGAGAGGACAGAGGCTGGGGGAGCTGGAGGAGAGGACTGCCCTGATGATGACCAGTGCGGAAACCTTCTCTAAACACGCTCACGAGGTATGTAGGAGAGCGAAAGAAATGAGAAAACAGAAATATGAATACAAATAAATCATAACATGCTTATACAATATCTTTGTTTTCACTTTCGCCCTCCACAGCTGATGCTGAAATGCAAAGACAAGAAGTGGTATCAGTTTTAGAGGATCCTCGAGGGAGGGCACATTTCACGCTCGTACCACAAGAGGGTGCTACTCTGGTACTTGGACTTTCACTCTTTTAAAGAGAGAGAGCGAACGAGACAAATGGATCAAGAGGGACTTAAGGGCTGCTCAGCTTCTCTTCTGCCTGTGTACAGGATTGTCTTACTCTGATTGGTTAAAAAGGCTAAAACCAGATTAGGATATAATGGACATGTACCATTAGCATTTAAGAGTAAGAGGGGTTCCATACCCATGTTGTAAATCAGACGACATCTTCATTCATGTACAGGGGTGGATCGGGGTCTCCTCACAAGAAGCAAATTGGCTCACGCCGTGTAGATACTCGGAAAGTTACGAAATCAACAAGAGTGCATGAAAAAAATGGATGACCTATAAAAACGTAAAACTGCCATATTAAAAAGCAGCATGTTACTTTAAAACAAAATGGAAATAAAAGATTAACAAACTTTTATTTAATAACCTTAGCCAATAATAGAAACTGACAAAAAACTTTATATTTTTTGAAATAGCAAACAAATATATATATAAACTAAAAAAAAATGTATACCTGCATTGCTATAAGGCCAAAATATTTTGTTTTTTGATGACGCCATACTGTTCCTTTCAGCGATGTATATTTTCAGAATATTTACCACTCTGTCTTGTCATATTTGACAGCAACTTATCCTCCCTCGTACTGCAAATCAGGCTGACGGCGGCTCAGTTGGCCACTCCAACGACGTTCAGTCACAAACGCAAACTTTTTCCGTTTTCTTTGCTGCTAGCTCGCAAAAAGCACCACAAACAACTTTTTAATTGCTTCAAAAAGTACTTCACCCTCTCCTAGAGACGTATGACGTGACATGGTTTTAGAAGTGTGAGTAGTAAAATGTATTTGGCGCCACGTGACGAGTGTGTGTCTGTGAGGGCATATATAATATTGGATAAATGAACAGAATAAGCGAGACATTTTGTTCTAGAAAAACCTAAATATGTATAACAGAGTTAAACAATATGAACAGTAGTTTTTCATTAAAACTGTAAAATAAATAAATAAAAAATTAAAACAAAAATGATAAAAAGTATTTTGGAATACAAATATGCAATACAAACATGACAAATAGTGATCCTGAGTAGGGATTCACGATATTGTATTTTTGTCGATATCCAATATGTTGACATTTTTCAACTCATTTGGCCGATAGCCGATACCGATATATTTCTTTTTGTTTGGAAACAACACCAAGCCTCTCCTGTGCAGAGATCATAAACAAATTATTATTAATTTTCTCTAAAAGAGAAAATCTTTTAGAACTCTTTTAAGTTTTCATAATCTATTTGAAAAAAAAAAAAATTACACATTATGAATAAATCGTTATAATAAAATATGTTTGTTTGTGATTTTTATTCATGAAGCTCTAGCTCTGACCTTTACAATCAAAACATTTACTATGATTTTAGGACACAAGACGGCTTTATTTAAATCAGAAAACACAATCTTAAATGAAAGTTAAAATACACAAAATAACATTTTATTCCAAGTAGGCCAACAGCGCCCCCTAAGTAGATAAACGTCTTACCGGATGGACATTAGAACCCGGGGGAAACTGCCGCTGCTGCACGAGCTAGTGACTGTTGAGTCTATCGCACAAAGGAAGCGTCATTCTGTACTTGCGTTCTCAGATTAAATGTGGCGATCAAAAACAGTGAATCTAATCACCATTCAGGCAAAAGTTCACTTCAGTGTCCACACTGCTGACGTGATCTTATCGCTAACACACCCTAAGCACATGTGAGCTATTAGTCTTACCGGCAAGGCATATCGGCGTAATTTTTCATATCGGGCCGATGCCAATGTTTACATTTTAAGCCATTATGATTAAACTTCGATAATTAGTGCATCCCTAATACTGAGATTGAGATGGTGTTTTGTAATTATAAAACAAACTTACAAACATTCTCACTGAAAAATGAGGCATCTGGAAACGCTACACTATTACAGTATGAAAAAAGGCATGCACTACAACTACAAAAGTACTTAAACTATTCATTTTTATAACAACATTAGCCTATTTAATATACAGGGTCAGAGTGCTGGTGGATGATGGTCAAGCAAAACTAAAATTAGAACTTTTGGTGGAAGAAATCTTAACTAACATTATAAGTGGATTTCTGTGGAAAATGTTATAATGCTATAAAAGAACAGAATAATGGACTCTTTATAGACTATGAGGAAATGCATATATGGTCTGTATTCTGATTACCCATAATTCATTAGCATTCAAAAGTGTTGCATCAGCATAGAGCCCAACAATTCAAGTGTATAATTGTTGCAATAATTATTTTGGATTTTATTGACCATGTTATAAAGAGGAAAATGCCTTGTAATCATGTTTTTACGGCAAAGCAAACCAGACCCGCAGGAGCCATTGGAAATGGACAGAGGAAGCTCCTGTATAAAAAAATAAATAACAGCATAAAGCTTCTCTCAGAGAGCTTTTTAGACCCTCATCCACAAGAGGAACGACATCACACACACTGTTAGAGGGTATAATGGGGAAAAGTGAGGATGTTGCCAGGTTATGGAGGGGCATAAATCTTTAATAGCACAGAAGCGAAGAAACAGGATATCAGTAAATGAAACTTAAGTGGATTTTCAGGCTTTTGTAGAAAGAGAAGTTATTGGGTAATGTGCTGAGAGTAGTGTAGTAGACAGACAGAGAGGTTTGACTTTTCAAGGCCTTTCCTTGACCATGTGTGATGTGTGTGTGTGTGTGTGTGTGTGCGTGCGCATGTTTATGTGGTTTATGAGGACACAAATTTGTATAATAACATGGGTATGACATAGGTATTACAACGAGAAGGGATTATGAGGACATTTCAGTGTCCCCGTAATTCAAAAGGAATATAAATAATTCAGAATGAGTTTTTTTGAAAAACTAAAAATGCAGAAAGTTTCCTGTGAGGGGTAGGTTTTAGGGGTAGGGTTGGTGTAGGGCAATAGAAATACGGTTTGTACAGTGTAAAAACCATTACGCCTATGGAGAGTCCCCATAAACCAATAAAAAACAAACCTGTGTGTGTGTGTGTGTGTACGTATAAGCCCTCTAAAACAACTCAAACACATTTTTAGAAAACTATTAATTTGCATATTCAATACATTTCCACTATTCTTTGATTGCATAATTCAAACTTTGAGAGGGCTTAAGATCTTTCATCTCTTGTTCTGCTTCTGAATTACAATGCTAGAAAAAAAACAAAGTAAACATGTTAATAGGCAGCATCATTGGCCACACTAACTATGTTTCCATCCAAAGCTGTGCATTTACAGAATTAGAACACTGCATAAAACATCTGTCCCATGCGTTCAAGAGAATAAAATCATCACTTCCTGGAAAACTGGCGCAAAGTATCAATAATAAAAATGAAAGTTGCTGCAACCAGGGAGGCATGTGGCTCCTTTTTCCTACATAATATATGACCTGTGCCTCAGAGCGTGTAGACGAAATGAAACAACATGCGCTGTCATGTTTTCTTTCATTTGGATGTCTGATGTTTGGGAATGTAATCGTGTGAGACAGTTATGGGAGGTGATTATACCAAATTATTTTGATGACAAACTTTAGCTCAGGCATTTCAAAATTATTAAAACAACATTTGAGATGGTGTGCAACGAGATCGGTGCGCTGGTTATTTCTGATTTCGTATCACATTATCTGTTGAGGCAAAATCATGTCACTGATGCACATGGAAGAACTTATTCAATAAATGTGTTTCCACCATAGTTTACATGCAAGTCTTCTTATCGGATCCGACTCAACTGAGCGCATACATTTTTAGAATCTACGCACATCTTGGCATTTCCATACCACGTTTAAGCAATATCCCAAAATTCACATAAAACGGATGGAGACATAGTGTCAATGAAATCTCAGCACACACAATCACACTCATACTGTGAGTACTGCAGGAGATTTTTAGCTTCCTAGTGGAAGCATCTGGATCTGAGAAACACCCTGTGTTGTGAAGAGAGACAAAAAACACCTTTCGAAGTGTGAAGATCACAGATCTCTCTGAAATCACACTCATGCGCGTCCCGCCTTCCAGTGATACCCAGAGTCCAACGAATCCGGCCCCACTGCCAGATATCCGCTGTCCAAAAGAGTCTCCGCCGTGCCGTCTGTATCCATGAGCCACCCTCAGTCGCACAGCAAACACAAGCACCATGAAGAACTGTCTTATTTACATACTATCATATTCTATTTCTCATCTTTCTTTCATTCTAGCTTTATTTGTTTCCTATCTGTCCTGCTTGTTTTCCCTCCTCCTATTTTTTCACCCATTACAATTCCAATTTCATCCTTCCATTTCATTCTCCTATTGCCTTCTCCCTGCCTTTTGAAATTTAATTTGGTGGCAGCCCTTCATAAATAACTTTCTCCCCACAGAGGAGTGTGGCCTTATTCAAACTGTAGCCCGGAGCACAAAGACATACTGATTAACGGAGTCTCTCTCTCTCTCTCAGTGTCTCTCTAATCCTCTGTTATCCAGGGCTGCTGTTGTACTGTCCTTTGCTCTTCTGAGCGATGCACTAACAACCTGCAGTGGTAAAAGATTAATACTGTATAAATGAGGATGGGAGCACCACAGGGGTGGATTGGTGGCCTAGATTAACATTAGAGTGCCGCGGGTTGAAGGTTTGCCAGACAGCCTCACCGTGAGCTCCCAAATGTAAGTACCGAACACTCCTGAGCACAGATTGGGATCGTTTAGCTGTATCGAACCCATGTCACATCTGTCCTAAAGCTGTAAACAAAAAGCCTGTGCATTATTTAAAGGAACAGTTCGACCAAAAATGAAAACTGTGTCATCATGTGACAGAATTAAGTCTTCTGAAGCCCTAAGTCGACCCAGACGGAATCCGCAGACTGCATGGATTTTGGGGGTAAATTTGCAGAATGGATTTAAACATAGTAAAATTAAACAGAGCTTAATAGGGCCCTTGATTTCCGCGATGTGGCAAGCATGTCGGAATCAAAAGTAGGTCAGACAGTGCACTTAAATCCAAACGAGGACATGGGCTAGTATCTGTAATTTAGCCACCAAAACTATGAATCTGCAGTTCTGGGGTCTTATGTGTGAACGAATAGAGCAGAAGCACGGTTTCGTTGACTACAAAGATAGTGAGGTAAGTGTGATGCTGGGCAATGTTTTCAGCATCCACGTTCTAACTACATGAGGACAAAACAATGGAAAACATTTTAAAAAATAAAGAAATAAAAAAAAAATAGGTAGGACTATTAATAGGGATGTGCACAAGTTTTCTGAACTGAAAGCGATGACTGATAATGTAAACAATGGCAGGTCATGATTATATGTAATGCAACTTTTTGCTTCAACATTCAGTAACAACTCTATAAAAACGAGTTATTATATGTAGCTAGTGTTGTTGAAGTGCTTAAATATAACAATTAATTTGAAATAAGGCTATCCTAACTTAATGAAGTTATTTACGATGATTTGTAAGAAGATTATTTTCAAGAATTTGAATTCTTCATAAGATGTGTCTTAAGAATTTTCTTAAGAAGAATATTTGGGAATACAAAATATTCTTAATATTTTTTTTTTCTTAAGTAAAAAAAAAAAGACTTTTTTTTCTTAAGAATGTTTTGTGAATCCGGCCCCAGATTCACTCTTCTATGGAAATGCTGCAGTCGAGGGGAATTATTGGTCACCACAGGTTGTTCGGTAAGACCACAAGACTACATATCACGTTACAGATTTCCAGTTCTCAAGGGCAAGATGGAGAGGTAGGGAGGGGGAATGGAGTGCCTCTTTTCCTCAAACACGCAGAGACAGTATTTCACAGCTACACGCTCCGGCTCAGTATCCCTGACCCAGAATCCCTGAATGTCAAATCATTGCTCGGCGTCTGAGATTCCAGGCTCATTTGTTTTTCGAGCTGACCTGAGAAAGCCCCCACACGGAAACTGCTGAGACTGACAAACACAGATACAAAAAAGCCTCTCTTTTTTTTCTCCCCTCAAACAGAAAATGAGAAGCATGGCACGTTTTCCACACCGCTGCGTTTTATGGGGGATGAGAATGCTTTAAAATCACCCGTCCCATCACGCAAGGCCCGCTGGAGATGATTACACCTGTAGAGGAGCCGCGAAATGACTGCGGCTTGAGATCGGGAAGGAGTAATCCGAGGTGACACACAAACATCTATTGCATTTTAGTAAATATAAACTTAAAAATAGATTCTGAAAACAATGTCACACCTGACACGCACTGGTTACTCCCTCTCATAAAAGTCCTGTAAACTTGATTCATGATTCTTTAACTGATTTACTTGGTCGTTAAAGGTGAAGTGTGCCATTTCTGCACTGCTAGCGGCATGAAATGAAACTGCAGTCTGTTTGAGGAGATTGGACATTGGCTTAACCAATGGCTTGGGTTTGAGGTGGGTCTAAGTAAAGGAAGACAAAAAACTTGTGTGCAAACCTGCTTGGTGCTGCTAATGGTGGAAGAAATGACATGCTTCACCATTAAATATTACTTGTCCCTTGGGCATGATCACCCAGCATAACGCTGGGACATAAACCAGAGCTCACAGTAAATTACACTGGCTAGTCATTTCTTTGACATAACTAGGAACCTTAATCAGATGTTAAGGGTAAAATCAATATGTGTTGACTGCCGTTAACGAGCAGTCATTAGATTTTATAAGGAACAATTCGAGTCTCTCAGGAAACAGTTCTCACTTCACACAGAGGAAAAGTGAACGAGAGAGAGTGCATTGCTACATCTCTAAGAGACATCCTGCAATAAGTACTTGTCATTCACTGCCTAAGCAGGATCAAGTAGTGACAGAGCAAAACAAGAAAAATAAAAAGAATAGCATGAGATTATGAAGAAAATACAGATGCTTTAATGCCAACTTTGTGCAACTCATCATAAGCAATGAATGTTTGAGAAAACATTCATACACAAAACTAATGCATTCTCCTGTCCTTTTGCATTTCTTTAATTTGCACTGCATTCATTTGTAGTGCAAACACTATTATTTTTATCCTTCTGATGTAGTGTTGTCAAAAGTACTGATACTTCAGTACCAAGTTGATAGATATATTTTTTAAAAATGTAACAATACCAGCTTTTCTGCAGTACCGTTAGTACAGAGTCCCAGGTCAATTAGGTACTTGCTGCTGAGAGGAGGCTGCTTTCAAATGCTCCCATGTGTATGTGTGTGAGCACTTTGTGAATAGTATTACAGATTTCTATTTACATGTTTTTGAAGCATTGAGCATTGTAGCCAATCGCAGATATGTTTGTTGAGCATATGAATATAATAGCCAATCAGAGGTGCTTTAGTCAACTAAATATCAACAGATTTTAGTCGACTAAATCTACAGTAGACTTAGTCAACTAAAATCTAATGGGTTTAGTTACAGCGTAATGCATTTATTAAGCTTTTTTTTTTTTTTTTCCATAGGCCTACTCATTATAGATTCCCGGAGAAAACATCTATTAACCGGTTAATATGAATGATATTAAGGTTGCAACATGCATATAGACACATATTTAACGTAACATATTTATATCTTAAATTAAATAAAACCTCTCCATAAAGAAAAAGAAACTGGTCTTTCCTCGTTTTTTTTCAATGAAATACCATGGTTACACCAACATGCACTTTTAACAACTCGGATACAAAGCGTCATTCTTTCAAGCAGACATATTTTATTTCTATAAATAAATTTAGATTAATCTTTATTAGGGCTACTAAAGTGATTCAGTCAAGAGCAGTGAGGGATTTTCAGTCTTTTGTTGCTGTCCTTTTTAAAAACTAATGCACGGATGCATATCCTGATACACATCCGATATTTCAAACTGTACAACATAAAGAGGTGTTTATGTGAATACTCGTCAAAACTGACAATTTGACATCATTTTGCATGTATTCCTCCATTTATGTGCGATAAGATGCGAAAGAGAACTGAAGTCAGTATCTGTGCGCTGTCTGAGATGCGCTTTTCTGTGCGTGATTCAGGTGGGTGCGCTCAGAAAACTGGACCGAATTGAGCTCTCTCTTGCGTCACGCTTTTTCAAATTTATCTAGATGTCTCGCTGGTCTCTTACTCCCAGACGTTGACCATTTTTATATTTTATGAGACGTTTGCAGCAAGTGTCATGCTATCTATGTTTCCCGGACGGATATATAGTAGGTTCAAATGTGCATGTCCTCCCAACCATGCAGTAGATTAGTTCTGACTGGATCTCTTCCCAAATCGTCCCTCCCAAACATTTTCATCTAATTTTTATTCAATGATGAAAATAGCAATGGATTTTCGTCGTAGTTTTTGTCATTCAAAGTGAGTTTTTATTCCATTATAGTCTCATTTTCGGCAGTGAAAAAAAATGTTGATGAAAATTATAATAAATTATTCGTCAACGAAATTAACACGGCTCTGTACACAAAAAAATATATAATATATATATATACAGTGGGTACGGAAAGTATGCAGACCCCCTTAAATTTTTCACTATTTGTTATATTACAGCCATTTGCTAAAATAATTTAAGTAAAAAAAAATTCCTCATTAATGTACACACAGCACCCAATAGTGACAGAAAAACACAGAATTGTTGAATTTTTGCAGATTTATTAAAAAAGAAAAAAAACTGAAATATCACATGGTCCTAAGGATTCAGACCCTTTGCTGTGACACTCATATATTTAAATCAGGTGCTGTCCATTTCTTCTGATCATCCTTGAGATGGTTCTACACCTTCATTTGAGTCCAGCTGGGTTTGATTGGATTATACTGATTGGACTTGCTTAGGAAAGCCACACACCTGTCTATAAGACCTTACAGCTCACAGTGCATGTCAGAGCAAATGAGAATCTTGAGGTCAAAGGAACTGCCTGAAGAGCTCAGAGACAGAATTGTGGCAAGGCACAGAGCTGGCCAAGGTTACAAAAAAAATTTCTGCTGAACTTAAGGTTCCCTAAGAGCACAGTGGCCTCCATAAAAACGTTTGGGACGACCAGAACCCTTCCTAAAGCTGGCCTTCCGGCCAAACTGAGCTATCGGGGGAGAAGAGCCTTGGTGAGAGAGGTAAAAGAAGAACCCAAAGATCACTGTGGATGAGCTCCAGAGATGCAGTCGGGAGATGGGAGAAAGTTTAGAAAGTCAACCATCACTGCAGCCCTACACCAGTCGGGGCTTTATGGCAGAGTGGCCCGACGGAAAGCCTCTCCTCAGTGCAAGACACATAAAAAAACACCTGAAGGACTCCAAGATGGTGAAAAAAATAAGATTCTCTGGTCTGATGAGACAAAGATAGAACGTTTTGGCCTTAATCTAAGCGTTAATGTGTGGGAGGGGAGAAACTAGCATCTTCATCACCTGTCCAATACAGTCCCAACAGTGAAGCATGGTGGTGGCAGCATCAGGCTGTGGGGGAGTGTGTTTTTCAGATGCAGGGACAGGACGACTGGTGCAATCGAGGGAAAGATGAATGCGGCTAAGTACAGGGATATCCTGGACGAAAACCTTCTCCAGAGTGCTCAGGACCTCAGACTGGGCCGAAGGTTTACCTTCCAGTAAGACAATGACCCTAAGCACACAGCTTAAAAATAACGAAGGAGTGGCTTCACAACAACTCTGTGAATGTTCTTGAATGGCCCAGCCAGAGCCCTGACTTTAAACCCAATTGAGCATCTCTGGAGAAACCTAAAAATGGCTGACCACCAACGTTTACCATCCAACCTAACAGAACTGGAGAGGATCTGCAAGGAGGAATGGTAGAGGATCCCCAAATCCAGGTGTTAAAAACTTGTTGCATCTTTGCCAAAAAGACTCGTATTGGCTGTATTAGATCAAAAGGGTGCTTTTAGTAAATATTGAGCAAAGGGTCTGAATACTTAGGAAAATGTGGATATTTCAGTTTTGCTTTTTTAATAAATCTGCAAAAATGTCAAAAATTCTGTTTTTTCTGTCAATATGGGGTGTTGGGTGTACATTAATGAGGAAAAAAATAACTTAAATGATTTAGCAAATGGCTGCAATATAACAAAAACTGAAAAATTTAAGGGGGTCTGAATACTTTCCGTACCCACTGTATCTATATATATATATATAAATTATTATATTTTTTTTTTGTCAACATCAATTATTAAAATTATATATTTTTTAACAATGTCTTTACTACTTTTCTGGGCCTTGAACGTGGCAGTTCCGTTGTTGTCTACGCAGGGTCAAAAATATCTTAATTTGTGTTCCGACGATGAGCGAAGGTCTGTTTTTAACCTTTCAGGGTTATGTTGCATCTCTTACCTATAATTCTATGAGCAATCTTATGTCTGTGCATTTTTTTTTTATGACAACATTACTTCAATTACTATCAATGCATCAATTACCTCTTATATTTACTACTCTTTTTTTTTTTGCAGTGGACAGTTTTGCGTATACTCTCTCAAAATGCAAGATAGGGAGTGATTTAATAATACATGCATCATAGTACTGTAAATATAAAACTTCAATAGTAAATATTAAAGGGATAGTTCACCAAAAATGAAAATTCTGCTAATTAATCACCCACATGTCATGTGCGGTCAAGGTATTAAGGATCTGTTCAATCTGCCAGTGAGCATCTATACACTTTAGAACTGACCCCAGATCAGTTTTCCTCATCCTATCTTCTCCAGTACTATAACACTAGCACCAACTGACCTGATCTCAGATCAGAAACTCACAGCAACAGCTATTCACTTACACACAAGATAATATATTAACGCTGCCCAGGGCGTCTGAGAGACAGTGATGATTATCTCAATCAAGTGCCATTCTCTTCGCAATTTATCTCTCTAACTGTCTCCATCTATCTCTGTTCACAAGGCATTTGATGCACTGCCAGGCGCTCTTTCTGTTTGCTTGGTGGGTGGTTTTGTAAGCAGGAAAGAAAGAAAGAAAAGAAGAAAGAAAGAAAGAAAAGAAAGAAAGAAAGAAAGAAAGAAAGAAAAAAAGAAAGAAAAAAGAAAGAAAGAAAGAAAACAAAAATATTTTCTTTTGATACAGATCGCTGTATCAATAGCAGGAATCAATGACTCTTCCTGAATCTTAAATGAATATTACAGACCATCTTATACAGTACATGCTGTGCTCAGAGCTTTGAGAATTTGCACAAGCATTTGTTTCTCTCTTCTTCAACAAGGGATACAGCATACATGGGCTAAAGTATTTGCTCTTTTTCTCATCACTCGCTCTCTTTCTTCTTCCACATGGGTAAATGGCAGTTTGGATATGATATAAACATGGTAAAACAAAGACAGTCTGTACTACCTCGAGAAACTGATCCACTGGCATTGCCATTGTTTTCCCTCACAAAATTGCATCATATTTTGGTGCATTTGTATTTTTATTGGATATGTGCAAGCATTCGTTTAATTTTCTATAGTTCAGTTAATGTAGATGCAACCTCTAGGAGCTGCCATATTCAAGTAGTGGACAAAACTGAAGCAAACGTGTGAAGCAGCTGAATCTTTCTCATACATTTAGTGAACTTAATTTGCAATACAATAATGATGTTGGCTTAAATCTTACTCACAAACCTCTTCAAAAAATAAAAATGCTTACAATATGCTAGATTACATAGAAACACATTACTACTAAAGGTAAACTCAGGTGTGTGTGGTCTAAGTTTTTACTGAAACATTAAATTTTACTTTTCTAAGCCACAATTATGGATCAGTTTTTAATTTAATGGAGTGTAATTACACTAAATACCTAATTAGCGCCTCACACGCTCTTAAGAAAGGCCTTTCTAGAGCAATTACGTAAAAAGATTGTGTGGGATTTGGGAGTTTGGTGACTGTTGGTGTGCGCTGGTTTAATGAAACTCCCATTGCATCTGTTTCCAGCCAGTAAAGATTTGTTTAGCGGCCTGTGATGCCTGCCAAACAGCGTGATCACCTATGTATGTGCGAATGCGTATTTGTAGGTCACTTTTTCTTTCTCTTCATCCTTTTCTCCTGCCAATTACATAATTTAGTTAAGGATTCTAAGATGAGAGCTACTCGACATGACATCATGAGCCATCTGTAGTATACTGGAGATAAGAGCTGCAAGATTTTCTCAAGATTTGGCAGCCACGCAAACATCTCCAAACCCCAGGACGCCTATGCTGATTTCTGCCAATAAAACATTCAGAGATGTTAGCTAATTACTTGCAAATTGCATCTTTCTTAATAAACGAGCAAATACACTTATGAAGCAGTCTCTTTCTTCCTGGCTTGCTCAGTTTCTCTCTCTCTCTCCCCTTTTCATTGCTGTGAGTGAAACTGTCCAGAAACTGAAGAGAGGTTTAAACATTGTCCTTCTGCCATCATGCTTCTCACTACGAGATATCATGCTGCTAAAATTCCTTCCAATTTCTTAAAGAGAAAAGGAGTGAGATGGAGGGATAAGGTTGAAAAGTGCTGAGTGTGAAAGTTTGAAAAATGTGTTATCCGCTACACTGGTCATAGCCCCAGCTCTTCACTCTGACAGAAACACTGACGTTCTCACACCAAACCCTACCGGTCTCTGCAGAAATCTCAGTTAGTGGTGACAGAACTTGTCTGAACATCTTCCACCATGGCATCTTGATGTGCCTTTGATAAAGAGATAGAGCCTCACAGCTTTTGCTGAGAAGCGAGACAGGCTTGATGGCTGATGACATATATGAGTTTAGCCACAACCCCAATTCGTGAGCTGAAAGGCTAGTTTGTAATGACCCTTTAAAAGACCGTTTTGGATATTGCATCACTCCATTTATAAAAAGTGAAACTTTGTAGTCTCTTCAGTTTAAGACACATTTCTGATTTAATTTTACAGCATTCCCTGTACATAGTCTCAGTCTTTTCGCTCTTAAAGTAATTGTTCACCCAAAAACGCCTAGTTACAAACTCATATGCAATTTTTTTGTTATTCTGTGAAACACAAAGTGATTGAGATGGGACTTAAATTGTACGGTGTTGATTGGTTTTAGCTGGGTTTTTTTTTTTTTTGGGGGGGGGGGGACTTGAAATCGTGGTCTCTTTACAAACGCGCGGCATAAAAATTCAAAACTTATTTTTCAGTTACACAAATACACAGCATGTGGGTTTGGACCAACATGAAGGTGAGTAAATAATGACTTTCGAATGTTACTTTAAGACATTATGCTCCAACAAGAGACTCAATCCCATTCCCCATTAATATATGAACAGTTGCTCAAAAAGAACATGCTCCACGATGCTGACGCTGCAGCTTATTATCAAACCACATATGCCTTAGTGTGTTAGAGCTCTTAGACCTTCAGTCATTCCCCTGGGCAAAGTGAACTCAAGAGTAAAAGCCAGGAAACACATTCTATTGAAAAAGTGCAGATTTAATTGAAGAGTGGCTACACCATGCCTAAAGCTGCAAACTGACTCTCTTTTGCACTGGTACACCAGATTTAAAGCTCTGTGGTTTTAGTTGGAGATCCTACAGCTGATTCTGCCCATTGAATCATGGGAAATATCTTCGGTGGATTGCATGACAAGGCACACAATTGCCATCAATTTGTTTCATAACTTGTGCAACACTGCGACTGAGAGCATTCGGATGAGAGAAAGAGATGGACTGCAAATCTATGACAGCTATGTGCCAAACTTTTTTAACTGGTAGGAAGAAATGAAACAGAATAATGCCATTTTACCCTATTTTTATGCAACAGCATTCATGCAACATCAACATTTTTAATATGACCAGTGAGTCTTTGCTTTAGTTGCTAATGTTCCTGCCAACTTTCAAACCAAACCTTCAACCTTGCCTCAAGCTGGTCATTTAGATAAGTAGACATGAAGGTTGTTTATATCTTAAAAACAAATTATTTGAATGCAAATGTTAAAACAAAATTCGAAAAACAAATATCTGGATGAAATGCTCTGGTGTTTAAATACACTTTCCATTAGATTTTGATTTGCCTGAGAGCCCCAAAAGATTCACATTCAATCCAGAGATGCAAATAACTGCACCTGCTACATTCGTTATCAAAAATATCGGTTCTGCGCAGCGCTTTTAAAACGGATTAATTAATGAGTCTGCACTCTCTCCGGACTCAAATCTGCTCTGCTTCCTTAGAGAAGCGCCAATGAGCTTAAGCTCTTAAGAAAATGCTTAATTCCTCACAGAGAACAGAAAAAATAAAGTGCAAAAAAAAAATATATATATACTAGGAATAGTCAACAAATCATCTAACATTTGCACATAGTGTTTAAAGAAACAGATTTACAATGAAATTCAGCACTTTCACACCATTTTACCTCATTTTAATGTAGATATAGCAATGAGCAGGTACAACGTTTTAACATTTATTTCTCTAACTAGTATACTAGCAGGCCTATTTGTTTTAAATGGCAAGAAAGTAATTCAATAGTGGCAATTCTTCAGATTTACTAGTAATTAGATATTAGTACTTAATCCAGTAGTGTATATTCCGTTAGACACTAGACACTAGTATATGCGACTACTAGTAGACACTAGAATCTCTCTCAATTGTCACCACTAACATTTCTAGCTACATTTTATTTCACATTTCATATGTAATATTAGTCAAAATGGATACTTTGCAGTTCAATGGGTACTAGTAACAATGGGGATACACTAGCGCCAATTAAAAGTGTATTAGTGTCTATGTAATTAGTAGAAAAACTGAAAAAAGATACTAGTGAATATTTAAAGCGGAAAATGCAATCCGTTACCAGCAACAAATGGGATAGTAGAGCACTGGTATGTAATGGATAAGCATTACACAACAACTAGAAACAAGAAATAGTGTCTAAAGAACGTATATTAGTGAAACTGAAAAAAATACTATTCGCTATTACTTAAATGTTAAATTAATTCGTGTTAAAACGGCTTGCCACAATACACATGCATATATTCATAGTATGTTGGTATTGTATGTTACAACAAGCGAATTGGGCAACAATAGGAAAACAAAATAAGCGGGTCATCATCACCTCTTTAGTCTTTCAACCAGTGATCGCGCAAAACAAACACGCAACATCGCGTAAAAGAATTTAAGAGGTGTGCCCGAATAGTTTGACAGGAGACTTACCTTGATCAAGAAGCCGCAATGAGTGCTGGAAGGACGGGTCCAGAGAATCCTTCTCTGCCATCAGTTCTGGCAAGTACTTTTCGTTATCCATCTCGCTCAGTGCGTTTGGTCCGACAAAAAGCTTGTCAGTTGTAAGATGTGAAATGTAAGATCCTGCTGTTGTCCTAAAGCAACCCAGACAAGATGCGCACCAGTCGTGAGGAAAATAACCCCGTGATTCTATCTGCGGCCGGTGAGCATCTACAAGATCAGCTGGAGTTTGCTTTTTTCTATAAGTGTGCTGGTGATAACTACTGTCCATGCACTTCCCAGGTGGTTCGCCTTTAGCCCATCTGCAAGAAAATCGCAGATGCCTCCGTCCAGTCAGAGTCCTCCAGTCAGACTGCCGCTCTCAACTGTAAACAACCGCTTTGAAGCTCCCCCTGTTGTATCCACGGGCAACGACTGCAAGTCCCAGATCCTCTGTTGATTGGATGTAGCTGGTGGATAGCTAGATGTCAATCATTCCCTGAGGGCGGGGCGGGTGTGGAACTGTCCGAGGTGCTGCCGTTTTTCGCTTTCGATTAATCGATTGTGGTGATTAGAGATGGGAATCGTAAAGGAATCCTGATGTTTGTGATTCGGATTCAGAATCATCTTTATCGTTCCTCGTTCATAACAGTTTCATTAACCATTCTTTTTGAGTTCTAGAAGAAGTATTTGGGAAAACATTTTGTTATCGCATTTAATCTCCACATCAGTCTAATGAGATAAATTCAGATTTCAGATGGTGTTCACAGTAATGACTTTCACGGGTCTTAAGAGGTGACAAACATAAATAATTGGTCTTGACAATAAAATTACTCCAATTAATATTTCATTCATTTTTATAGAATAGCAACAAACCCTTGAGAAAAATCTTTACACATATGATAAATCAGTCAGTAAAACGAGAATATAAGCCGCGCTAGCCTTAAAGGGTTAGGTCACCCAAAAAGTTAGTGAGCCCAGAAGTACTCACTCAAGCATCATAGGCGTATAGGGGACGTGCCTTTCAGACGGAATACAGTTGGAGTTATATTAAAAAATGTCTTTGAACTTCGAAGCTTTTTAATGGCAGTCAGTGGGTGTTACAGTTCATCAGTCCAATAGAAGTGAAATAAAGTGCATCCATCCCTAATAAAAAGTGCCACCTCACATGGCTGCCGGGGGGGCGGTGAATTGACACCGGGCCTCCTGTACGCTAATCCGCTGCGTTTATTGTAATGAAAATAACTTAAAAAATATATTATTTAAAACGTAATAATCAATTAATTTAGCTGCGCTCACTTTGGTACCGGAACCAGCCTCACGGGCGGATGCCGTAGGTGTGGGCATCGCGCATGTCAGAAGTGACTGTACACAGGCAAGCGCAAAGGGCGCGCTCTAAACCACCAACAAAGGTAGAATTAGAAGTAGCACACGAGCATTTGTACAGGATTAGATACGTCAGAGGCATTTCTCCACTGTACAAAAATAATGGTCTAATTTTACAAAATAAGAGGGGAGCTGTGATGGTGCCAGATAATTTTGTAAAAAATAAGGAAAACTTGTAAATACACATTTTTAGCGTCCACAAATGGAATACTTGTTACAGCTATAAAACATGAATTTACAACAAGCAAATTCTGAAGTAAACCAGTAATTCACACAATGCACACCTGCTATTACAACCTCTGTTTGTGTACCCTTTAACCTACTGAACACCACCATAATAATGAGGTGGTGAAAACGATGAACGCCAAGATTGTAAATGAATGCAACGGCTCACCCCACGTAGACTTCGCCACCGCCAGCAGTATTACGGATGATGATAGGAATGGTGCACACGGACGTCATTCATGCCAAACACGCAACCACACCATCATGGTAAACAACATGAGTACTTAAAATAATGCAGAAAGCTTAACATTAAGACAACAGAAGATGTCAACAAAGCCGCAAAAGTAGACATAACTGAAAACAAATAAACTATTAAAAAACATGACTATTACAACAAAATACTTTAATGTGATGAGGGTCATGCAGGGCATTCTGCGGAATCTCAGTTTACGAGTATTGACGAAAATTATACATTTACTTGTGATTGTACTTCTAAAAACGGTAACATATTAACAGCATTTTACTGTACAAGTTACGTGATGCAATGGTGTGGTTTGGACTTTGACCAAGTGGGTTTTTTTTTCCCATGTATATAGTGCCGAGGAAACTTAGTGTTAACATAAGTTTTTTGTCCATAGGTTTTATCAAAAAAACCATTACAGAGTAAAATTACACCTTTATTTTTTGCTACAGGTATATACCCAAGAGGAGACTGGTTTCCTTTGGCTACAAAGTAATGGAAAACTTTGCTTCTGACTACTCGGACAACAAACACTGTTTCACGCGACTCGCACCGGCGCACTGCTGCAACTGCTGAAGCTTACATAATCCCCCTGGAGCTGCACTTCCGTGTCCAACGTTGGCGCCACGCCGAAGTAAAAGTGATTTTAACTTGACTATGGTATTTTCTTACAAAAAACGCCCTCGATTGGCTAGGGTACGGCTTTGTCGAACGCCCCACGGCCTGCATTTGTATTCTGGATGGATGGCTTTATGACACTTATTTGGCCCACCGTACTGCCATTGAAGCTTTGCAAGGTCAAGTCACTGGACTTAATATGAACTCTGATTGGATTCATGAAAGAAGAAAGTCACTCTGCCTAGGATGGCTCGTTGAGGCTGTGAGTCCTCATGGTGCTACTTTCATTTTGTAGAGTGCCCCTGTTTCATTGACGGCACACATACGATCCAACGTTCCCTCGTTCACTGGCCGATGGGCCGCTGCCGCCCGGTCCTAAAGTATTTCGAACGGTCAGCCACTGCGATAACTCTTCAGATGCCCTAGCTATTGCTCTGCCAGAGCAGTAAGCGTTGATTTTGAGTTGCATGATAGTACACGGCTTCAACAGTAATTTCGTGTCCTGTCATTTGGTTGGCATGTCGTCCCCAATGGTGACCATACCAACTACTCGCCTAATGTCGCGAGATTTACAATGCCGCTTACAAGTGAGGTCCCAAAGCAGCCGTATGTTGCAAAGTATGCCAGAAGTCCTGGATCGTTACCTATTTCGGTACATTTTTGGGACGGCGTGGAATCCCACTGCTACCCCCTTTGTGGTCTAAATCCCCACCAGTCCCTTTGCTCCTTTGACTGAATGATTTGTGCAGGACTACAATCACGACCACACAACCCTTAAAATCCCTCTTCAACCGGGCAAAAATTTCATTAATGTTATTGGTTTGGCTACTTCATCTACCAATCACAATGTTGAGTACATCTTTAAGGAGCGTAGTCGACGTAGGCCCAGATGGGAGGGCATGCACGGCTAGGCAGGTGTATTCTCTACTGAGTAGACTCATAGTGGTTGACTGTCTGGTTTTGACCCCACCCTATCAAAATAGCGACTCAGAGGAGAGCATATTTACGTCCTAGCATTCAGTAGCATAACCGAGGAATGCATGTTTAAGACCCTTTAATGGAATCACATCCCATAACAATGGATTGGTTCCCATGCAAGACATAATAAAAAATAATGATATAGCCAATTTAACTAGTCTAAAGTCCAGTGTAGTGATATTTGCATATTTTGGGGCAGACTGGCCCTTAACTAAAAGACCTGTCGATGCTTGTGCGACTGTTAACATGTGTCTGAGTCTTCTGTTTAAGCCTTACCTGGATACCTTCCGTTGGAAAAGCTATCGTGTGGAACCTTCCCCCAAACGAGGGGATCGCATAGATGTTCATACAAGTAAACTCCATTTCACGTGTTACCCCTGCGACGTACCGGGTTCTATTCACAGTATTGGTACTGCCTCCAAATTCCTGCCGAGAAATCCAGCGCCAGGCCGCGAACCCCACCCTGACTTGTTTTGTCTAAGCAACAGAGACATCGGTATATACACGCCTATAACATTAACACAAATACACCCATTGCGCGCGGAACGGCTCTTAACCTACACACCCATCTGTAAAATGACCCCAACATAAGGATCCAGTAAGGTCAAGCAGTTCAATGATGCAGGCTTGACCATAAAGGACCGAGTTCACTCTGCCTTATTCTGGCGAAATTTTCCGGCTTAAGACGCAGCATAACAGAAGTGTACACAGTCAACATAGGGATGTGTGCTGATCGAGGGACATGCCCACCATTGAATGGGCCGGATAAGCCACCTGGTCGGTAGCGGCAAAA
The DNA here is from genome assembly GCA_018155175.1 of Sinocyclocheilus anophthalmus. Classification (NCBI taxonomy): domain Eukaryota; kingdom Metazoa; phylum Chordata; class Actinopteri; order Cypriniformes; family Cyprinidae; genus Sinocyclocheilus; species Sinocyclocheilus anophthalmus. The sequence continues at coordinate 2,195 of JADLZN010011143.1, read as the reverse complement.
CGGGATTGAGTCCGTTGGATGATCCCACATCTCTTCGATTTATTTGAAATGAACTCGGCAAGTGATATCCTCGAAGGCTGCTCGACACTGTGGGTGGGGCGCGGGGCACGGCGGAGGAGTGAGCTTTTTTCAGCTGTAGAGACTGACTACAGCAGGAAGCCTGGAGAAGGATTAAATTAACCTCAAGAGTAAGAGCAGTATGTATCTGTAAGAATAGTAGCTCAGAACTGTACTGAGAGGTAACGCCATGGGCCGTTATCAAATGATACTGTTGAACACGCAGGAAAGAGATGGTGCCAGTCTGCATGGGCGAAAGCGGTGCCCCAGTTACGGCAGTTGTTGTTGATACCGGTCTAGCATACAGTGTCACCACTTCAGAGTTTGTCCATTTTCATTGTCTCCCGATATCCAGTTGTGAAAAATTATTTCATTTGGACAACAAGCCAACTATCAGGGTTTAAATTCCACTAAAGCGCGACTTTACAACAAAGGACGAGTAAAAATGCCATGGATACACGTGTAACAAAAATCCTGAGACAATGTATGTTTGCTTGTTTCGTTTATACCTACATCATGCATTGTTCGGGCCTCAGTGATGCCTCATGAATCTTTTCCCTGAGACAGACTGACACAGCCAATCCCGAATTTGACAGAAATTTATCAGGAACCTGTGGACATGTTCTCATTTTTCTACTTTTAAGATTAATGCAGTAGTCTGCAGTGTGACTAATCGGCATCTATAGAACGGTCAGGAGAAGGTTTATTCTAATACTGAAAGAAAAAAGCTCATTTCATTCGTAAAAGATGCTCCAACAGTTCATTTTGGACACAATGATTAACACATTGGACAATTCCCTACACTGGGACGCCTGTGCAGATGAAAAAGTGTCAGTACTTCCGTTATTGCAGCACCAATCAGTGAGTGTGTGATAATCAGATCTCATCTCCTGTAGAGGCTCACGACTCTCGCATGTTCTTTCACCTCACCCGTGCGCTAAGGACTCCAGCCACAACTCAAGTAGCTCAATCCCTAGAGAGACGACCAGGACGAGCCATTCCGGTCACGTTTGTTCATAGGCCTTTTCTGTTTACCAGTACCGAGATGATTTATCAATCGGGTTGTCATTACAAGCGCACAGCGCCAAAGAAAGAGGCGATAGAGCCAAGAAAACTAAAGGTCAATCTCTTGTGCAAAGCGGGGCTTGTCCATCTTATACAAGCTAATGGAGTCTCTAGTCATGTTTCAGTGTCAGAAATGGAGAAAATAAAGAAAATTCCGGTGGAGGCTTCCGAGCGTGGGCGTACTGGACCTGTGGCTGCGGGCGAGAAAAAACGTTTGCTATAAGCTCAGAATGTCCGGAGTTTGTATAGAGCAAGCCCGCTATCTTCACCACCGATCCACTGTTCTGAGGTAACGAAAATAGTCTATGTAGATCGCATTTATGATCCTCGCATCACAAGTTGAGGTGCACGTCTCTGTGTGTTTTACCTCGTGGGAGGGGAACCTAGCTCGGCAAGCAATCGATTGAAAGGTTTATTATCATATTACCAGGAGGGTAGAGAATATCGGCTGAGCCAGTGGAGGTTAGTCGCTAGTGAACAGCTCACGATTAGAGACCGGCGCATCACGGGCCTAAGCCTGAGTACTGGGCACCTATGCACGTATTAGGGGCTATGGAACGAAGGATTAAGCACTATCTATCCGTAACCTTAAACCAAAAACAGCTCTAAGTGCAATTTCGCAATACAGGTTTACGAACATTACTTCACGATCACGCCCTCCACACCAAAAACTGCAAAAAAACAGCACAGCTTTTTGGGCCCAACCCCGCCGACACACAGCTTTTAAAAATTACCTCTTAAAACAGCCAGAAGGTCAACAATCTGTAATATTTACATCAACTGGTCAAATGCCCTTTGGTTATGCAAATTTACAGGACAGAGTTTACCAGACTTTGAACTGCAATAAAGACAAAACTTTGTCACTTGTGCTTGTGCTTCCCGTCTTTAGTGATCACATGCATGAAAATATGGTCCATTGGCACCTTTAAGAGAAAAAACAAAATAAAACAGGAAAGGTAAGAATTTGAAGACTGCGACCCAGCATACATGATCATGGCAATTTTGAATTATGGTACCTGTATAAACATGTCTGCCTCTGGGGGGGGGGGTTGGCACACCTTACTGTAAAGCTT
>JADLZN010011142.1:125287-403697 GCA_018155175.1 Sinocyclocheilus anophthalmus | reverse complement strand
CTAATAAACAGCCAATATGCTAGTATTACAGTATGCGTGTTAATAAGTAGCTACTTAATAGTGAGAACTGTACCTTAAAATAAAGTGTTATCAAAGTTTTGTGTTTTTGCGTTTTTGCAACATCTTGTCAAAATGTTCCCCATTCACACGGACCCACAAAAATGACTAAAAACATTGTATTATTCATGCCAGGCCAGCAGATGGCGATGTCACTTTGTAAAGAAACACTACACACCTGAGCCCCCCCAAAACCATACATATAGACTGAATAAGTAATATGCATGACGTCAACGTTTTCACAAATTCATGTTTTTGTAGTTTGCATGAGGACGATAACAGTATTGTTTTCAAAAATGTGGACTTTAGTTCAGACGTTTGTTCTATTTGATCGTGGATATTCCACCATGATTCCAGTTCAAAGGGAGCGTATATGTTGTATACTGAATGAGTGTTCCGAAGTGAAGTACACGTCAAGTATTTCTCATGTTCAGGGAGTAGACAATGAACACTGTGTAGGGGAACTGTCAATCCAAACACAGTTAATTCACGGAGCTCTCGTCGAATGGAGCTGTTATCTGAATCAGGTGTGTAATAAGACATGGATAAAGATGCAGAGTGGGGGTATAAGAGATTACAACAGTAAGTCATAGGAAATATACAAAAATATAATACAGAGTTCAAAATTAAACAAATTACGCTGCCAAAGTTGCTGCTGTTTTGGTTGTTTTTACATGAGCTGAAAATATATGACAAATGGCTGCATTTAGCTAATTATTTTGCAACAAATATATGCAAAATGCAGACTCAAATACTCCTGTGGATCAAAATATGTTCGTGAACGGGGCCCGTTTGCAATAAAGGGTTTCAACAAATCTTTAACGAGTCAAACTTGAATTTGAGTTGACTTACCTGAGATGGAAAAACTCGAGTTTTCGGGTCAGAAAAAGCTGAATGAGTTCTTAGGTCATTCAAATCTGAGTAAGCGCCTGCACCAACACACTATAGAGAATGAGGAGTTACGTCACAATCTTTTCACTCCGCATTGCATTTCGGGAAGGCGCCGCCATATTAGCAGGATACGCTATCCGTTCCCATGGTTACTTCTCATTCTCTATAAGGTTAAATGCTTCTCTTTTGTTTTGTTTTTGCCTTTAAGTTAAACAACCATTCAATCTTCATTGTATCGTTTGCAGGAAAGATAAGCTATTTTATCGCACTGCATAGTATGCACTGCATTTCTCTCTTAGGTTTTGTAGAATTTGGTTTACAGTGTTTACCCGATTAGCGTGAAAACAGTGTCGCCCGCTGGACGCTCGCTGCTGCTTCAGCCATCATATGGTACATTATCCAAATAAAAGTGTGTGTTCAACAAGCTGACAGAAGTCGATCCATTTCTTTGTTGGAAACTTTTAAATGACAAAGTATAATTGTTGTCATTATAAATTTTCCATGGCCACGGAGGAGAATCAGAGATTGTGGGTCACATTCAGCAAACAGATAGGAACTCACTGTACTTTTTATATGTATTTCAACAAATGACAAGCAAAATCAAATCCCTAGAAGCTTGTGAACAGTTTTGTGGCATTGTAAAATGCTGGTTTAATGTAGTGCAGTGCAGTGATGCTAAAAGACATGCAGATGAGCCAGAATATTAATGCGACATGTTTAAATGTAAAGCGTTTTCCTCTCTTTAGAAAACTGTAATCTAGAAAGCGCTTCTGGATTAAGAGAGCGATTTCTAAAGTTCATATTTTGGGCTCATCTGTTTTTCCACACATATTATGCTTTATTAGTAAGATGTGTGTACAGAATGTGGTCTTTAAATATCACTGTCTCGGTGCATTAATATGAGAGGAAAATACTTAAACGCGTTGCGTTCACATTTTGATCTTATATGCATATCTGCACATAGTATATGCTTTACAATTTTGTCTTTATCACTGTATTGGTACATTAAGCCACTTTAAGCATTTTAGAAAGTCCCCTGTTCAAATTCTGCTAATTCACAAGCCTAGTGAGAGTGAGAGTCATGCTCACAAAGGTAATGTTAACTATTAAACCAACCAAATCAAAACTTTCAAAAACACACATCAATGTGATTCTTTTATTGAGTGAGAGTCAGTGGGTTTAATCAGTGACATTAACAGATTTACTATTCGCCGTCTTCTCCGCGACCTCCTTTCCTTGGTGTTTTACACATAGAAAAGGCGAAAAAACATATAGCATTGTCCATTTTTCTCTCAGAACGATGATCTGAGTTACAACTGCAATTCTCGATGCAGTATGAATGACATACACCGGTGACATTTTTCACAATCACGACAAACAATCAAATACTGCCCTAAACTCAATAGCGGAAAGGCAGCACTATCCTGCAAGTATGGCGGATAAACAAAGCAGTTTCCCAGAACTCAACGTGGCGTTACGTCACATTCTCATTCCTAATAAAAAGCCATGATCAATGGAGCGCCGAAATTATGATTCACCATGGCAACAGCACCAGACAAAAAGAGGTCCATATCTTCCGAGTCAACGCGTACGTTTAATTATTAAACACTGTTGTAATATCAGAGGTGAAAACTGGCTGAACTGTAAGTTATTGAACTAATATCATTTTCAGGGTATCCCAAGGCAAATAAATAAATAAATAAATAAAGAAAGAAAGAAAGAAAAATAAAATAAAGGAACGTGGCAGCAGCTAAAAATGTATAGTATATAAAAAAGTATAAAAACATAATTCAATCCGGTAAGAATAAAATGTTCATGGGTGTAGGCTACATGATTTTACAAACATCTGACATATTAAATAAATATAATTCAGTGTCTATTTCAGTATGCAGCAGTTTTTTTTACAGATAGTCTAATGCTCTTTTTTTTGGACCACAAAACCATTCCTAAGTGTAAATTTTTCGAAATTGAGACGTATACATCATCTGAAAGCTGAAAGCTAAGCTCTCCATTGATGTATGGTTTGCTAGGATGGGACAATATTTTGCAGAGATACAGCTATTTGAAAATCTGGAATCTTGAGGGTGCAAAAAAATCTAAATATTGAGAAAATCGCCTTTAAAATTGTCCAAATTAAGTTCTTAGCAATGCATATTACTGATCAAAAATGAAGTTTTGATATATTTGCGGTAGGAAATGTACAAAATATATTCATGGAACATGATCTTTACTTAATATTCTAATAATTTTTGGCATAAAAGAAAAATCTATAATTTGACCCATACAAATTGTATTTGTGGCTATTGCTACAAATATACCCAGCGACTTAAGGACTGGTTTTGTGCTCCAGGGTCACAAATGTTCTCTAATCCAACCTGTTACATTTCTTAATTAGAGTAATGAAATTAACATTTGACTTCTACTTAACCAACAGCAAGAAGGCAGAGGCTCACAAAATTGGGGGAGGACCTGCACCAGCACCACTGACATTCAGCCACAGATGAATATAGAGATGAATATAGGACCTCTTACTGACATACAGTAATCAGCTTCATTTTTGTAAGGTGCGATGATGGGTATATGCATATCATCAATGCATTCAACCACATTGCAAATCCTAAAGGAAACCCAAATCATTAAGTTACTACAGAGGTACAGCAAGAGTTACCTTTCAGTCGGTCACTCTCGACGTTATGTCGGATGACCGACGAATTGGGATCTAGCTTAGAGGGACCAATCTACTTCGATTGTAAACTAAACGAGCCAATGCACATGGGCATGCGATTATTGCATCCAGCTGCAGCTGATCACAGCATGAGCATAAAAAGGCAGCAAGTGCAACGCATACCAGCTTTTCGCTTCGGAGCAGAGCGATCACATCGTTCTGCTCCTGACTCCTCTACTGAGAGAAAAGACTGAACGAGTTCAGCGCGCTCTTGGAGAGCTATTCGTGTTGGCGGACGGCGCTTCAGCGTTGGTGGTTTCCCGTGTCGAGTGGGTTTCACACATCAGGCTGCACTACCCCCTGTTTGTGTTGCAGATGATAATCTCCCCTGTGCGCCTCAGCACGCTAAAATAGCTTTTTCCCTAAAAGAGCAATTACGGGTGCATCTTTTTAAAGACGACGTTGCTTGGAAAACTTGACGTTACGTCTTTATAAAGCCGATGTGGGTCTTGCTATAGACAACGAATCACCCGGGCGTTTCTGGATGCGGTTGTTACCTGGCGTGGGCATAGGAAGCACGCTGAGGTGGATTTCGGGGATGGCTCATGCTCCCATGCGGGGGTGACCATCTCGAGTTGCGGAACGGGACCAGTCCTGCAAGGGGCGGAGTTAAGTGCCCGTGCCCACTGCCTAGATCTGTGGTCCCTCTGGTCAGACGGGGAGCCTTTTTGGCGAGTGGGGGACTGGTCTTACGGTCACAGGGAGGAGGAATCCTCCGGGATGCCAAGGCCCGCGGAACTTCGGAACAGAGGAGCTCTCAAAAAGAGCGGCGGACACTCCCGGGGGGTTACACCTGTTTCTTCGAGGCCACCCGACGGCGGATGATCGATGCAGATCGGATGTTGAGCCAGAGCTTTCTGGAGAGGAAGTTTCGGCTGCGCTGCTCTCCTCCGGGACCCTAGCAATGCCTGGATCGGATCCAGAATAATGGCTATGCTTTCCCGGGCCAACGTAGGGGTAGGGCTCGAGAGTGAAGACTTTCACCGTGTCCCGAGCCCTTAAGGTTGCACGATTGGTTCTCGGGGGTGGTCCGCGCTGGTTCTCAGCGCCACGCCTCGGTGCCTTTCTTCCCGGAGGTGAATGAGGAGCTCACCAGGTCGTGGACGGCACTTTTTACTGCCGGAAAACCGATCTGCTGGTTCCTCCTCCCTCACCACCCTCAATGGTGGTGCAGCTAGGGGGTTACAAGGGTCCCCCCGATGGAGTGGTCGGTTGCGATGCAGTTGTGTCCTAATACCTCCTCCAACCGGCAGGGAGAACCATGCCTCCCCTCCCGGGTCTGTAGGTACTCGACTGGCCAGCGATGCCTAAACAACCGGTGGAGAAGCTGCCTCCGCCTTAAACACTATGGCGTGATTGCAAGTGCACTGAGGGAAGTGCACGAGGGTGGTCACGACCCGGACAGTTCGCAGGAACCCGCACGCGGCGGAACTCGCGCCACAGCGCACGAAGGTTACGGCGCGGTCTCTGGTCGTGAGATGTCACTATGGTGGTCCGGAGAACAATTAGGCTTGACTGGCTGACATGCGCGAGAGGACAAAGGAAACGTTCTTGAAGCCCCCGTGTCCCAGGCCGCTGTCGGCGGACACGATGGAGGAACTTGACCAGCGGTTCTCCTCTGACCAAAAAGCAGGACTGAGGCCATCAGGTACTCTGCCGGAGTGCAGCTGTGCCGTCGCGAGGGAGGCACTCCCTGCCACACACCAAAACAAGAGCAGCTCTCACTGCGGCCGCGAGCAAAGCTGTCGTGGAAGCCGGTTTTGCAGGGCAGTTGCCGCCCGTCCAGGACCCGCCAAACATGGGGGGGGATTTTTGCGCTGGCAAGCGAGAGTGCAAGAGGCCAGGAGACGGGCGACCCAGAGGTGGAGGTACGTGCTCTTCAGGAGATGGTAAGCAAACCACTCCCTCCCCCGGAGGAGGGCCATGCGGAGAATCTTTTCATCTTTTTCCGCCAATGACTTCTCGGTCAGTGGTACCCAAATACTCAACAAAAGAGCAAATTCTTCTATCTCTGGGTCCCCAGAGGGGACAGGGGGTTGTGGACGATCTAGTGCGTATCACACTCACCCTCCTCTCTTGCCAGTGAGCAGCAGTGGGCGGATCGGGAGGACGAACAAACGAATATCAAACGCACCCTCGCCAGACCCCGCCTCGGACCGGCTACGAGACGCCCGGGCAGGGTCCCTGCGTTTTTCCGCGCTGCCCACTGCGGGTACGCCTGTAGTTCCAGTGATGCCACTAGCGCGGTGTCTGGGAGCCTGGCTTAAGCTACCCAGCCCGTCTCGATGGCTCATTCGAACCGTCAGGCTCGGCTATGCGATTCAGTCGCCCGGCGTCCCCCCAAGTTCAGTGCCATCCGCTTCACAACAGTGAAGGTGGCCGATGGTCTTGTCTTGCGGGCGGAGGTCGCAGTCCTACTGGCGAAGGACGCGAGAGAGCCGGTTCTTTCTGGGTGCAGGCGATATGAAGATGGGGTTTTACAGCTCATACTTCATTGTACCCAAGAAAGGCGGTGGGTTACGCCCAATCTTGGACCTGCGTTTGTGGTTTCGCGTCCGAAGGAGAGCCATACAGGATAGGTCCTGCCCTCCGGGCTGTCCCTGTTGCCCCGTGACTTCACGTAAGTTGCGGAGGCAGCCCTTGTTCCCATGAGAGAAGAGGGCATTCGCATTCTCAACGACCTCGACGAAGCAGTCTCGGAATCAGTTGTGCAAACACAGGGATTTGGTGCTCTCACACCTCAGCCTGCTGGGCCTTCGGGTCAACTGGGGAAAGAGCAAACTCTCACCAACGCAGAGGATCTCTTTTCCCGGTATAGAGGGGACTCGGTAAGAGCAGGATGGCGGTCCCACTGAAAAAATTTCAGAGGCTCCTGGGGCATATGGAAGCTACGGCAGCAGTTCACGCCAGCTTCTCAGACAGTTGTTTTTCGCCCTGACCGAGGGAACACTCGGCACGGACGCACTGGTACACAGCTGGCCGCGGGGCCTTCGCACGTATGCATTTCCCCCAGTGAGCCTTCAGGCACAGTTGCTGTGCAAGGTCAGGGAGGACGAGGAGCAGGTCCTGTGGTGGCACCCTATTGGCCGTCCCGGACCTGATTCCCAGAACTAATGCTCCTCGCTACAGCCCCTCCCTGGCAGATTCCTCTGAGGAAGGATTTACTGACTCAGAGACGGGGCACCCTTGGCACCCGCGTCCAGACCTCTGGAAACTTCATGTCCGGTTCCTGGATGGGACGCGGCGGTTCTGAGTGGCCTACCCAAGAGGTAGTTGACACCATCACTCCAGCGGAGCACCGTCTTACGAGGATATGCCTACGCTGAAGTGGAACCTGTCGTTGAGTGGTGTTATGAGTTGTGCTTTCTTTCCTGCAGGATGGGTTGGAGCGAAGGCTGTCTACCTCCACCCTTAAAGTTTATGTCGCTGCAATCGCTGCTAACCACAACCCCTTAGAAGGGAGGTCGTTGGGGAAGCATAACTTGGTCGTCAGATTCCTTAGGGGGACGAGAAGGTTAAATCCTCCACGGCCCACCTCTATACCCTCTTGGGACCTGACTATAGTGCTCACGGCACTACAGCAGGGCCCATTGGAGCCTTTTTGCAGGCGGTTGAGCTGAAGATCCTTTCAATGAAGACTTTGCTCCTGATAGCATTGGCCTCCATCAAGAGGGTAGGGAACCTGAACGCATTTTTGGTCGGCAATTCGTGCCTAGAGTTTGGGCCGGCTAACTCCCAGGTAATCCTGAGCCCCCCGGGCCGGCTATGTGCCCAAGGTTCCCACTAATCCCTTCAGGGATCAGGTGGTGAACCTCCAAGCACTGCCCTAAGAGGAGGCAGACCCAGCCCTAGTGTTGCTCTGTCCCGTCCGAGCCTTAAGGTGTTACGTAGACCGGACGCAAAGCTTCAGGGCCTCAGACCAGCTCTTGTCTGTCACGGAGGCGGCAGAAGGGGAATGCCTCTCAAAGCAGAGGATGGCCCACTGGATAGTGGATGACATCACCCTGGCTTATCAGGCACAGGGTGTGCCCGGCCCGTTCAGGTTGCGAGCTCACTCAAATAGAGGTGTTGCATCCTCCTGGGCGCTGGCTCGTGGCACCTCACTGACAGATATCTGTAGGGCTTCGGGCTGGGCGACCCCTAACACATTCACTATATTCTATAGCCTTTGTGTGGAGCCGGTATCCTCCTGTGTTCTCACCTCAAACGAGTAGAAGCACTGAGTGGCCCCGGCTTCGGGTCGGCTTGCAAAAACCAATCCAGAGAGTCCATATAGTAGACCCTCTTGAGTTCCTCCGTACCCTCGGCAGCAGACATGGCGGAGCGGTTACGGCGCAGGGCGCCAGGCTTTCACTCGCTGAATCCTCGAGAACCGATAGAAGGCTGGGTTCCATATGAAAGACCTAAGTGGAACCCATATGTGTAAAGCCCACAAAATAGCCTTGAGCCCGTGTTTCCCCGGAAGACTTCTGCCATTCCAAGAGGGTTACAATCACCTCTTCCATATGCACCTAAAGAATGTTCATACGTGTATTTGCTTCCGAAAACCTCCTTCGGGAAGGTTCGAGCTTCAGAAGTCCCTGTTCCAAGTAGAAGGGTGCGTTTCCCAGTGGTATCAGTCTTAACAGGGGTAGTGCCCATAGTAGCAGTAGCTGGTCCTCTTGTGCAGGCCCTGGCCTACGCCAAAAAAGTAGGGGCGTAGATGGCTTCCACAGGACACTGGAAGGGGAAGTAGCTGGGCTTTTGGTATGATCCCAATTCGTCGGTCCTCCGACGTGGCGTCGAGAGTGACCGACTGAAAAGGAACGTCTCGGTTACGTATATGTAACCCTCGTTCCCTGAAGGAGGGAACGGAGATGTCCCGTCGCCACAGCTCCTGTACCACCGCTGAGCTGCCGGGTCACCGGCTCGGCTCCTCAGCGAAAACCTGAAAATGCGCTGCACCTGCTGCCTACTTATAATCACGCTGTGATCAGCAGCAGCTGGATGCAATAATAGCATGCCAATGTTCATTGGCTCGTTTAGTTTACACTCAACGTAGATTGGTCCCTCTAAGCGAGATCCCAATTCGTTGGTCATCCGACGTGACGTCTCCGTTCCCTCCTTCAGGGAACGAGGGTTTCATACGTAACCGAGACGTTATCAAGTGAACGTTATTTATCAGATTAGCCTCATTAAAACCGATTTCTACACCACTGACCTGCAGTACTGTGAAGCTCCTCTTTGACGGGTTTGGGCCCAGGAATCCACGATGTTATATAGAAAACAAACACTTAAAAATGGTACCGCTCAAATATGTATGTGGATATAAAAAAAAAAAAAACAATATATATGAATTAATGCTGCCACCTCCTCATCTACAGGATCCTGTATAAAAGGACATGCCGGTTTTTGACGTGGATGTGTCTGCATGTAAAATACAAAGAATGAATGAATGTACCTGCACTTTCTTACTTAGTATTTTTGTCTTGTTGTTTCCAGTCAATATATCTAAAGGGTTTTCTCGGGTTTGACAATCCTCCCGTTCTGAAACAGAAAACCCAGAGTTTCCCTCATTTCAGTCTTAACATACTCAGAGTTTAAAATTCTGTCCCCTCTCTCTCTCTCTCTCGCTCTCATCTTCATGCGGTTTCAAACTTTATTTTTCTGTGAGATAAGTTTGTTTTTTGTAAATGGGGTTAATGTTTGTTGGACCCCCTTGACGTTCAGTGTCATGGGAAACAAAAATACTTTCTTTGACCAAAGAAAGTGGATTTTTAGTGGATCAAGTGGTTAAATTTTGGCATTATAAGTGTTGCCATAGAAACACTTTTTTTTCTTTTCTTTTTTGTGTACAAAGATGTGAACTGCTCAGCAAAATGTGTAATGGCGATCATTCTGATATGGCATAAATGCAGAAAATGACTGAAATAGACTTCACTGTTGGTGAATTACGATGAATCCAACCCGATCTCATGAAAAAACGTACCAATCTTACGAAGTGGCAATTTTATATTTATTTGTACGATGTGATTTCTATGGAAACACACAATTTAGAAAGTAACATATGGGAATAAACATGAAGGTCCACCCCTAAACCTAGCAGTCAGTGGGCAGGGATGGGCAGTATTTCAGATACATGTATTTAAAATACGTATTTGAAATACAAAATACTATTTTGTATTTGAAAGCCTTCAGAAAAAAATCTAATGTAATCTGTATTTAAATGCATTTAAGATGAGTATTTTTGTATTTTCAAAATACATAAAATACTTTGTGCCAGTCAACCTCTTTATCAGCGTGCTGATTTAGTTCAGACATGAACTCCCCACAACCCCAACATTCATCACGTGAACTGCAGCTGCACAACTCCATTCAGCATTGGGTGAGTGACTTTTCTGGAATAAGATAAGGTGAAGATGACATGGTCAAGTGTACATGTTGATTAAAGTTAAAATAGCACATCATTTGCCTTCAGTTAACATGAAAGAATAAAAGAGCACTGACAAGGGGAAAAATAGCTTAGCCAATCAATTTTAATAGTTAATTGGCTGTTGTTTTTTATCAACTAATTTGTCAAATGTGTTTAAAGCATTACTGCATGTTAGGGCTGGGTGATATGACAATACATATCGTGGCGATGATATAAAGTGTGAATCGACTGACATTTTTCTAAATCGTTTACATAGATAGGCCTGTTGGGGAAAGCAAATATATCCGTGCAGCTTTTCGTGGGCCGGAATATCATTCATTCATTCTTCATTCATTCATCATCATTCATTCATTCATCAAAAGAAAATGGAGAATAAGTAATATAATGTGATGTGCTTGGTGCAATTGCACTTATTATAAGTGTATGTGTCCTTTATACTTCTATGGCTCTCAATAGATTCAGTGGTTGGAGTTGGGGGTACTACTCATGACAATTTCTGTTGCTACTTTCTGATTACTGATTTCTGATTATTGATCATTTAATAATTGTTGTAATGCTAAAATGTTTGTTTTCAACTTCCAAATAGGCTGTCATGATGATAAATCAATGATTGATTTCGAATATTGTAACTAATTGAAGTAGCGGTTTAAATCGGAAATGAGTTTATATACCATTGCCATGAAGAATGCCTGACACATAATATTTTATTATATTTATGACTAACAGTCAAATGATTAAGTAGTTGCTATGAATACAGGTGCCATCAGCTTTCTTCTTATGAATGACTTGTTTGTCATTGAGTCGGTGTTGCTGATGCAAAGTAGGCCCTTCGTTAACAAACACCAAGTAACTAAATTAGGATACATTTATGAGTCATTCGCAAACTGTTAAACATTAAACTGTTGGTTACTTTAAAACTAACCTTCATCTGGGCAAATCACAGGGATATGTCAATATTTGATCTGGTAACTGGTTGCATATGTCAGATTTATTGCATGACTCGGGCAGAGAAAAGCTGTTGCTATCAAACATTGTCAGTGTAATGGTGAAGGGATAGATCAAATAAGACCAACTGATGGAAGGTTTGCAAAGAAATGTCATGCTCCCATGTAAAAGTATTTTTTAGTATTTTTAAAATACAAAAACACAGTAGTTTATTTTGATACATTGTGTGTATCTTTTGATACACTTAAAATTAAGGTATTTGATATTTTATTTTAAAATACATTTTGATGTATCTTTGCCCAACCCTGCTCCCACCACCATGTCAGTGGGACCAACGACCCAATACGAAAATGTATTAATGAGATCATACAAATTTCTATGAATTAGCCACCAGTTCGCCAAAATGTAAAATGGTTACAAACTGAGTCGTTGGATGAATCCTCACATCTATTAAATATATTTGTTCTACTTTAATGTTGTAAATGAAATTCTCATTGTGTAGTGCCTGATAAATATTGCTTTGATTCCAAACTGTACATATTATATAGTTTTTAGTTTAGTGTACGTTAAATTAGCTACAGTTCCTAATTAGCTTCCCCATCACATGATGACAAACATTGTAGAGATCTTGCAGTAAAGCACAAACTTAAGGAATATCAAATTGCTTCCATCCATCCTAGCTAAATTTTCATGTTGTATGATATCACTGTGTTTTTGTGTTGGTTGATATCTGGGTGTGAGTTTGGATTATCTATCTCTGCATTCCTCGCTCTATTGTTCTTTCCTACATGTGGTTCTCCTTGTCCTCCTCTCTATCATACCAAGGGTCTAGTTCTTCATCTCCTCCTGTTTCTCTCTCCTCCCCTTCTCTCTGGTGAGCGCAAGATATCTGGCTGTCGCCCAATTTGCCGGTGCAGTGTCGTAATTGCTTTTTGTTGCAGGGAAAAAAGAAAGATAAAAATTGATTCCTTGTGGTGCCTCCCACTATCCTACTTTTCCCTGTCTCTCTTTTCTGTGTATGTGAAAGGCAGTTGTCTGAGGAGAACTCATCAGCGATGCAGTCGTTTTCTCGCTGTTTACTTTTTATTTTTCACACATGCATTGTTATAGACTTTCTGCCTTCCTTTTCTACTGCTCATTTATCGCCGCCTTTCTTTCATATAACTACTGAAGAATCTCAAAAGACGGCAATTTCACAGCGTTCTCCCATAATAGGAGGGAAACATATTTGTTTCTAGTTGCTGAGTGAGACGTATGATGTTGGAACTTCACTTAATTGGGAACAGACTTATTATAGTTGAGGCTAAAAATTACATAGCTGCCAATCATAAGTCATGCGACGCAAAACCATACATGTATTTTCTCAATGTTTCATTGTACTACATTAAAGGGGTCATATTATGCTTTTTAAAGATCATTATTTGGTGTAACAGAATATGTTGACATGCTTTAATGTTCAAAAAACACATTATTTCAAATACTGTACATTATTGTAGTTCCTCTATGCCCGCCTCTCTCAAACGCTTAGTTTTTCTACAAAGTCCCTCCTTCCGAAAAGCGCAGTCTACTCTGATTGGCCAGCTGACCCAGTGCAATTGTGATTGGCCGAACACCGCAAGCACTCGTCTGAAATGTAATGCCCCTTACCATAATCGCGAGTTTCGTCTTTCAAAATTAATGTAAAGACAGAGCCCGAAAGGGGGAACAGAGTCGCGTGACAGACACAGTGCTGAAGGCTGTAGGTCTTTGCAGTAAGTACACAAGAACGGTTAAGACAGCTGACTCCACGTGTGGATGTGACCCCGTCTCGCTCTATCTCACGCAAGCACTCTCGGCACTCTCCTCGCCGCTCACGTCCTCGTCTCTCTCCTCTCTCGCTCTCTTCTTCTCGCTCTTGTTTCTTCTCTCTCTCTTCTCTCTCTCTTTCGCGCTCTCTTCTCTCTCTCCGCTCGTGCACACAAACACAACATTTGAAAAACAGTCAATAGCAAATACCTAAAACTAATAAACAAACAGTAGTTTGAGTCAGAAGCGCCAGATGTCATAGCAAAGTCAGAATTTCTTTCTCCTAGGTTCACGAACCGGTCAGCCAGAAAATGCATTGCTGTTCTGTTGTAAGGAATCTTAAAGATTCCTAAATGCATCTACTTTCGGGAAGGCCAAATAAAGTGCTTTCGCGTTCACCTAGAAACACACAGCGTCTCCATGACATGCTGCATCAACACTAACTGCAGTTACTGAAACCAAGCCTTCTTTCTTTTGCGTGAACATTTGAGCAGCGTTATGCAAATATTCCCACATAGTGAGGGACTAGATATGGGGGCGTGTTAGAACGAGGCGTTTTAGGAGGGCGTGGATGACTCTTAACTTTTTTTTAAAGAATATCTCTTTGGTTTTGAGAATTTAGTCTTTGCAACTTCAGGGATCTTATCTATGCACAATCAGCTTGTAACACTCCAAGAGAAAGGAAAACTTGAAATCGCATCATTGACCCCTTTAAGATGAAAAAAAAATTAAAAATATTTACTAGTCATTCCAATCCCATGATGATTTTTTTTTGTCACATAAATAGAAATTAAGCAGAATGTTCTACACTGCTCTTTCCCAATGAAAGTGAATGAAGATGGATGCTATCAAGCTCGAAAATAATTTATATAACTTGTGTGAGTAACAGACTGAAATTTCAATCATCATTCACTAAAAATATTTTTCTTTCCAAATATGCTGGTTAGCTTTAGTAGCTAATACTGCTAGATATGTAAAAGCACCACAAATATTTTATAAAATGCATGTAAATAAAAATATTTTAAATTAAATTATGCTGTAATTGCACCATTATGGTATAAAACAGATATGGATAAATATTTTAAAATATTTATTCATGAAATATTCAGTATTTAAATAATTGATATATGTTATTTTTGTAGGATTAGACGTTCTTATAAGGTTCCGGTTTACCTCATCAGAAATCATTTCAGGAATTGTATTGATTTTTTTTATTGTGGTTTAAATAAAAACAAACAAACAAACAAAAGCTCATCAAAATTGTTTCTGAGCCATGAGCAATGTTGGACACCTGCAGGTTGTGTCATGCATCAACCGAGCAACTGCCATTGAGATGAATGTGAGGATGTTTTCGACCCCATTGGTCTAACTAATTGTGACATGGCAAGTTTGTTAATGCAATAAATATTCAATAATATTTAACTATATTGTATAGTTTTAAATATTTTAATATAATATATTAGTATTGCAATAACTATGTCTTTTTGGAAGGTTAGTAGGCGCCTAATGAAGGGTTAGGTTACATCTTGCTGGGGCCAGAAGACATTCAGCATGTCAGAGACATTATTCATTTTTTTATTTGATTAGTTATTTAATTTGGGTGTTAAATACCAAAAGGACAAAGAACTTGTCTATCTAAAACAGCAACCAAGGGAAGATGCAGGTTGTGACTGCCAACCTGCGCAAACTGTCATTGAGATGAATGGAGGTGTTTTCCAGGTGTTTTCGACCTCATTGGTCTAATTTAATCATGACATGGCAAGTTTGAATATGCAAAACACATTCATATGGGTTTCAAATTACCTGAAGTGTCAGAATTTAGTTTAGGGTCAGTATTATGTACAGTATCATCCGATCTACTGTTGAAAATACTCTTTTCTTGGTCGTGGTATTTTGGTATTCTCCACTCTTAGTTGCATCAGTTTCAAACCAGACTTTCCAAACTTAACACACATTTCAAACACTACTTACTGATACTATAAATATCCACTCTCTAATATAAATCACTTTGTTCGTTGAACTGCATCTGAAAAACATCTGTGATCTTCTGGCCCCTCATATTAAAAGGGCCCCTTCATAAGAGTCCAGCTCGCTTTCATGAGCCTATATGTTGGGATCAGAGTTAGCCGGCGGGACGGGGGACTTTTCTTATCTGATAATAAGTTGCTTGTCATCAGGCTGTCAGTGAAATCTTCTTTCTCATCAACTCACACGTCTTGTTCCAATTCAATACTGCATGAAATCCAGAACATGCATGCTTCAGCGATACATCATGATGTGTTTACACTGGAATCCAAGAGTCACACTGTCTCTGTATTAATCATGCTTAGTGAAACTCACTTAAAGGGAGACTTATCATGTAACTTCCACGTTTTCAGTTTAGGCTTAATTGGCCGGTGTATATTTTGGTCGGAGGCCAAGGAGAGCATTTGGAAGGGGAGTATTTTTTCAAGAAAAGTACTTGTGTCAACAATGGCTCTGTAACAGCACCGCCAAAGTTACCTTGCTGGTCCAACAATGCGGTTGTTGATTTCATACTAAATTTAATTTGGACGGAGCGTTGCGATTGGCCTGCCTCGACTTTTTATTCACCCGCCGCTGGTTTGGTCCTGTCCCAGCAGTATGGAAATAAACCGTCGCCCTCTCTCTGTATGTTTATTGTCTTTCTTTGCACAGTTGTTTACTTTTTTAGCCCCATTTTTGTTTTCTGTTGGTCAAATCTCTTATGTATGCACTCTATGTTGTTGATGAGTTTTAGTTTGCTGTTCCCAAGAACATCCCCCTTGTATCCTCTCACCCTGGATCAACAAAGATTAGTGATTTACCTCCAACGCATACAAACCGCACACCCAAGCTGACTGGAGAGCGTTTCTGTGTGTTTGGAAAGGAATTTTAAAATATCTGGGTAAGTAAGACAGTTTCTCCAGTGAGCGCATTAGCCTACTTTTCCAAGCTCGCAAAATAAGCATGTTCATCAAATGCATTGTCGATGGACTTTGAGGTATTAAATATTTATACTTTGTTTGGCTTGTTTGTCCATTTAAGCAAAGATGCGAATTTATAATTCAGCGTCTTTAACGTATAGCTATCTACCCACAATCCTTCTTAACTAGGCACTAAATGTGTTTAATTTTAGCTTGATCAGCTTTTAAACATTTTAAAGCAGAAACAATGCCTCTTTTTTACATGAATTAGGCTTAATATACAAGTAAATATAAAATAAATAAATGTTTCAAATAGTTTTTTTTTCAGTCATTAACAATATTTTATTATGTTTACACTTTTGTTTATGCTCAGTATTTCAACTCTGTTATGGGAAGAAGTTACAGTAACTGGCACAAAGGGAAAAAAGACTGTAAATAAATAATGTGGTTTGATGTTACATATATGATATTGTTATAATAAATTCTTATATGCTTGACATCAACACCATAACCACTCCACCCCCGGAATGCAAAAGTGTGAAAATTCATGTTTGATTTGATTTTCTTTATTTTCTTTTTTAAATGGTGATTTTACAGGTTAGTTAGATATTATGTATTATTAGTTAAGGATTTGTATACTATTTGTTATACATTTATTAGTTGAATAAGTTTGTAATTTTAGTAATTAGAACTTTACTAGTATGTGCTTGGCACGATCGCTACTGTGAAATGGTAGCGCGGAGTGAGAATGAGGAGACGTGGAGGACATCAACAAGATGACTTTAATAACATCCAGGGAACAAGGAAAACATATGTAGCAAGGGTAGACATATACAATACCGGACAAAGGAAGACAGGGCAGAATATACTTTAAATACTGGAGCAAACTAGATAATTAACAAAACACAGCTGGAAACAAATGATGAACTAATCAAAGAACCTAATGGAAACAGGAAGGACCAAATAAGGGCAAGGAAAGCACATGGATGCATTGAACAAAGAAACAACAAAACAGGTCCATGATCCTGACATATCACCCCCCTCCTGGAAGGTGCGTCCCGCGCCGTAACAATTACACCAGGGAGGGAGGGGCAGTGCCCTGGAGGCTGGTGCAGGACTGAAACACGGGGAATACCTCCAGGGCAGATCAAGCAGTCCAGGGTGCCATGCGGAGCAGGCACTTTGAAAGCCATGAGGGCAGGCAGCTCGAGGGAGCCCATGGACGATGACAGGCGCTTGAGGAGTCCAGGGCGGATCAGGCAGTTCAGGGGGCCATGGCGGATCAGGCAGACTAGGAGGCCATGGCAGAGCAGGCGGTTCAGAAGGCCATGGTGGAGCAGGGAGCTCGGGGAGCCTAGCCTCTGCACTCGGCCCAGCCTCCACGGACAGACCCCTACTACCCCCTCAAAAAAAATCCTTGGGGAGAATATCTTCTTTAGAGGCCCTCCTTGGGCAGCACATGGGGACTGGATCCCTCTCTGTGCTAGACTCGGGGACTGGAATCCTCTCCGGGCTAGACTCGGGGACTGGAGCCCTCTCTGAGCTAAACTTGGGGACTGGAGCTCTCTCTGGGCTAAACACGGGGACTGGAACCCTCTCTGGGCTAAACTCAGGAACAGGCGCCCTCTTTGGGGCTGGATTTGGGGGCTGGAGCCGACACTGGAGCGAGCTATGGGGCTGGAGCCGACACTGGAGCAAGCCTAGGGACTAGAACCAACCGCCTTCTCCTCCTTAGATTCCCCTTTAGGTTCGGGGTGAAAGGCGTGGTCGACGGATTTGACACTGGAGCGGCCAGCGGGCTTGACTGAGGAACGGCCAGCGGGCTAGGCTTCAGAGTGGCCAGTGGGCTTGACTGAGGAATGGCCGGCGGGCTGGTTCTGGATTGGGGATGGACGCTCTTCAGACACCGGAGGATCCCTTCCCTCCCGCTCAGTCCTGTGGTGTCTGGGCGGTCCCAGGGAGATAGCAATTGGCCCCAATCCATAACAGAGAGTTGGCGTGGCATCGTCCAGCGCTGTTTTAGCGGCAATCTTGCAGAACTCCCATGCATACTCCATGAAGGGGAGATCTCTGTGGGCTAGGGTGGAAAAACGAGTAGTGATTTCCATGCCGCTCATGCCGGAAGGGAAAACCGGGAAACAAAAAAAAACATTCAAAAATGGAAACAAAAACACGGGGAGAAGGGGCGCTGCTTACTGTTTTGGTCTGGTATTCTGTCACGTTCGCTACTGTGAGGGAGCGAGAAACGAGGAGACGTGGAGTACATCAACAAGGAGACTTTCATAACATTAAGGGAACCACGAAAACACACGTAGCAGAGGAGGTTGACATAAACATAACATGGACGAAGGAAGCAGGGCAGACTAAACGATAATACTGGAGCAAATTAAGATAATAAACAAAACACAGCTGGAAACAAATGATGAACTAATCAGGGAACACAATGGGAACAGGAAGGACCAAATAAGTGCATAAGGAAACACTTGGGAACCAGGGACGGAGTACATGGAACAAAGAAACACAAAACAGGTCTATAACCCTGACAGTGCTTTTGCAATTCATATTAGGTATTGTTTTTATATTTAACTTAATTTTTACTTCAGTTTTAGTTTTTAGTCATTTTAATGCTTTAACTTATTTTATTTGAGAAAGTTGCTAAGTTTTTTATTTTATTTTTTTTATTGATTGATTGATTGTCTAATATTTATGCTTAATTTATGTAACAAAACTGGTGATTTATTACAAGGAATGCAAATGGAGTTACAATGGCAGAATTTATTCATTAATCATTTAAATTATAAATATATTAATTAAAAATGGTAATGAGTTGAAACAAGTAGTTTTTTAGTCTCCGTGGCTTTAGGCAGTTATGATAAATTATAATATTTTGGAAGGCTGTATAATATATGATTCATCATTCATTCATTCATTCAGCAGGAACTTTCAAAAAGAAATTACAGTGACAAAACAAACAAACAAAAATATGGCAACTTTTTAAGGAAAAAAAAGAAAGGTTTTCATCCAGCATTTATGTACATCCATGTGACTGACATCAAATTATTTACTATGTTAGTTTTATTGCAGGCTAAAAAAAAATCACACAAAGTGACATGGACTTGTACACCCACAGGACTGAGCTATAACGTTTGTGTAAGGATTGATGTATATTTTTCCTTTCCTTTCAAACATGGAAGCAAAGGCTTCAGTTTGAGAGTGAGTTTGTGAATAAAGTTATAAAGAGTAGATATAAGTGTATAAGATGCAGTCACTTGCAATTTCTCTTCACATTCAGGTGTTTTCTATAATAAATTCAACAGTGCATTTACCTCCCCAGTATATCGTTTATTATATTTTCCACACATGGTTTGATATATGTTTATAATAATACATGTTTATGATAAAGTACACACAAGTAATAGAGAGGCAAATGGTACATGGTGTTCTGTGATGGCCTGAATAATAAACTCTTTTTCAATGAGAATTTCAAGGGCTAATATTCATATTATTCACAAACTTTTTGAAATGCTGCAGTGTAATCATAAATCACTTTGGTGCAGTGCTTCATTCATTAAGTCTGAAAAACGAATCAGCATTTTTTTGTGTCTGTGTCAATTTTATTAAAAGTGGCTGGAAAAAAAATATGTCAGCAATTTTATACAGTGTATATATATATATATATATACTGTGGTGTGAAAAAGTGTTGGCCCCTTCGTGATTTCTTATTTTTTTTCATGTTTGTCACTTTAATGTTTCAGATCATCAAAACAAATTTAAATATTAGTAAAAGATAACACAAGGGAACACAACATGCAGTTTTTAAATTAAAAGGTTTTTATTATTAAGGGAAAACAAAATCCAAAACTACATGGCCCTGTGTGAAAGTGTTTGCCCCTAAACCTAATAACTGGTTGGGCCAACCTTAGCAGCAACAACTGCAATCAAGCGTTTGCGATAACTTGCAATGAGTCTGTTACAGCGCTGTGGAGGAATTTTGGTCCACTCATCTATGCAGAATTGTTGTAATTCAGCCACATTGGAGGGTTTTCGAGCATGAACCGCCTTTTTAAGGTCTTGCCACAGCATCTCAATAGGATTCAGGTCAGGACTTTGACTAGGCCACTCCAAAGTTTAAATTTTGTTTTTCTTCAGCCATTCAGAGGTGGACTTGCTGGTGTGTTTTAAATCATTGTCCTGCTGCAGAACCCAAGATCGCTTCAGCTTGAGGTCACAAACAGATGACCGGACATTCTCCTTCAGGATTTTTTGGTAAACAGCAGAATTCATGGTTCCATTTATCACAGCAAGTCTTCCAGGTCCTGAAGCAGCAAAACAGTCCCAGACCATCACACTACCACCACCATATTTTACTGTTGGTATGATGTTCTTTTTCTGAAATGCAGTGTTACTTTTTCGCTAGACGGAATGGCACACACACCTTCCAAAAAGTTATTTTGTGTCCTCAGTACACAGAGTATTTTCCCAAAAGTCTTGGGGATCATCAAGATGTTTTCTGGCAAAACTGAGACGAGCCGTTATGTTCTTTTTGCTCAGCAGCGGTCTTCGTCTTGGAACTCTGCCATGCAGAACATTTTTGCCCAGTCTCTTTCTTATTCTTGAATCATGAACACTGACCTTAATTAAGGCAAGTGAGGCCTGCAGTTCTTTGGATGTTGTTGTGGGGTCTTTTGTGACCTCTTGGATGAGTCGTTGCTGTGCTCTTGGGGTGATTTTGGTCGGCCGGCCACTCCTGGGAAGGTTCTCCACTGTTCCATGTTTTTGCCATTTGTGAATAATGGCTCTCACTGTGGTGTCCCAAAGAGTCCCAAAGCTTTAGAAATGGCTTTATAACCTTTTCCAGACTGACAGATCTCAATTACTTTCTTTCTCATTTGTTTCTGAATTTCTTTGGATCTCGACATAATGTCTAGATTTTGAGGATCTTTTGGTCTACTTCACTTTTCAGGCAGGTCCTATTTAAGAGATTTCTTGTTTGCGAACAGGTGTGGCAGTAATCAGGCCTGGTGTGGCTAGAGAAATTTAACTCAGCTGTGATAAACCACAGTTTTAACAGGGGGGCAAACACTTCTTCATACAGGGCCATGTAGTTTTGGATTTTGTTTTCCCTTAATAATAAAAACCTTCATTTAAAAACTGCACGTTGTGTTTACTTGTGTTATCTTTGACTAATATTTAAATTTGTTTGATGATCTGAAACATTAAAGTGTGACAAACTTGCAAAAAAAGAAAAAATCAGGAAGGGGGACAACACTTTTTCACACCACTGTAAATAGTGCTGAAATCCAAGGCTGTGCATTTCAAAGGTGCTCAGAGAAGGCCCAGATTTCATAAGAGAACATGGGGAGGTGGATTATTGGATGATAACTGCTTTCATAGTAAGTCAACAACAGCTCAAACCAAATTGCCTTATACCTTGTTTGTTCATGTTCATGAGCGCTCCGCAGATGCTCAGCAGAAACTCAAGGAGGGCATCTGTCCCGCAGGCCTTTCAGAGGGCAAAACCCAAGATTAAACATCGCTATGTTGGTCATGTCAGGTTGAGTATGGACAGTGGTGTTTATTGTTTGGAAAACTGGAATTTAGTTAACAACATGTCTGGGACAAATTTTACTCAGAAAAAAAATAAATAAAATAAATAATAATATTATACTTGGATGATATATATTTCCCCTGCAGGAAACTAGAGCTGCGTCGCAAAAAGCTTTGGAATGCACCTGTGTTTCACGCTCTGAAACACACTGGTATGTAATCTTTCTGAAGGAATCCCGGGTGACGTGACCAGAGGACATGACGTAGGGACCAGGAAGTATAAAAGCACATGCAGTGGAGAGAGCGGCAGCTTCGGTTGTTCAGTAAGCGCACTATGTGTGTTATGTCTTATATTTTGTTGTATGTCAAACCATATCATGACCACAAAAAAAGGGGTTTTCTGGCAAGAATGTGATGTTGTGCCCTCGGTGTCATACGGTGGGGATACACACAGTTTGTGCGTTGCTTGTTTGGGAGCGGAGCAAGCTCGGTCAGCTCTCGAGGGAACTGACTGTCTGCATTACATTCACCTCTCGATCCGGACGCTCCGCTCCTGGAGAGCACTCTTTGAAGAGGGTGCTGTCGCTAGTGTTCCCCGCGGTTCGGGTCCCGCCTCTGCCGAGGCAGAGCGGCGCCTTAAATCATGGAGCTCGCAGATGGATCTGGCAGAGAGAATTGAGACGGGCACGTCCTTTTCTTCTTCTTCGCCTGCCAGATCTAGCTCTCAATCCCAGAGGGTGGAACGGTGTCTTCTGCCCCGGGAGAGGTCTCGATGCTCGTGTTGTCTTCCTCTGAGGAGGGAGGTGACGCGAGTGCCGAACGAGAGGAGTCTGTGGACTTTCCACCACAGTCTGTCTTGTTTGAGGAGCTGTTGGAGGTAATGACTAGAGCAGTGGCCAAGTTAAATATCGATTGGCCAGCAGAGAAAGAGCGCTCAATGAACCTTCCTGACGCTCGACGTCTCTGCCTCCGCGCTTTTTTCCCGATCTGCACACTGAGGTGTCTAGATCGTGGAATAAACCATACTCGGCGCGCCTCTTCAGTCCCAATGTGTCTCACTATTCTTAATGTGTTAGGACTGAATGAGTGCGGTTATGGGAAGATTCCACGGGTTGAGGATACGCTTGCGAGCTATCTTTTTCCTGGCGGTGCATATTCCCTTAAGAAGAGCACCACTTGCAGCTATCTTTCTCCTGGTGAGTGCATCTTCCCTTCAGGCCCTGGTATTAACACCAAGCCACTTAGGACTTCTTCGAGTTTGCTGGTAAGCGTACATCGGCGGCGGGTCAGCTGCAGTTGGCTTGCACACTATGGCGGTGCTTCAAGCATACCAGGCTGACCTGCTGAAAGAGATGGATGAGGGAGAAGATATAAAAAAACGATGATATCGCTGAACTGCGTAGAGCCACAGATGTATCACTCCGAGCCACCAAAGAGACCGCCAGAGCTATTGGGCAGTCTGTGGCAGCCCTGGTGGCCACAGAGAGACATTTGTGGCTAAATTTATCAGGGATGAAGGAAAAGGACAGGGCCTTTCTCCTAGAGGCCCCGATATCGCCTGCTGGCCTGTTCGGTGACGCAGTCAATATAGTCGTCGACAGGTTTCTGAGGCTACGAAAACAAAAACAAAAAAGGGCGGGTGGCGGCATTTTTTTGCGTTTTCTCCCTCGCCGCTCTCATGGGGCTGATAAGTGGGATCAGCCCCAACCGTGTACCAAATTCTCAGATCGAGAAGTCCAAAAACGGAGTATTGCCCCTCCTCAAAGAGAAAGGCAGGAGGGGGGGCGGTGCTCCAGGTCGAAGTCGTCTAATGAGATGACTGGTCTGAGTACAGTTGTTTTCAATAAAAAGGCTTCGGCCAAGAGATCCCGACATAAAGGTGTCAGAACATCTGAGGGCAGACCCCATCTCTTCCACACCTCATTATAAGGTGCCTGTCTCTCCTCAGTGCCCTCAAGAGATCAGTCTGCCAACCCTGCCACTTACGGTGCTTCAGGGCACAGTGGTCTCCAGCGAGCGCAGCTCTCAGCTTCCACCTGGAAACGTAGCGTAATGAGGATGCTACCTCCAAGGAGGTCTCTAGAGTAGCTAGATCGGCCATCTCCTGCCGGTCCTCCGCTTCAGGGCACCGAACTAGCAGCTCTAAATACACCAGAGGCCAGTCTTGAGAGACTGGTTCCCTTAGTACATTATCTGGCAGCGTGGAAGCTTCTGCCAAATGTGTCCCAATGGGTGCTGCACACTGTAGAAAGAGGGTACAAGATTCAGTTCAGGTCGCGTCCGCCTCTATTCAACGGGGTGTTTCCCACCCTGGTGGGTCCCAGGCAGGCTCTGGTCAGTGAACAAGAAGTGGACACTCTCTTGATGAAGGAGGCCATCAAGGTGGTCCCTCCACACGAGACAGACACCGGGTTCTACAGCCGGTACTTCATCGTCCGACGAAGGCTGGGGTATTGCAGCCAATTCTAGAGCTTCAATTGTTGAACTGCTCAGTCATGAGACTCAAGTTCAAAATGCTTACGATCAAGGATGTTGTGTCTCAATTCAGGTCCAAGGACTGGTTTGTGACTATAGATCTGAAAGATGTTTTTTTTTAACCTTCACCATACATCCAGAATTTCATTGACAATGGTTGATACTCGCTCAATCAGAGCAGAAAGCGATTCGGCATCGAGATGCGTTCTCACTCAAATGAAAGAGTTGGGGTTAAGACTAAACCCAATAAAAGTGGCATGCTCCAGTACGAGGACAACTTATCTGGCGTGGTGGGGATTCGACCTCGATGCAGGCACGTCTGTATCCTGCTCGGATCGAGTCGATCCTCACGACAGTCAAGAGAGTGATAGAAGGCCAGTCACTCACTGTGAAGCAGTTCCAGAAACTGTTGGGTCTGATGGCAGCTGCATCCAATGTGATACATTTTGGCCTGCTGTACATGAGACCCTTGCAGTGGTGGCTCCGGACCAAAAGGTTTTCAACGACGGGCAACCCGTTTCGCATTATCAGGTAATGTGGCGTTGCTTCGGGTGCCTTAGACATGTGGGAGAAACCTGATCCTGTCACCACGGCCCGGGTTTGGGGTATCCATGTCGTCAACATAAACGCTAACGACGGACGCCCCTCAAAGGGGGGGAGCATGTTCATTTGAGACATCCTGTCAAGGCAGGGGCTGAGGCCCGGGGAATGGAAGCTCCACACCGAGGTAGTTAATTTGGTCGAGCCCAGGTGGACTTGTTTGCGTCTCGAGAGACCTCACAATGGTTTGGTTCTCGCTGACTCATTCTGCTCCCCTCTCACAGGCAGAGTTGTGGAAGCTGTGGGTGTGGCCCCTGAGGGGGCACAGCTCGTAGCATCCGGTCTCTCAACCGTGGTTGTTGAGACCATCCTCAAGTCCAGAGCTCCCTCTACGAGGAAATTGTTCGCTACTAAATGGCGACTGTTCACTTCATGGTGTCACAGCTGTCAGTTGGACCCAGTCGTTTGCCCTGTTGGGCCAATGTTGGAATTTATGCAAGAGAGATTTGCCACAGGGTTATCCTCCTCCACTTTAAATGTCCGCGTGGCTGCTATTGCTGCTCATCATGCTCATGTGGGTGAGCAGTCTCTGGGGAGGAACCCATTAGTAACACATTTCCTCTGGGGTACCAGGAGGCGGAGGCCTCTGGTATGCCCAAGGGTGCCTACTTGGGATTTGGCTGTGGTTTTAGAGGCCCTTTCGAAAGCTCCCTTTGAACCCCTGGGAGAGGTTTCTTTGAGATTTCTTACAGTCAAGACTATATTTCTACTTGCCATCTCTTCCTTGAAGAGAGTCAGTGACCTGCAGGCCCTGTCTGTGGCCCTGTCATGTCTCGAGTTTGCGCCTGGTATGGCGAGAGCATTTCTGTACCCCAGGACGGGTTATGTCCCGAAGGTGCCCTCAGTTGTTCCACGGCCAGTCGTTCTACAGGCATTCTGTCCTCCTCCCTTTCAGGTTTCTGACCAGGAAAAGCTTAATTGTATATGTCCAGTGCGAGCACTGGACACATACTTCAACAGAGCTGCCCTGCGGAGAAAGTCAGACCAATTATTTGTGTGCTACGGTCCTTATAAGAAGGGTCTTCCCACTAACAAGCAGACCCTCAGCAGGTGGATAGTGGATGCTATAACTACTGCATATGAGTCTTCTGGTCTCCCATCACCACTGGGGGTCAGGGCTCATTCTACTAGAGGTATGGCGGCCTCCAAGGCCTACTCATCTGGTGTATCGATGCACGATATTTGTAATGCTGCGGGATGGTCCACCCCTCTGACCTTCGTCAGGTTCTATAGCCTTAACCTTCAGGCCACTCCAGGCTCCTCAGTTCTCTCGACCTAGCTGTGCCGATCCACACTGGTCAGGGATTGGTCAGTATGGGGAAGTGGGCATACTCGATCCCAAAGCATTTCGCGACACAGCTCGAGTTCCTGAAGGGGAATGTCACTAGGTTATGTATGTAACCCTAGTTCCTCGAGGGAACGAGACTCTGCGTCGCGTAGTCATACTTCCTGCATCCCTGCGAGCACTTCCTTCTCTATCCAGAAGCTGCCGCTGTCTCAACCCGCATGGCTTTTATACTTCCTGGCCTAAGTCATATCCGACGGTGCGCACCCAGGATTCCTCGGAAAGATTACACACATGTTCAGAGCCTGGGAAAACAGGGGCAGTTCACAAAGCATTTTTGCCGACATAGATTCCTAGTCCTCGGGGAACTAGAGTTGAGCATACGTAAACCTTGTGATGAGATCTATATAGTATATATAGAAGACTTACTAGTTTTTTGCATTGGGACATTTTGACCATTAAACCAAAGACATCAAAAATGTAGGATTTCATGAAAAATACAGAAAAAAACTGTGATATTTATGAGAATGTTTTATGTTAATATATTTTAAAAAGCCAATTTATCCTGTGGTGGCACCTATTATAATATCAATATATATTATAAAAATATAAATAATTAACTATAAAATGATGAATATATGAAATTAATAAGTTAAATAGGTTTTTAAAGGGAAAAGTTATATAAATCCTGTAGTGTTTGCAGGCACCTCATGCAACTATGGTAAAAACGCTTTAAGTAACAAAATATATCAATGCATTAATATTGAATGAAAAAAATATACTTGGATATTACATTAGTAAGTAATATATATAAATGTAATGAATGAATGAATAAATAAATGAGCAAATAATTGAACACAAACAAATGAGAAATAAATAAATAATAAATGAATGAATAAATAAACAAAGAATTAAAAAGAAAGAAAGCGGGATAGATAGATATATAGATAGATAGATAGATAGATAGATAGATAGACAGATAGATAGATAGATAGATAGATCAAATAAAACAAGCAAGCAAACAAATAGTATTTTCTTAATGGAAATGAGAATTTGAAGGGAGTAATTTCATTATCATTAAAGCTATGGTTTTTAAAATAGCCTCTCTTTAGTCTTTCTGTTTTTATCCTTTTCATTTTGAAGTAAAATGTGACCTGGATATGTTTGCATGAAATTCACTTAACTAGCTATTTTAGTCTTTGAAGAAGCGAACATGTCAGCTTGTAAAATAAATGTTCTTCACTAGGATAGAAATGCTTTTTTACTGTATACTATATGATTTATTTATAACCTCCAATTCACATTACAAAGGAGGAGATTTGTGTACCATACAAGAAGGGAAAATAGTCTCATTGAACTATATAAATAATAGATCAGTGTTTGTTTGAAACTCAGCGGAAGAAAAATGACAAAACAAGATGAATGATAGCATTGTGCAGAGGGTACAAACATGTAATGTATTCTAATGTGATATGTTCAACGTTTATGTACATGTTGTTCCTTATAGCTTTTATTTGATAATAAAAGCATATTTCATATTTAACTTATCAGATTCTCTCAACAAGCAAGTTTACAATCGATGTGAAATTTGAAAAGGATACTGAATAATTATGTAGTGGAACACTATTCTTCACAAAGAATGAAACAAAAGTGTCAAACCTGTGAGGGACAATCTGGAAAAAAATATCATGGTAAAATTATTCAACAGTTCTAGATAGTATACCATAATACTTTAATGTATACCATAGTAATAGGTAATTTCAATATATTTGTACCATATTTACACGGTGCTCCAAAGGTATTACCACGGTACATGTCCAAAAGAACATTGTATTTCCATTCCCACAGCTTTTGACCTGACCATCCCAGATCCCCAAATCAGTGGACTAACTGGTCATCCTGGATGTGGTGTCACAAAATAGTGAAGGCTTACCTCATGAGTATTAATTAGATTATGCGATAATTTAACATAATATGATCCTTATTTATGCTTCCAATTGGAGATAATTTCATGAAGTTAAAGTCAAAACTGGACATCACCCTTGAATTCACCCTCACCAAGTGCCCAATGTACTGTAATGGTGCATTCCATTTTAAATTAGAAGCTCCTACTAGCAACCTAAGGTACGAAAACATGGGGGCACCTCTCTCAAAGGTCTTAAGCCATTCATAAAAGGCTTTTTCTCTTTAGGAGCCATAAAGTCTGGTTTGAACACTTGGGACTGAGTGACATGTTAATCAGGGGATCAACAAAACCCAGCAGACGTGGTTCAGAGGTGGAGGTGTACTTGGTCCTAATCCCCTTGTGTCCTAAAGAGGTCTGGAGGCCAGTGGAGGAGCCTCAGCAACTGTACATGTCCAGCTCAGCAAGGGTCCATGAGATCCAAAACCATCTAAACAAGTCGTTCTTAACTAGTTTTACTTCAGGACCAGAACATTTTGCACTGCAGACTTGGCCGATGTCAGTAGTTAGAACTAGAGTCTTACTTCTTCTCAAGAAAAGATGCTCAACGATGCTCAAGGTAGCTGCCAGGGTGTTCAGGGGTGTTTTTCTCATACAACAATGTAACTAGCTGCTTAACTACCACAGTATGATTTACAAAGTCCCTTTAAGACAAGTCATTTCACTCGGCGACCATCTTTGAACTGCGTCTTGGGCAGCTATTTCAGTCATGCAAGAGCAGCTCCTGTCTCTTTGAATGGGGAAACATCAAATTCTCCGAAACTATTCACCAAGCTTACGATTAAATTTCATATTTGGAATCACCAACGAAATCTGAAATCAAATAGCTTCTTATGCTCAAATAGCATATAAAAGCTTATTTTTAACGCTAGACAAGCCAGTGCGCATGTGCAGTCCTAAGCGTGCATCTCAGAATATGTATTGTTTCGATAGCATCCGGAGCTGTTGATTTTATGGATTGTTGTCTTGCAAAAATAATATCTAAGATGCTATCTACCGACTCACACATCAATTGTCGCCCTACCTGGATCGTGGATATTAAAAATCGGTGCTACATCGAACTTTCTAATTTTTCTAAGTATTTAGATCCACTGTAAAAAATGACCGTGAATTTAACGGTAAAATACTGTAAAAATGCTACAGTAAAAACCTACTATATACAGTGAAAAACTGTATTGGACATTACATGTAATTTTACAGTAGTATACCGTTTTTGGAAGTGAAAAAGACCATATAATTTACAGTGAATAACCTTAACTTGACACTCCCAGAATTCCCTGTGTTACATTTCAAATTTGATGTTTTTTTTTGTTGAAATAACAAGTTTCTTCTTAGTTTTTTCTTATCAGTTTTGTATATTAGGGTTGAGTGTTACACCTAATGTTGTTAAATTACTGTTTATTACATAATTTCAATTTCATGAGTGTTACCATGATGGTGTTTGTGTTTGTGTGAATGACCTTCTATATATGCTATTCTTTAAAAAGCGGCTTTGGTTCATCATATGAATTTCTCATCACCACCTTCATTTGGTGGTTATCAGTGTATTACAAAGGTACAAAACAGATTTCAGTACTTCAATAGGTTGGTATATTAACAGTATTTCAGTTAATGAAATTACGGTACTTAACTGTAAATTTAAGTTAAAACCGTAAAATCTCAAATGTTGCTACCGTAATTTTTTGCGGTAAAATTCCGGCAACCACAGCTGCCGGTTTTTTTCCGTAATTTTTTTTTTACTGTGTAGCTATGTAGCTTTTCCAACACTGGCAGTGATTTTTACATTGTGTCCACACTGGTTGTTGTATCGCGTTTCGCTGACTGCAACACCTTGAGACCAAACACACTGAAGTGAAAGTTCAAAATCCATTTGTTCTGTTGTCAGAAGTAGCACAAGACTGTGGAATAGCTTATACAAGTAGCTTGTCCTTGTCCGACATTTGCAGTAATTCTTACAGTCTCTACACTGGGCTTGCTGGTTGTTGCATTGCATCGTGCTGACTGCAACAGCATAGTAACAACTTGAAGCCGAACACACCGAAACAAAAGTTCCACATCCATTTGTCCTGTTGTCGGAAATAGCACAAGTGTGTGGAGTACGTCAGAAATAGAATAAGGCATTAGTTTACTGTCATGTTGCGACAGTATCACTGATCATAATGGGTTCTCTTTAAATTTTGATGTGTCACATTGTGCCGCTTGCGTCCGATGTAGCTACAGTGTTATCTAGAACATCATCAAATCAATAATGTTTACCTTCAGGAGTAGTTTCTGATACACAGATCCTGCTGAAACCCCTAAAATTGTAGCACAGCAGTAACATTTTGACTCTTCCAGACAGGTCTCTAATTCACTAGCTAGCATGCTGTGTATTTTTTAACTGAACCGAACAGCTGTCAGGCACTCTATGCCCTAACTTACTGGCCTCAAATATTGACCTGGATTTCCCAAAATGCATTTTAATTACAGAAAACTAAGCAGCTGTGAAGAAACTGTGCGCTAACAAGTCCTTTTAGCAGGTATAAGCACTGTTTGCTTCGCAAGACAATTGTTTTTATCAACATCTATGCAATTCCCAGCAGAAAGCGTGGACTTCAAAGATGTATTTCTTGAGTTAAACGTCACCTCTAATTTCTCAATCTGTTAATCTCTCGACTCCCATCTCACTTAGCGGCTTCATTAGCAGCTTCACAGGTAGCCGTCTAATTATCTGCACGGGGCAGCGAGTTCATTACTGTTACGTTGGTTGACCCGATGTGTCGCAGGAGGACACTTGTAGGAGAATGAACAACTTAAGGTTTCCCCTGACATGTTAAACACTGAGTCAACCCAAAGCAAATATGTATGCAGCTAATGCATGGTATCCTTGTGGCTGAATGTTAATTTCACATTTACTAAATTCATGTTTGCCACTGGAGGGCATCTCTTGGTAGGCTGTAGTAGGGGAAGGAATGGAAGGAATCTTAAAACCAAATTTCAGAGTTAATGTATCGGGGCATATGGAAACAGATTGCTGTTTAGTTGAGAATTGTAAATGAAACTGATGGTTTTTATTTATACCCTGCTGACAAAACAGATTAAAGCAGCCTAAGTTGGTTTGCTGGTCAAAGTAGCTGGTCAGGCTAGTGCAGTTTTTTAATGGGTTTTGGGTTTGTAAACCAACTTTTTTCAGCAAATTAGAGGAGAGTGGGGTAAGTTGTGCCATATTTTACTGCTAGAAGCCAAACTTAATTAAGTGATAAATAGCAATGTTAAAAGTGTGAGCCCTGCTTGAGCCATTCCATCTTACTTTAATTATTTATTTATTTATTTTGCATGTGTGGCAATTTTGTTGATGTAAATAAATAATGACTATGTGGTTTACTTACGATGGAAGTGAATGGGGCAACTTTTCAAAGAATTTACGCTGTAAAGCCATTTTCATTTTTTTATGACTTTAGGTGTTACATTTGAATGGCAATGAAGTATAAAATTTGGATATAACTTTACACAGTAAAGGTAAGATAAAATAAGATATAAAGATAAGTTTTAATGCTAAAAATCAAGTTAACACGCACATTGTATACATCTAGCCTATACAGTACCAATGTTATTTTAGTATTATTGAGGTACATGTTATTTTAGTATTATTGAAGACTGTTTAGTATTATTGTACAATGTGGTAGTTTTTTTTAGATTTTTTTTTCCATTTTAGTTAAAGTTTTAGTAATTTTGTCGTGCATTTTAAAATAGCGATAGCTATATTTATATATATATATACACACACACAGGTTTGTTTTTGTGAAAATGGGACAATCCCATAGGCGTAAGGTTTTTTATACTGGTCGCAGACCGTATATTCTATGACCTACAAACCAACCTACCCCTAAAACCTACCCCTCACACTGAAACTTTGTGCTATTTCAGATATTCAATACACTCCATTCTGTGTGATTTATAATTGTTTTGAAAAGTGGGGACATGGGGTAAAGTCCTGAAAAGTCACCTTCTCTTGTAATACCTTATTTCTAAGCCCTTCATTAACAAATTTAGGTCCGCCATTTGTCACAAAACGCACACACACACACACAACATAAAATAAATTATATACTATAGTGCGCATTCGTGGCAGTTGTTTTAGTACATACATTTTAAGTTGATGAAAAATTATTCATGTTACCTCAGCAACTAACTGAAATGAAAAGGTTTAAGGTTTTGTAAAATTGTATTTTATTTCAGTTAAAGTTAATTTTATTTCAAGTAACAGAGGTTTTCTTTCTTGTGTTGAACATATAAGATATTTTGAAGAATTTTGGTAGCCACTTACTTTCCTAGTATTTTTTCGATACTATGGAACTTAATGACTATCAGCAGCTCATTGATTAACACTGTTCTTCAAAATATTTTCTTCATCAAGAAAGAAATTTGTAAAGACAGGTTTTCTAAAAACTTGAAGGTGAGTAAATGATGACAGAATTTTCATTTTTGGGTGAAATATCCCTTTACGGGAATGACACATCTTACCCACTCATCTCTATAGTGCCTATGAGCTTTTTAGACTGGCGTTTACTTTATCGGCGACATACTTTTCCCTGTGTGTTGCTGGCAGATTAATAATGCAGAGTGTCTCTCTCTTTCTCCTGGCACACAGCATGTTTTTGCTGGACTGGAAAGGCCTTTAGTGTGAAACTGTCTCATGCTTGAGCACCTCACATTCCCTCTCAAGTGCCTGGGAATTGCACTGATTTATTTATTTTATTTTTTAATGTGAAGGTTCTTTCCTCATTTGACAATCAGTTGTGGGTGAAATTAGCCTGGTAATTTCAATGCCTTTGCCTCTACATTTATATCGCTCTCATTGTTTTGTCAGAGTTGCCGATAACTGCATTTGCTAGCTGTGATTAATTTTTTTTCAGCCCTGGATTTTAGTTTCTACAGTCTGGCCTCTCTAATATTCAACATGTTGTGTACCACACACTTACACTCTCAAAGCGTCAGGCTGTAGAAGCTGTTTAAAGAGTCATTTTAAATGCATCACAGTAGGTGAGAATGCTTCATGAATCTTTGCTTTTATTAATGCTTATTGTGCAGTGTGTCAACTGCATATCAAGCAGCGGTGGTGCAGCTGGATCTGAATTTCTTTAGTGAATTGTGTACAAATAAACACAACATGCAAATAAATGATGCTACAAGCAAGCATAAATAATTATTAGCAAATTCCCACATATATTTTTTCAGTCCCAGATAAGTAAGATTGATCATTTTGGTTTTAAAGAAATGTTCAACAAAAGCAGATTTTTGGATAATATCATATATTTAGCTCTAGGTTGCTGGTTGAAAGTTAAGATGCCCGACAGAGGCTAAAACTGTGGCTGGTCACTACCATACACAATTTTTGCATGACTGTGAATGTAATGTCACTAAAAATGTAATAACTTTTGAATCTTAAAATCAAATGTATTAATTTAAGTAGCAAACAGACTTTTACTCTAAACACATACAATTCCTGAAGCAATAACATATGGAGAAATAAGGAGAAATATTTTCATTAATACTACTAAGTGCTAAATCAATCACAATATTACTTTTTGAGAGTCATTTAATTTAATTTCGTTTCATTTAATTGCATTGCATTGCATTGGCCTTAAAGCACTTTTACCATGTTGCATGATTTGTAAGCAAATACATTTTGACATTTGCATCACACAATCAGCTCTGTACATGGCTTTTCTAATTTAGTAAACTTGCTCGGTAGCGCACCCGGTACAGCATTGCATATATGATGTGAAGCGCTTGGGTACGAGTCCTGTTAAACACAAGTCAAATTAAAAGCGCTCAAATACATGTTGAAACAACCTAAAATTACATGGTTGCGTCAGCAAATGCATTTCTACCTCACATTTGCTTTTCTTAACACAATCGATTAGATTTAGGGTTGGATTTAATGTATATAGTACACCGGACATTTAAAGGTGATGTATGTAAGCTTTTGACTCTACTCCTAAACCATCCAACCATACCCAATAATAGGTTTGAAGACAAGTGGGATACAATGTTAGAAAACACATGCGCATACCATAGGTGTAAGCGCAGGCTGTTGGGGGGTGTATATCTCCACAACAGCTCGCACACTGCTGGAACGTCGGTTATTGTTTCTACTTTGAAATGTGTGTTCCGTGTCGGAATGTCTGTTTTTGTTTTTGTCTGTGTGACTCCGCCCACTGCCAGTTTACCCAATTGTATTTCGGCACCCCAGGTTGCCAGTTGGCGGAAAACACAGCGAATTTCATTTCATTCATCATCAAGTGCGCTCGTTCCTGTTGGTGTCGTCAATCTGGCAACCTGCGTGTGCCTCAAGTCGGAGGAGGAGGGGCCGGGTGAAAAAAACCCCCTCTCCGATATTTTGAATTTGGACTGCAATACCGCGTTCACACTGGCAGAATGATCAATCCTACATGCGCTAAGAAAGAACCTTTAATTTCCACGAACACACAAATAACTAGAACACCAAAACAAAACAAAAAAAATTCACATAAGACAAACTTACCAGATGCAAGTCTCGGTTTGCAGATAAAAACTGAACACTGCACCTCTGAAGCGTGTCGCAAACAATGCACGAACCAACGTAATGGAACCGGGTTGACACAGACCCATGATAGTAGACACCAACTCTTTGGTTTTCAACATGATTGTTTGGGGGGTTCCATAGATTGTGACGTAGACGTCCTGAGTTATAATGAAAAAACAAACAAACAAAAAAAATATGTTAGCATTGCCCCTGGTGTCCCCTACAACTCAAAGCCTGTGTGGAGAGTTTGCTGGTTCTTAAAAGTTGAACTATCAGAAAAGGGGCTCTGAAAGCGCTCTGGGTGCTGTACGAGTGCTGATGTGTGTTGTGAAGTGAACACACTGCTAATAGACACAGTGCCAGAGGAAAGTGCTATTTTTGGCCTCAGATATAGATAAGTTTGGCAGCTCTCCTCACTGCCTCTCAAAGAGCTACAGGTCAGCCAGCAACGGACCTTAAACGAGTAAAAGAGTGAGTTTTAATCTGGAGCCGGCGAGCCCTGCCATCGCTGAGACAGCCCGGCATCACCTCTGCCAACTGGTGTGAGAACTGAAAAATGGAAATATGGTTTTTGCAGTGCAGAACAGAATAGCAGAGAGAGGGGAATGAGCCGTGATCAGAAAGAATCTGGTGCTGGTATGAGCAGACAACTGGGTGGGGGTTATGTGCGTATGTGTATGAGTGAAAAGGGGACTGAATTTTCAGCAGTGCGTGACTTAGTTGGGTCTTAGCGGAGCGGTCACAGGGTGTGTACATCAGCAGTTACATGTTAATCTTGGAGGGGGGTGGGTGGTGGGGGGCTGGGGGGTGGGGCATTATTATTTATGCCTAAGGATACGTATTGAGTATCGGAAATGTACTGGGTCTGTCACTGTAATTTCTCGTACTGAGAGGTGAATCCAGTGAGAGTGATGTAGAACCCGGTGTCTGTGTGTGTGTCCGAGGCCTATCCAACGCTTTAACTACGGGGGGTCTAATGAGATATATTCGATTGAATAAAAATCTTTTATTTGATCAGGACGAAGGGACTTACCTCTCTCGACTCGAAAATCTCTCTCGAATCATCATCCGTCTCTCTCTATATATATATATATATAACATCAATCAATAAATCAATCAATCAATTCAAGGATTAGAAAGTAGCACAAA
Source organism: Sinocyclocheilus anophthalmus (assembly GCA_018155175.1). Taxonomy (NCBI): domain Eukaryota; kingdom Metazoa; phylum Chordata; class Actinopteri; order Cypriniformes; family Cyprinidae; genus Sinocyclocheilus; species Sinocyclocheilus anophthalmus. The sequence continues at coordinate 368,392 of JADLZN010011142.1, read as the reverse complement.
AAATAAAACATAAGAAATATGAAATAAATCTATGTATTTATTATTTATTTATTGTGATCAACAAATCCTATATTATATATACAGTGGGTACGGTAAGTATTCAGACCCCCTTAAATTTTTACCTCTTTGTTATATTGCAGCCATTTGCTAAAATCATTTAAGTTTATTTTTTTTTCCTCATTAATGTACTCACAGCACCCCATATTTACAGAAAAAAACAGAATTGTTGACATTTTTGCAGATTTTTTAAAAAAGAAAAACTGAAATATCACATGGGCCTAAGTAGTCAGACCCTTGCTGTGACACTCATATATTTAACTCAGGTGCTGTCCATTCTTCTGATCATCCCGTGGGGGGGGAATAATTGTGGGTGTGCGTGACAACCACCTTCATTGAGTCCAGGTTGATTATACTGACTGTACTTGATTAGGAAAGCCACACACCTGTCTTTTTAAGACCTTACAGCTCACAGTGCATGTGAGCAAATGAGAATCATGAGGTCAAAGGAACTGACTGAAGAGTTCAGAGACAGAATTGTGGCAAAGCACTGATCTGGCCATGGTTACAAAAAAAATTTCTGCTGAACTTAAGGTTCCCTAAGAGCACAGTGGCCTCCATAATCCTTAAATGGACGTTTGGGATGACCAGAACCCTTCCTAGAACTGGCCGTCCGGCCAAACTGAGCTATCGGGGAGAAGAGCCTTGGTGAGAGAGCTAAAGAAGAACCCAAAGATCACTGTGCTGAGCTCCAGAGATGCAGTCTGGAGATGGGAGAAAGTTGTAGAAAGTCAACATCACTGCAGCCCTCCACCAGTCGGAACTTTATGGCAGAGTGGCCCGACGGAATGCCTCTCCTCACTGCAGACACACTGAAAAGCCTGCATGGAGGACTCCCAAGCCCATCAAATCACTGATCGCGCTGGATAGACCAAAACTCGTAGATTGCGTCATGGATGCGAAGACAACCCAAAGGACATAGGAACCCGTGGAAAACGCTGTGATTGTTGGCCCTATGCACAAAAGCATATAATTCTAAGGACGAAACCACGAGTAACTCAACTATCGATTTGTGAGAACGAAATACTATAGGAAGAAGCCCTGCGGCGCCGGTGAACAGCACATCATCAGTTCACTAACCTAAGTAGCCCAACGTGCGCGGGTGGTACCCAACCGATTGAAACTGCTATGGTGTCCAAGACAACCCGCGACGTATTGCAGAAGCCATGTTTTTCAGCTGCAGGGACAGACGGGCTGAGCCGCACCTTGTCTGAGTGATCAACAATCGCGCATCTGCGCGGAAGATGAATGCGGCCAAGTACAGAGATGTCCTGGACGTAAACCTTCTCCAGAGTGCTCGGACCTCAGACTGGGTTGAAGGTTTACCTTCCAACAAGACAAATACCCTAAGCACACAGCTAAAATAACGAAGGAGTGGTTTCACAACAACTCTGTGACTGTTCTTGAGTGTCCCAGCCAGAGCCCTGACTTAAACCCTATTGAGCATCTCTGGAGAGACCTAAACATGGCTGTCCACCAACGTTTACCATCCAACCTGACAGACTGGAGAGGATCTGCAAGGAGGACTGGCAGAGGATCCCCAAATCCAGGTGTAAAAACTTGTTGCATCTTTCCCAAAAAGATTCATGGCTGTATTAGATCAAAATGGTGTTTCTACTAAATACTGAGCAAAGGGTCTGAATACTTAGGACCATGTGATATTTCAGTTTTCTTTTTTAATAAATCTGCAAAAAATTCAACATTCTGTGTTTTTCTGTCTATATGGTGTGCTGTGTGTACATTAATGAGGAAAAACATTTTACTTAAATGATTTTAGCAAATGTCTGCAATATTGTTAAGAGTGAAAATTTTTAGGGGGTCTGAATACTTTCCGTACCCCACTGTATATATAGATATACATATATATATATATATATATATATATATATATATAGATATATCTTATATATTATAGATATATCTATAATTTAACGAAATGTAGATAGAAAATTGTACTTGAAATACTATTGCATTTCATATTATACTGTATATAAATTAATGATTCTAAAACTGAAGTGAGTTTTTTTTTTTTCAACAATATGTCCTCAAATACTGCCACTGACTCACCTTAGTAGCACACAGAATATTCATTTGAAGAATATCGTAGACAGCAATATGAATTATGGACTTGTATTTTAGCTGGAAGCAATTGTTTGGCAATTGTTTGGTGAGTGGTGTGGATTACTTGTGGATTAATATTTTTATCAGCTGTTTGGACTCTCATTCTGACGGAACCCATTCACTGTAGAGCATCCATTGCTGAGACGGTGATGTGATGCTACATTTCATAAATGCTACATGCAATTTTAAATTTTTGGGGGAACTATTCCTTTACAGTGCGTAAATTAGGGCTGTGCGATTAACGAATCATCATAAAATCGCGATTTGACTTGTGCATTTTCTAAATCGCTTATCCGCACTTTTTTCCGCGCCCCCAACCTCCCGACATCCTCCTACACCAATCAAAGCCGTAATGGGCTGATAACAAACGACCTGGCGGGCCATACAAAGTACGCCAGGGTGGTGTTGTATTTTTTCCCCCCATGTTCAACTGGATCATAGCGTACACTGCTGCGATTGGCCGGTCCGGCAGTGCGCTGCAGGCGCGGTGCGTCTGCAGTCAGTCCCATGCTGCGATCGTTTCGGAGTCCTCTTTTCTGCTGTGCTATACGCCCTGAATTAAAGTACAGTGCATTATTCGCTGGTAAAAATTAACATGATTTGACACGAAATTTTAGTAATACACCTAGACTGCTATAAAATCAAAGTTCACTGTGTCACAGTCAACACATGGCTTTTTGTTTATTTTTAAAACAAGGAGAAGTGCACTTTTAGATAAACAAGGCACTCATGGTGGTAGTTAAAGTGATATATATATATAATATATATTATATATATATATATATAAGTTTTAAACTCCGTGAATATGTCTTCTGAAAGTTATATACTGTACTTGATAAAAGAGAATCACAATGCTGAAAAAGCATTTTCAGTGAAAATGTTTGGATTTGAAATTAAAATAATGGATAAATGTTGTGTTTGTGGTAAACAGCCGCGGATCAGTAGCGGACTGCAAACGCGTCCTGTGTGAAAGCACAATGAGTCTGTGCTGCTTCTGCACCGCATACACATACTGTATACGCACTGCAGACGGAGTACGTGTGAACTTGGCGCAACAAATCTAGTTCAACATCTGAGGCAACACCACAAAGAGCTCTATGACCAATGCATGGCAGAAAGAACCCGGGACACTGATTTTTTTCCTTTCATAGAGACATTTTGTTACACCTTTACTTAGTGATTATTTTTGCCTTATGTCAGCTGTTTACTTTTTGATAAATCTCTAAAATGGTTTCTTTTTGGAAATATGGGGGTTCAAACGCACACTGAATGCATTAATGACTGTAAAGCATGTCTGTGTGAAACATTTTTTGTCCATATCGCACAGCCCTAGTTAAAATATATCATGACGCTAAACAGATCTGAAGGTACTGTAAGTCGCTTTGAATAAAATGATCTTCCAAATGCATAGGAGGACATTAAATCAAAAACATATTTGTGTTTAATAACATGGGTGTTTTGAATACTATGGACATCAAATCAGCATTTGAATATGATGTCTAAGTTAACATTCTGCATGTTTTTCATTAAGCATGGACTCTAAATCTAAATTAAACACACAGATGGAGTAAATCGTGCATGTGCCATCATTCGTGTTTGTCAGCATCCACACCATTACAATCTCAATAAGGCTTATGACCTGTGGGCCTGTGCAGGCTCTCGTTGGCCGAAGAGCATGCCTAATCCCGCACAACCTCGCCGTCATTTATGGATTTTGTTTAAGCCAGGCTTGATGAAGTCCTAAGCATGTCGCACAATAGAAAAACATCTTTTAAAAGCTGTCAGCTCAAACTTTCTGCTTTTTAAAGTCTAAAAGAACTGAAAGAATGTTTTGGAATGCCTTGAAGACTCACAAACGGGATAAGAAACCTTAATTCATGAAGCTAGTTCCCCATAATGTCTGAAGATGTTCTGGCTCCACATGCTCCATATGTCAATGTATTCACATATCTCAACTTTATGTCCTGTATTTCTCATATCTTCTTGGCTCCACTGTGAATTCTGTGCAGCTGTCGCTGTCTATATATCTACGCAGGCTACATTTTGAGTTTCTGACCCTGGAGAGTGTCTTATCATGGTCACGGAGGACACAGCAGGTTTCTCTGGAGTGTGTTAACTGTTAATTCATGTCTCTTTTTTTTTTTTGGGGTCGTTTGGAGTGAAGTACTATGAGTTTGAACTTTACTAAAAACTTTGCTAAAACTGTATTTTAACTGCAAGTGTGTTCTTCTAATTTCTTTTAATATGCATGCAGCTTTTTATGAGTCCATTAGCCATAATGAAGAGACTACATGGCATAGACATACTTTTAAAAGTCATTTCTCACACCAAGTAGCACTTACACAATTAAAGGCAAAAAAAAACGGTGTTTTAAGAGTGGTGTGCGAAAAAATGAAAGGAATGGTGAATTAATTGCCCACTGTATCTAAAATTATGCCACTACCCTATGTGATCTTTCAAAGATGATGTTGTTAATGTAAAAAAGGTTTTATATATATATATAATATATATATATATTATATATATATATATTATTGACTTTAATTTAAATATCTTACAAAACACACACACACACACACCCAAAACACCACACACCACACACACATATAATAGATAGATAGATAGATGATAATCGATAGATAGATATGATAGATAGCTAGATAGATAGTAATACGATATAGATTATAGATTATGTGTGTGTGTGTGTGTGTGTGTGTCAGGTAAATAAAGGGGATAAATTAATTATAAAAAATCTGTAATTATTTTGTGCAGTTATAGTCCCAAATTGGCAATAATTTCAACATAATTGTGAGTATTTATAATACTAACTGCAATACATACACTTAGCAAAAACAAATTATCAGCCATTATATATGGAAAAAAATAATATAATAATTAATAATTAATCATTTGCCAGATAAGCATCTTATTAAATCAAAATTGAGATGTTCGTGGAAATGACTGAAATTACTGAGAACTTTCCTTCGATACCTTAGATGCATGAATAAAATACAGGATATTATTGTTACCAAAACTAATCCATAAAAAGAATATATATATATAATATATAATGCAGTGGGGCAAAAAAGTATTTAGCCACCAATTGTGCAAGTTCTCCCACTTAAAAATATGAGAGAGTCCTGTAATTTTCATCATAGGTATAACTTAACTATGAGAGACAAAATGAGAAAAATCCAAAAAATCACATTGTAGGATTTTTAAAAGAATTTATTTGCAAATTATGGTGAAAATAAGTATTTGGTCAATAACAAATTTCATCTCAATACTTTGTTATATACCCTGTGTTGGCAATGACAGAGGTCAAACGTTTCTGTAAGTCTTCACAAGGTTTTCACACACTGTTGCTGGTATTTTGGTCCATTCCTCCATGCAGATCTCCTCTATAGCAGTAATGTTTTGGGGCTGTCGCTTGGCAACACGGATTTTCATCTCCCTCCAAAGTTTTTCTATGGGGTTGAGATCTGGAGAGTGGCTATGCCACTCCAGGACCTTGAAATGCTTCTTACGAAGCACTCCTTCGTTGCCCGGGCGGTGTGTTTGGGATCATTGTCATGCTGAAAGACCCAGCCACGTTTCATCTTCAATGCCCTTGCTGATGAAGGAGGTTTTCACTCAAAATCTCACGTTACATGGCCCCATTCATTCTTTCGTTTTACACGGATCAGTCGTCCTGGTCCCCTTTGCAGAAAAACAGCCCCAAAGTATGATGTTTCCACCCCCATGCTTCACCGTAGGTATGGTGTTCTTTGGATGCAACTCAGCATTCTTTCTCCTCCAAATACGACAAGTTGAGTTTTTATCAAAAAGTTATATTTTGGTTTCATCTTACCATATGACATTCTCCCAATCCTCTTCTGGATCATCCAAATGCTCTCTAGCAAACTTCAGACTGGCCTGGACATGTACTGGCTTAAGCAGGGGGACACGTCTGGCACTGAAGGATTTGAGTCCCTGGTGGCGCAGTTTGTTACTGATGGTAGCCTTTGTTACTTGGTCCCAGCTCTCTGCAGGTCATTAACTAGGTCCCCCCGTGTGGTTCTGGGAATTTTGCTCACAGTTCTTGTGATCATTTTGACCCACGGGGTGAGATCTTGCGTGGAGCCCCAGATCGAGGTAGATTATCAGTGGTCTTGTATTTCTTCCATTTTCTAATAATTGCTCCCTCAGTTGATTTTCACCAAGCTGCTTACCTATTGCAGATGCAGTCTTCCCAGCCTGGTGCAGGTCTACAATTTGTTTCTGGTGTCCTTTGACAGCTCTTTTGTCTTGGCCATGGTGGAGTTTGTAGTGTGACTGTTTGAGGTTGTGGACAGGTGTCTTTTTATACTGATAACAAGTTCAAACAGAGGCCATTAATACAGGTAACCAGTGGAGAACAGAGGAGCCTCTTAAAGAAGAAGTAACAGGTCTGTGAGAGCCAGAAATCTTGCTTTGTTTTAGGTGACCAAATACTTATTTTACAGAGGAATTTGCAAATAAATTCTTTAAAAATTCTACAATGTGTTTTTCTGGATTTTTTTCTCATTTTGTCTCTCATAGTTTTGGTATACCTATGATGAAAATTACAGGGCTCTCATCTTTTTAAGTGGGAGAACTTGCAAGTGGGCTGACTAAATACTTTTTTTAGGTCCACACACTGTTATAAATATATATATATAATATATATATATATATTATATATTATATATATATAATACATATTATTAAATAAATACATTTTGAAATAATATAAATTTACATTTTAACTGAAATTATAATCTATCAATAAATATATTTTTATTCCAGCTAGTTTCCAACATTTCTCATCTTCTATAAAAATTACTATAGAAGATGAGAAATGTCGGAAAATATAAATATGTAAAATATAGCTCAAATTAACTGAAAAGCAAAAAATAAAAACAAATTCAAAATATTAATAAAAATGACACACTGAAATATGTTCACATTAGCAACATTTTGGTGAAATTTTGCAAACAAAAAGGTCTATTGTCAATAGTGTAGTGATATATGAAGCACACCTCATACAGAAGTTACTTTCAAACCAAGCAGTTTCTGTTGGTCAACTTGAATCCGATCCAAAATCTGCGTAGGGGAATATTTCGCCCTCTTGTGAAATTTCCAGTCGTGTAGATTCCTATTGGAATTACTGGATTTCACTGAGCAACAGTAAATGTGACCACTACCCTTTAATATCAGTTCATTAATCAGATATTTTATTTTGCACAGCAATGCACAATTTTCTCCCCTCTGAGAGAATCACTGATAGAGTTTACAAGATATTTCCTCTCCGCCCCTGTGTGAACGCCGCGATAAGAGTGAAATTCTGCTTCATTGTTGCCTCAGACGTGATGCAGCTGGTGAGGTGAAGCCAGAGTATTTCCATACTTTCATCGCAGATAAACCCACCAATCCATCAATGGGCAAGATAATGACAGCTGATGATTCCAATAGCTTATACATTGCCCCAAACTCCTGCAGGGTGTAACATGAAGAGAGGGATGCTGGGATTACCAGGGGAAGGGGTAGAGAGCTGGAGAAAGAAACGCGGGAGGGAGGGGCGACTCCAAAACAAAGAGGAATCTATCCATGATCCCCATCATCAGACACGTCTCCCAGGTCTCTTGTGCTATGAGAGGGAAAGTCAGATTAAAATTCTTGGGATGTCAATGGAAGATGTCGGTGGTCTTCGGGCAGGAACAGAGCTGCAAACAAGCTCTGAAGCAAAGGCTAGATGTGTGTGTTGATACATGAAGTCCAAAGACATTTTGGCTCTCGCCCGCAGCTCTCCAGAGTCTTGTGACGGCAACACATGGGGTTAGTCCTCCGCAGCCACAGAGGCTTTTGTCAAAACACTGCAGAGAGAGCCAAAGAGTTGGAAAGTTTGTCCAAAGGCTGAATGAAACCTTTTTTTTGCGTGTCTGGTTTGGATTTTGAATGCATTACTAACAATAACACAAGAGTATACTTAAAATATCAGGATAAAAACTGGCTGATTTCATCATCCCCAGTAGGAATTTCCCAATAGACAATCCAAAAGAACAAAAATGCAACTTGTGTGCTGCATTCAAGTCTTCTGAAGCCATACAATAGCCCCTTTCACACATACTGTCTTTACTGGTACAGCTCTGTATGAACATAGAACGAGATTACCGGTTTGAGCATGAATGGTTTCAGAGCGCGCTGATGTAAGACATCTACTCTGGGCCAATCAGAACATTCTGATTAGGGATGGGTATCGTTAAGGTTTTAACGTATACTACTTTACCGCTACTGCTTATCGATTCGGTATTTTAATGGTATTCTTGTCGGTACTTTTTGTTTTATACTGTATATATATATATACATGTATATGACAAATTAAGAGCTGAATTAAACCCCCATTTTGCTTAATATTCTGAAATGTATAGTCTGCGCCCACGCAACTTTCAGCCTGAAGAACATCGTTTAGCACAGTAAAGACGGCATGTACAACAATCACACGATTGAGAGCTGAGTCTGACGTTAGTTTGGTCTTTTATGGAGGAACGAATGCCGCCACCACTGTGAAGGAAAGTAGTTGTGGCAAAGACGAAACGTAGCTAGTTTACTAGCTGTTACCTCATGACTTCTTTGTATAAAGCCTTAGATCCAAAATCGAAAAACAAAAAATCGAAATTAAATTAGCTTAATAAAACAGCCTCAGGCCTAAAGTGTAAGCAGATGTTTGAATGTATAGTTCTCTCTTCTATCATAATTAAAAAGGGCTTTCATTTTGCGCACGCTTAAGCTCCTCCGCGTGAGCGGATCTCGCTTCTGAATTGCGAATAGCAAAAATGCATCATAGACCAATGTTTTGAAAAACAGCTGGCGACTCTGGTGAGATAGAATTTGCAATATAATGTATATATAGCAATAATAAATATATGTGTGTTTTCTCCAGTACCGATAGCAGAACCGTTAACGTCAGAGCTTATCGATACTCCGGTCTTTCATAATTTAGCCCCGGGACCGATTAAATACCGGGATTCTGACGCATTTACTCCCCGCTGTGTAGTTCGGTTTGAAGTCGTCAAATACGATGTCTCTGGGTCAAAAGCAGCTGCATGAATGTGAACGTTTGAAACAAAAATAAAAACATCAACAAAAACACTGACCGCATATACCCCTCCATGTTAACAAACCCGACACCGGGAGGTGCAGCCATTTAGAGGTCATTTCCAGTTAATGACGTCACAGAATTTACCGGTATTTTGAAAATGATATGTGAATGGTGCTTTAAAAAACGGTAAAAAGAACGGAATGCCGTTGCCTGGGTGAACCGCGCATTTGTAAACTTACCACCGGTAAAATCTTTCCGGTAATTTTACAGCAATTTACTGGTATTACTGTGTGAAAGGGGCTAATAGCTCTGTTACAAACTCATCAATAATTGCTTTTTATATGGGTCCTTTTTCTTCCTACGATTGCGAATTTCTTCATATTCCTCAACGTTTTAAATTGTATTTGTGTGGCTCGCTTTCCAACGACACGAGCAAAAAATTCTTGTAATACGTAAGAACTCAATAAAATATTTTAAAATACTTAAAATAAATTAGTTTGCAATAATTATTTTATGACGCATTTTTTATAACACATAGACTGGTAAAAAAAAAAAGACACTTTTTTTTATTGACAAAGAACAATAAATATCCCAATAATGAAAAAAATAATAAATAATCCATTTTCAGAACTGAATCAATTGCGTTATATTAAACAAAGTCTTGCTCTTCCAAGCTTATAAGGCATGATGGCTGTTGAGATTGTGAAGCAAAATACACTGCATTCATCCACATATAAAAGTGCTCCTACACATCCTGAGAGTTAATAAAGGCCTACTGAAGTGAGTCGATGTGTTTTTGTAAGAAAAATATCCATATTTAAAACTTTATAAACCGTAATCTCTAGCCTCTGCTAACTGTCGTACGCTCTGCTAATTGTCGTTCCAGAGGATGATGTAGGACGTAGGCATAGCATAAGCTTCAGTGAGAATATGCGAGTCTCGTGAGAAACAAGTTTTTGTTTACAGCAAAGGAAAAACCAGTCTCCTCTTGGCTTATATCGAAAATCCTCTGACATTTTTTCTTTACAAATCCTCATAACGCCACTCTCTCATGAACTGTTAGTACAACAGTTAGCGGAACTAGAGATTATGGTTTATAAGTTTTTCAAATTGACAAATGCATCGATTCACTTCAGAAGGCCTTTATTAACCCCCCGTGGAGCACTTTTATGATGGATGAATGCAGTTTATTTTGCTTCAAAATCTCAACACCCATTCACTGCCATTATAAAGCTTGGAAGAGCCAGGACATTTTTAATATAACTATGACTGTATTCGTCTGAAAGAGGAAAGTCATACACACCTAGGATGGCTTGAGGGTGAGTAATTCATGGGGTAATTTTCATTTTTGGGTAAACTATCCCTTTAACAACCAGTCTGTAGAAAGCTGTATGATATGCTGTAAAATGTCAAATATTAACTTTTTTTTTCACACTACATTTGACATTTTCTGTTGCATCCTTTACAACTCCCTGTGGGCTCTCGACCCCATTTTGAAAACCACTGCTTACACAAAGCTATCGTATGGCTTTAGAAGACCTGGAATATTGTGCATGAGTCACATGTAACACTTTTATAATGCTTTTTATGGCCTTTTGCGGGGTTTGGAGCTTGACAGCCTGTGGTTTTCAAAAAATGCTGTCAGTGCATGAAACGATGTTTTGTTTCTTGTTTTGTGTGTGTTTTATTTTTGTTTTGTTTGTTTGTTTTCTTTTCTTTTTTTATTAAACTTATTTTTTTGTGTGTTTTATGTAAGAAAGTAAATCATATTGATTTAGAACAATTTGAGTTTGAAAAAAAGTATTTTCATTTTTTGGATAAACTATTCCTTGTATTAATTTTCTGGCCTACATGTTTTGGAAGTTTTCCATTGGAGTCATTTTGTCAACAAACACTGGTAAAGGCCATGAAGTATTTCACTCTCCATTGTGCCAGATGTGCATGTGACAAACAGAGCTCTGAACTTTGTCATTATTTCCCAGCTTGATATTTCGACAGTCATGCTGCTTCTCATCTCTTCACGCAGGACACCAGTAATACACACACACACACACACACACGCCACAGCACGCGCACACCCACACACACCACACACACACACACACCACACACACACACCACCACACACACACAGTATGTCTCGGTTAAAGGCGTGCGTGTCTTGTATTCATCAGTAGCAGCAACTATCAGTGAAGGTGAAGTCAACTGGCCCTCCCGGTAGATCCTTTATGTGTGTGGACAATCAGGCCGCTGAAAGTCCTGATAACAAACATTGTCGCAGAGCTTATTGACTTGAAAAGACGCCAGACAAGCCTTCACGACTTCAAACGAGGCAGAGAGGACCCTTTGTTTGGGTGTGACTGTAATAGTTTAAAGCGCTTGCACTTGACGGCACTGGGCGGTCTTTGTGCCGTCGCCTGAAAACCCAGCAAAAAAATAAGACAAAATAACACCTCATAATGAAGGGCCAGCTGTAGGACAGAACAAAAACTTGTATTTCAATTCAAAGTTGGTCAGTTTTATTGGTACAATATATGTACAACTTATAAAAAGTATATATATTATTTATTTATTATTATTATTATGATTATTAAGAACAAATTACAACAATAATAACCTACTAATTATACATAATTAGTAAAGTTTTATATGTTGTACTCCTTTTTTAATAAAAATACATATGTTACAAAAGTATGAAAACAATAAATATTATTAACATTTTTAAACTTTATTTCTTTACACACATAGAATATGTGTTTTTAATGTATATATTATTATTATTATTATGATCATTTGTTGTATGTACCATTTTATCTATTTTAAATAACACATCCAACAATAGCACAAATAATTATATAAATTATGGGTGAGGGGGGGATTCCAATAGTGTGTTGTAATGATATTAAATATAATGTACAAACACACACCAATCAATGTATACAATATTTACTATTGATTTGTGGCAACACGAACGTTGAAAAATGAAAATGGTTTAAATATACGTGGTGTCGTGGTCAGGTCAATAGTAGTAGCAGTATTAACAGTATTAAATTATTATCGTATTATTATTATACCATACCTTTTGTTGGACTAGTGGTGATATTAGGTGGGGGCGCGAAATATGCGATTTTTTTAATTTCTACTTTGCTAATGGGGTGATCTAAAATTATTTACATAGGTGCGGTTTTAGAATATAATGGTTCATACACATGACAAAAAAAAAACATTAATATAAATAATGGACAAATAATAAATAACCCATCATATAATAGAAAATGCGAAATAAAATTTATATGTATTGGAATTCCCATTTACCTTTATAATAATCCTCTTGTGGACACTTCGATACTGAGTTGTAAATACACACACACATACACATGTGGCTGTTTGGTTGGTATATACATCATACAACCAATAGCATATACAGTATATATAAACCTTAATGTAAGTACAATTATAATAGCATTAGGTGCTCGATGTTGTTGTTCTACATTTAATTAGCTATTTAAATGTAATTTGTGATTACATAAGTGTAATTCTTAATTATAGGGCGGCGTATAATTAAAAACCATTCTAAATACACACATGATCAGTCATACCCACTGAAAAGTCATGGGGGGGAGTGTGCGAGGAGGGTGAACCATAGCGATTTCGTAAGTGGATGAAGTTAAAAATACTAATACATATATTAGCCAGTGTGTATATACGGAAGGCCTGAAGGGAATCTCAGGTCAGAATTATATCAAGAGGTCAGAGGTCAATTGCTTTAAAGATGAACAGACATGATGCAAACTTATTGAAAATGAACAATTGGAAAAGTGATCATTCCGCTGAGACGGAGTACGTGAGCAGACACGTGTCGTTTTGGGAATCATTCCTCACATGTATGGTTTTTATTGTCTGCTACAGGCTTCATGCGTGCCGATGAGGCATATGGGACAGATGCAGCGTTCGGGACAGAGAGATATTCATCTCTTGCTATGTTTATTGGCCTTTTTTTTCTGGGAGCCTTTCAAGATTTACTATGGTCCACATCCTGAAAGCTTTTTTATTGTTGCAATGTTAAGCCCAAATGAGCTTTCCTCCTCCCCAGACGCGGTGTATATCATGAGTCCAACCTGAGCGTCTCTCCACAGCCCACTCATTCATCTGTAGCTTCAATATACATATCATATTCCAGCAATATTTAAATTATCTCTCTTATTTAATTCCTTCTGGGTTTTTGGACACACACTCTAGTTTATCACAGTAGAGTTGTATTGAGCAGCACTGAATGTCTATGAAATGACGTTTTTATATGATAGCCATATGATTTTCCTTCTTTAATTCTGAATATAATGAGATTCGCACAAGTTCTGTAATGATTGCTGGTTTAAATTTATTTAACCAGGAGTTTCTCATAGAAATATATATACAAAAAAAAATGGAAATAAAAGTATGGCAATGTTTGGGGGCGAAAACTTTACCATGGTGTTTCAAAGGGTACAATAGTGTTGGAGTATTGCATTAAGTAATCAAGTATATGAGTAAAGTAGCACCATTATATCATAAAGTTACCTTTTCCAAATAAATAACTTAAATGTTATCAGCATCTTGTAGTGTTTTTTTTTTCAATATTTATTATTATCTTATTTATGAGCATACCATGTCAGCTGTCAGTGAATATATAAAGTAAACAATTGTAATATATAACTGTATAATATGCTGTAAAATGGGAAATATTTAAATTTTTTCACTCTTTTTTGACATGACAAAAGTACAATTAATATTGCAATAAATGCAATTTTTTTTGCGGTTTATTCTATAAAAAATATAAAGTAATTATGTATTACAATTTATTTTGAATTAAAAGTATAAGTGGAGAACAAGAACAAAAACGATTCCCGCACTGTAAAAAAGTATCAAAATAAGTAATTAAATAGAAAAATTAATAGATTTAAAGCTCTTATAATCTCTCTTATAAAACTAGAAAGATTCATTTTTTCATTAATATCATCCTAAAAAAAAAAAGAAGACTCACCCATATATCAAAACATTATAGGTTTGCCATTGGATTCTTTCTAAGGGAAGCAGCATTTATTTATTTATTTTTAGATATTTAGATATTTAAGGAAGACAGTCATGTTGGCAGAGTCACAGATGGTGTTAAGTGCTTTCATGCATGTAAAACAGAGCTCTACTCAAAGCAGCGGCCCCCGCGGTGTACGGTTCCTCCATCAGATCCCAGCCGCCCGTAATCCTCCATCAGACCTGAAGCCCTCTCTGCAGCACGTCTGAACCTCACACCTGCTGGCCACATGGGGCAGACGTTTGATCGTATCAGACAGCAGAGTGAACACACAGGTGCACTGAAGTGTGTGCAGGTGCGCGAGCGCTACAATGTCAGACCTGAGCTCAGTAATTCTGTTTACATCAAAACATGTCACTGTGATGCTCTTGCTTTTCTAAATCGCTAAGGACCTGAGGAAACAATCGTTGCTTTCGGTCGTCTTGAGTTTGATAGTCATCTGAAAACAGACACTTGGTGTGTTTTGTGTTGGTGAGCTGAACCTGAGTGGCAAGAAGAACTGTCACACTATCTATATACCGCTCCTTTTTCTCGCTTAGAGCAGATATCAAGCATGAAAACAAACTTTTAAGCCTGGTTTAACTTGAAAGGAAATCTGATCTTAAAGAAATCGACTCCTCCATTGGCTATAGCTAAAACTGAGCAGCTATTTTAGTAGTTTAAGTGACTGTTGCAGCCGCTGCATGTTCTGTCTGTCAAAGACAAACTTCTGTGCTCTTGCACACCTGATCATTCAAGACACACATTCATTCCCATCGCTGAGTGACTGTCTGACATCTTACGCTCAATGCTTTCTGTGTTAGGATGCGAGACAACAGGGCCCACCGAGGTCTGCTATTTTATGTTGTGTTATGTTATGTTGTTGTTGTTATTTTATGTTATGTTATGATGTTATATTTAATACATATAGAATCAAATACTTTTTCTTGCAAAAAGTATTTATGTAAGTATACATACAATGCATACTATATATATATATACTAATAAATATTTATAACACCTAATATGCATAATCTAATAAATATATAATGAATTTTGCTTGCAAAAATATTTTTCCCAGTGTGAGCTATTAGACAAAAAGTGTGTGTATGGCTTGACATGTTATGCTGTATTATGTTATTTATGTAATACATATAATAATATACTGTATTTTAGTAGTAGGTTGTAATATAATATGCCACTATATATACAGTGGTGTGAAAAAGTGTTGGCCCCCTTCCTGATTTCTTATTTTTTTGCATGTCTGTCACACTTTAATGTTTCAGAACATCAAACAAATTTAAATATTACACAAAGATAACACAAGTGAACACAACATGCAGTTTTAAATGAAGGTTTTTATTATTAAGGGAAAACAAAATGCAAAATTACATGGCCCTGTGTGAAAAAGTGTTTGCCCCCTTAATCTAATAACTGGTTGGGCCACCCTTAGCAGCAACAACTGCAATCAAGCATTTGCGATAACTTGCAATGAGTCTGTTACAGCGCTGTGGAGGAATTTTGGTCCACTCATCTATGCAGAATTGTTGTAATTCAGCCACATTGGAGGGTTTTCGAGCATGAACCGCCTTTTTGAGGTCATGCCACAGCATCTCAATTGGATTCAGGTCAGGACTTTGACTAGGTCACTCCAAAGTCTTTTTTTTTGTTTTTCTTCAGCCATTCAGAGCTGGATTTGCTGTTGTGTTTTGGATCATTGTCCTGCTGCCGAACCCAAGTTCGCTTCAGCTTGAGGTCCCGAACAGATGGCCGGACATTCTCCTTCAGGATTTTTTGATAGAGAGCAGAATTCATGGTTCCGTCAGTTATGGCAAGTCGTTCAGGTCCTGAAGCTGAAAGCAGCCCCAGACCATCACACTATCACCACCATATTTTATTGTTGGTATGATGTTCTTTTTCTGAAAGGCAGTGTTACTTTTACGCCAGACGTAATGGGACACAAAAAGTTTTCAACTTTTGTCTCGTCAGTCCACAGGGTATTTTCCCAAAATTCTTGGGGATCATCGAGATGTTTTCTGGCAAAACTGAGACGAGCCTTTATGTTCTTTTTGCTCAGCAGCATTTTTTGTCTTGGAACTCTGCCATGCAGACCATTTTTGCCCAGTCTCTTTCTTATGGTGGAGTCATGAACACTGACCTTTACTGAGGCAAGTGAGGCCTGCAGTTCTTTGGATGTTGTTGTGGGGTCTTTTGTGACCTCTTGGATGAGTCGTCGCTGTGCTCTTGGGGTAATTTTGGTCGGTCGGCTGCTCCTGGGAAGGTTCTCCACTGTTTCCATGTTTTTGCCATTTGTGAATAAATTACTCTCACTGTGGTTTACTGGAGTCCCAAAGCTTTAAAAATGGCTTTATAACCTTTTCCAGACTGATAGATCTCAATTACTTTCTTTCTCATTTGTTTCTGAATTTCTTTGGATCTCGACATAATGTCTAGATTTTGAGGATCTTTTGGTCTACTTCACTTTGTCAGGCAGGTCCTATTTAAGAGATTTCTTGATTGCGAACAGGTGTGGCAGTAATCAGGCCTGGGTGTGGCTAGAGAAATTGAACTCAGGTGTGATAAACCACAGTTTTAACAGGGGGGCAAACACTTCTTCACAGGGCCATGTAGTTTTGGATTTTTGTTTTCCCTTAATAATAAAAACCTTCATTTAAAAACTGCATGTTTTTTTCACTTGTGTTATCATTTACTAATATTTAAATTTGTTTGATGATCTATAGTCGCTATAGAAACAGTCAGCGCTCTGAGACGTGCTCACATACGCACTGGCTGGTCTAGCCTGAAAAATATGCTTTTTTTTTAACTCTATTTGAGCAAAGGAAACAGCATTTATGCGACAGTTGTTGTCAGATTTCACTGGTGATTTCAAATATTAAATTTAATTGTAAGCTTGGTGAACAGTTTTTGAGAATTTGATGTTTCCCCATTTAAAGAAAGAGGAGCTGCACTTGCATGACTGAAATAGCTGCCCAAGACGCATTTCAAAGATGCTTTATGCCAAGCAATTATATATATATATAGATATATATATATATATATCTATATATATATAATCAGAATTATACATACAAACACACCATTTACGTTAGACCTTTAGCCGCACTTTTATTCCAAAGCGACTTACAAATGAGGACAATGAAAAGCAGTCAAAACTAACAAAAGAGCAATAATATGCAAGTGCTATTAGGTCGAGAGGGGTCTCAGTTAGCTTAATGCAGTAGTTTTTACTGTTTTTACAGTTTTTTATCATATAATAAATACAAAGAAAACAGATAGAATAGAAAGATAATAGAGAAAGCTAGTGTTAGAAGCCTTTTTGCTTTTGTTAATCGAGGTCAGAAAGTCAGAATTATAACTGTATAATACATAAAAAGAAAACAAATAGATAGAATGCAAAAAGATTAGAGAAGCAGGTGTTTTGTTTTTTAAAGAAAAACAAGCAGTTAGTAAATAGCGAGGTTGGTCACGTTGGTGCGGCGGGGGTACTGTGAGGAGGTCGGAGACGAAGGATCTCGGAGACGAGGAGTGGAATTTAAACATATAGGCTTTAATATCATCTAGGGAACAAGGAAAACACACGTAGCAAAGGTAGACATGAACAATTCCAGACAAGGAAATTCAGAAACCCTAGTTAAATACAGGTGAACTAATGGACCACACCTGGGAACAATTAACTTAATGACATTATGAGAAGGACGCGAATCAGTGCAAAATGAAAATGAAGCAAAACACACAAAACACTGAAAGATTCTGACATTGAGGCTGGGCCCGCTCGACATAACTTGCCATCAGGTAGTGGAGTGGGCGCCCTGGAGGCTGGTGCAGGACTGTGACACTGGGAAGACCTCCAGGGCGGATCCGGTAGTCCAGGGTGCCATGTCGGTACAGGAGCTCTGTGGCCTTGCGGAGCATGCAGTTCAGGGCGCCATGGCTGAGCATGCAGTTTTCGTGCGCTAGTGGAGCACAGGCAGTCAGGAGGCCATCAGGCATAGCAGGCAGTTCATTATGCCATGGCGGAGCAGGGAGCCCAGAAGGCCGTGGCAGATCAGGAGACTTGGGAGACCATGACGGAACAGGGAGCTCGGGGAGCCAAAGCGGAGCAAGCAGCTCAGAAGGCCATGGCTGGAAAGCCTCCTTGGCCTTGGCCTCGCCACTCGGCTCGGCCACTATGGACGGACCAATACTACCCTCCCCCAAAAAATCCTTGGGGAGAATATCGTCTTTAGAGGCCCTCCGTAGGCCTAACTTTGGAACTGTGGCCCTCCCTGGGCTTGACTTGGGACTGGAGCCCTCCTTGGGCTTGACATGGGAACTGGAGCCCTTTCTGTGCTACACTCGGGGACTGGAGCTCTCTCTGGGCTAAACTCAGGGACTGGAGCCTTCTCTGGGCTAAACTCAGGGACTGGAGCCCTTCATGGGCTAAACTGGGAATCAGGAGCCCTCTGTGGGCTAAACTCGGGAACAGGAGACCTCCCTGGGCTAAACTCGGGAACAGGAGCCCTCTTTGGGCTGTATTCGTGGGCTGGAGCCCACACTGGAGCGAGCTCTGGGGCTGGAGCCGCCAGCCTTCATGCCTCCTTCCTTCCCTTTAGGTTCGGGGTGAAAGGTCTGGTCGGCGGGCTTGAGTGAGAAAATTCAGAAACACAGGGTTTAAGTACAGGGGAACTAATGGGACACACCTGGGAACAAATTAACTGAATGACAGGAACGGGAAGGACCAAATAAGGGCAAAAGGAAGCAAAACACACAAAAAACACAGAACAGAGTCTGACATAAATAGAGTGCAAGTCTAAAAGGGGCTTTATTTTTTAAATAAAGAATATAATTAGAATAGAGAGCGGTAGAGTTAGAGGGTCAAATAAAGATGGAAGGACTTTATTTACAATATAAATAAAGGACTTTGCTAACCAGCCAAATTGTGAGTCCCTGTTAGTGTTCTTATTGACCTCTCAAAATGAACATGCAATAAAACAAGCATTGTGATGGACAAAATGATTATATCTTTAATTTCCATGCCAGCAATCAATAACTACATGCTACAAATTGATTCTACTGAGTGCTTTTACAAGGGGAAGTACAAAGGATAAACTGCTTAAACAATCAATTCTTGGTTATTCGTAACCTCTGGACGCTAAAGGCAAATTCAGAGCTGTATTTCTTTTAAAAGGCAGTGTGTGGGATCCCAGCGCGACTGCTTAAAAGAGAAAAAAATCATGGAGGGGCTATAGTGTCAATCCCATCTAGATAGTGGCCTTCCCTTAATGTGGATATGAAGTGCATTTTCTGAGAAATCTGGAGCAATTCGCTAAAGTAAAAAGTGATTGCAATGTGAATGAAATTGACAAAACTGAATAAGATTTAATAATGTAAGGTAAAGTAATTCATACTAGAACAAGTCGCACACTCACTTTTAGCATTCTACATTTAACAGTTAAAAGGAATAGTTCACTGAGAAATGACAAATGGTCACCCTCATGTTACTGCAAACCTGCATAACCTACTTTCTTTGTTGGAACCCAAAAGTTGATATTTTGAATAATGTTCTGGTTGCTCTTTTCCATGCAAACTGAAAAAAAAGCAGATTTCAAAGTCAAAAGTGTAAGAAAACTATAATATCTGTGCTATATAACAAATCTTATGAGAGATTTGCCATATGATAGATTTGTGTGAGACAAAGGCCAAAATTTACATCTGAAGTATGGTTTTGCACTTATTTGGGAATTTGAAAGCTCTAGTCCTCATTCATTGTCATTTTATATAGAAACTAAGTGAGCAGTAATTTTGCATTCTACATTCTTAAAAGTAAAGGTTCTTAATTGCAGGGGCATTTCCTCTGAGGAGGCAAGGGAGGCAGTGTCTCTTCAAAATATTGGCTAAGAAAAAAAAATTGTAGTACAAAAATAAAACAACACCAATGTTAGAACATACAGTGTATAAATCACTAATTTTTCTAAAGAAACATTGTCCAACAGCGACACCAGCAGGTAAAGTTACAGCAGGAGTCCGCATCTCTCTCGCCTCCACTGAGCCCATTGAGTTTTAACAGACCCCCTAAAGCGTGCGGTGAGTTTGGTGGGGAGTAATCAGGGGCGATTCCAGGATTTTATATTTATATTCCTGCATATATAATATACATATATTCAAATGAAAATGGCTATAGCCCCCCTAAAAATGGCCTAGCGACACCTATGGGGGTAATTGAGATGAATGAGGGGGAAATCACGTGATTGGAGGCAATGCCTCCATCGCGATATGATTGAACATGACTGGTTATGTTTGGCTGTTATTGGTTATAACATATATTGTTTAAATTATTACTGCCTTGAGCTATTATTTGGAATAAATGTAAAATGCCTAAAAACACTAATTTGATGAGATTCATACTTGGCTTTATAAACGAATATGCTTACATTGTACACACATGTCCATGGACAATGTAGAAATGTAATATAAGATATAGATTTTTCATAGTAGGGAATGTTGTTTTAACCGATAATGTGACTGGACATGAATTTATATCTGATTAAAAAAAACTGTTTTACTTTTTACTTACTGCCTTATTGGTGGTTCTATGAAGAACATTTAACATCCATTCACTCGTAAACCACGGGTTGCACGGAGGTTTTTGGAACAATGTCATATATAAAAGATACCAAACAGGATATAACAATACAGTGGGGCAAAAAATTATTTAGTCAGCCACCAATTGTGCAAGTTCTCCCACTTAAAAAGATAGAGAGAGAGGCCTGTAATTTTCATCATAAATATACCTCAACTATGAGAGACAAAATGAGAAAAAAAATATACATATCACATTGTAGGATTTTTAAAGAATTTATTTGTAAATTCCTCGGTAAAATAAGTATTGGTCACCTACAAACAAGCAAGCTTTCTGGCTCTCACAGACCTGTAACAAACTTATTTAAGAGGCTCCTCTGTCCTCCACCCGTTACCTGTATTAATGGCATCTGTTTTGAACTCGTTATCAGTATAAAAGACATCTGTCCACAACCTCAAACAGTTACACTCCAAACTCCACCATGTCCAAGAACAAAGAGCTGTCAAAGGACACCAGAAACACAATTGTAGACCTGCACCAGGCTGGGAAGACTGAATCTGCAGTAGGTTAGCAGCTTGGTGTGAAGAAATCAACTTTGGGAGCAATTATTAGAAAATGGAAGCCATACAAGACCACTGATAATCTCCCTCTCTCTGGGGCTCCACGCAAGATCTCACCTCGTGGGGTCAAAATGGTCAAGAACTGTGAGCAAAAATCCCAGATCCACACGGGGGGACCTAGTGAATGACTTGCAGAGAGCTGGGACCAAATTAACAAAGGCTACCATCAGTAACACACTGCGCCGCCATGGACTCAAATCCTGCAGTGCCAGACGTGTCTCCTGCTTAAGCCAGTACATGTCCAGGCCTTTCTGAAGTTTGCTAGAGAGCATTTGGTTGATCCAGAAGAGGATTGGGAGAATGCCATATGGTCAGATGAAACCAAAATAGAACTTTTTGGTAAAAACTCATCTTGTCGTGTTTGGAGGAGAAAGAATTCTGAGTTGCATCCAAAGAACACCATAACTACTGAGAAGCATGGGGGTGGAAACATCATGCATTGGGGCTGTTTTTCTGCAAAGGGACAGGACGACTGATCCGTGTAAACGAAAGCATGAATGGGCCATGTATCGGGAGATTTGAGTGCAAAACCTCTTCCGATCTAGGGCATTGAAGATGAAACGTGGCTGGGTCCTTCAGCATGACAATGATCCCAAACACAACCGCCCTGGAACGACGGACGTTGCTCGTAAGAATCATTTCAAGGCCTGGAGTGCCTATCCATCTCCATATCTCACCCCATAGAAATCTTTGAGGGAGTGAAAAGCCGTGTTGCCCACGACACCCCAAGCAGTTCCTGCTCTAGAGGATCTGCACTGGAGGTAATGCCCAAATACCCGCAACATGTGTGAAAACTTTTGAAGACTTACAGAAACTTTTTGACCTCTTCATTGCCCCAAGGGTATATCACAAAGTATTGTAGATGAATTTTGTTAGTGACCAATAACTTAGTTTCCGCCATATTTGCAAATAAATTCTCTAAAATCATACAATGTGATTTTCTGATTTTTTTTTCTCATTTTGTCTCTCATAGGTGAGGTATACCTATGATGAAAATTACAGGCCTCTCTCAATCTTTTTAAGTGGGAGAACTTGCACATTGGTTGGCTGATAAATACTTTTTTTTCCCCACTGTATATATATATATATATTTTTTTTTTTTTTATATATATATATATATATTATATAATATATTGTGGCTTATTATCTCTTGAAAAATAACTCTTGGATGACCTCCTGTGATTAAACGTGCCAGATCTTCTCAACAAGAAACGGCAAGTTTACTTGTCAGCCTCGAGGGTGGCATTAAATCAAAGATGAGCTCCCTCTGAATCAACACAAAGCCTCGACACAATCTGAAAGCAGGTTGCTGTCGGAGCGCTCTCAATTAATGCTTTTGAAATGCCATCTCTCATTAAGCGCTGATGCTGTCCGACATCTCGCAGGAATTAGCTGCGGGGAAAGAGCGCCGAGTTCAATTTCAAAGAGGGTACTAGTCAGGGAGGCGGAGCTTCTCTGTTGCATTATGGATGTGTGGCCATGCTTCGGCACAAAGAGAGTGAGATGATTGGGAAACTCTGCATTTATAATGGCTGTGAATCATTTCCAAAATCAAAATTAATTGAATAGACTTACAATTGAATCATGGCTCCATGGTGTTATGAACACTTGCCACCAATAAACTTTTCTTGTAGGGTCTTACAAAATATTATTTGGAAGTGGATGAAATTCATGAAAATGAATAATGAATTCTACCAAATAAAATAGCTGCAAGCAGCAATTATCAGGTTTCAAGCACTTTACGCCTTTCAATCCTCTGTTGTAAAAATGTATTATATAATTTTAAAAAGCCTGTAATTTCAGGTCCTTTAACATAGAAATATAATGTGTTTTAACATGTATAACTGTTATAGCGCCACCTATAGTCCAATTTACATAATGCTTGTTAAGAATCTTATGCCGCATGCTCACCTAATTTCATGAAGGAATTATAAGTTAAATATAATATTTAGGATTTATATATATATAACTTATATAGTATTTTAGCCACACCCATTTTTTTAAATTAATCCGGTATACTTTTCAAAATTCAAAAGTCAACTTTTTTTTTTATATATATATAATATTAATCTAGACAGCCCACAGATTTGCACAACACTGGTTTTGTTGAGGTTGAGTGAAAAGTTCTTGAGGCAAACTGGTTCAGACTGAGGAGATCTATTATATGATATGAATATTGTCTGTATGTGTGGAACATCGCATGATGACAGGGTGGGCAATTTCTTTCAACAGACCTTTGGGGTCATGAGACAAACAGGCCCACCAATTTTCCTTCCAATCGGCCTCAGTTAACCTTGTCTATGGCAGACATGTGACCACAGCTTTAGACTGATAAACAAGCAAAGCAATGTTTTATTGAACATATTAAAAATGACAACACAATGCTGAACTTGTTAAGCCAATATGACTTAACTGTAAACTTCATAAAGGAAAAGTTTAAATCAGACGAAACTGTTTTTTTAGAACAAATTATTAAAGTGAAAGAATCATGAACGAAAACCAAGAGATCTGCTTCGTTGCTTAAATTAAATTATCTTTTTGGAATCACAGTAGATTTGTTCATGGAAGTTATCATAAAGGATGATGAACCAAACTTTTCGGTGAACAAATTCAAAAGAATCAATTCACTGAGCTGAATCAAAATGTCCTTCAAAAATGTATTTTTAACACACTTCTGGGTTAAGTCCTGCCCACACTGAATAGGTTGCTTGAATACAGACACTATATTGCTCAAATATAGATACAAAAACAGATCATTTTGTTGCAATGTAGATATATATAATACATTTGCTGCACTAGCATCCATAGTGTTAAAGCATTTAAATGAATGGCTTGCATGGTGAATTTCAAAATAAGTTGATGACTTCATTCTCAATGAGGGTTTCAAAAGCTCTGAGTTCTA
The DNA here is from genome assembly GCA_018155175.1 of Sinocyclocheilus anophthalmus. NCBI lineage: Eukaryota > Metazoa > Chordata > Actinopteri > Cypriniformes > Cyprinidae > Sinocyclocheilus > Sinocyclocheilus anophthalmus. Next base: position 343,966 of record JADLZN010011142.1, on the reverse strand, counting down.
AACTGCTCAAAATGAAGTTTTGTTTGGTTCCAGCCATTGATTTCGAGCTGTGCTTGCGTGATGGGTATTAGTTGACACTCAGCGTGTGGACACTGAGCTGTTCACTTTGCTCGGTTCCCTGCAAGAATTGATCCAAAAGGTATTAAATCTGCCATGCTATTTGCCCTGTACTCTGAAAGAGTTTAAGGATGTCCCTTGTGAATGGAACTGGCCCTGGCAAAGTTGGCCTGTGGTACTGAGAAAAGACCTCAAACCTTAATGCCCACTGGAGTGCATTATAACCATTACCATGGCACTAGAAGTCCATTTTTGCGGCGTAGCACTCAATCACAGTGAGACAAAACAGCATCGAACAACAATTGCGGTCCACCACATTTACACAACAACATTGTTTTTTCACTGATGTTAAGATAAATGTCTGTCTCAACTGTAGTAGAAAGGCAAGGCATTTCATCTTGTTTATGTGTGATGTTTATGTTTAAATGTGTGTGTACAGGGTTTGAATTTGTGCTGTGGGATCCTAATCCAGTTTGGAGAAGAGTTTGCATAATAAAACCGCACACACTACCTGCATTGTCTCGAAGCTAGCCTGTGTTAGCGGTCAGCGTGTGTGGAAAGTGCAGTAGTGGGGGTGGGTGACTAGATTCCTCTCCCATCATTAGGACACAGGAATAGACTGGTTTGTCTTTGTCTAGTCCATTCACCTGCAGGCGGTAGTAGAAAGATAGCTTCTGCCTTCAAATAATCGCTCTATGCCCTGCTGGTGATGGACGATTGTTCCTCTGGGTTGGTGTAGCGCTGTGGTTCGTTACATGACTTTACACTGCACATGAAACGTACAATTTTTTAAAATGTACTGCTAAATCTTTCGGATACAACTTGGATTTGGACTGTTTAACCTCAAGCAAAGCAGGTGGTCTTGCCAGATGGCCTGTGGATATTGCAAATGTACTGCAGCACACAATGAAATCTTTATGCCCTGCTTTTACTTTCATCATTTTGTTGTTTGTGTGATTCTGTGTATAATTCACATAGAACATGGACATTCCAACTTCTTCATTAAAAGGGATAAGTAACTGATATTAAGCTTGACAAAAAGATCCAAAGAAAGACAGAGAGAGAGAGAGAGAGAGAGAGAGAGAGAGAGTCAATGTTACAGTTTTTCTCAGTCGCTTTGGTGCATTTCTCAGATCAGAAATTAAATACTCTAAACTACTTGTTCAACCTCCACATCATCTAATGAATTGTGCACATCATAAAAGCTGTTTCTCGTTTTTTTGACCAAGTTGCGAATGCTTTGGTACATTCAAGCAATTGATTATGTACATTTGTCTGTGGTTTCCTAAATTATCAGTTGCTAATTTCATGTTGCTCAAAATGTACTATATAGTTCTCTGTGCAATATTCTTACCCCCCAAAACATCTAGGCATTATTTCATCGTGTAAGTCATTAAATGCAAAATGGTTGGACTAGCTGTCATAAACTGTCAAGCATATTTTCTACACATTTCTATTAGACTTTTTGTAAATTTGCCATGAATTGTACTAATGAAGAGAATGTAGATCAGCTAATGATAAACTAGTTCTCTGAAATAGCTCAAAGGTGCATCTCATGAACCTTCAATTGGAAAGCATAGACAGAGGGCAACACGAGTTACAAATTCTGACAATGGATATTTCCTCCCTGTTGGCCTGCAAATCAACAGTAGCTCTGTGGTCAATGACATTCCAAACCACGCCTCCTGTTTTTGGTCAGGTTGAAGCCAGCCTCATCCATATGTATGAAGTTGTGAGATGGTTCACTTGACTCCAATTCCACGTTGCATTGCAAGGGAAAATATTCGTTGTGATGTAGATGAGAATCTGTGGGCTGACAGACTGGCATGTCAGGAGATGTAGACAGACTACACTGCAATTCCTCTTACAGTGCTGCATGCAAAAGAAAAGTTCTGCCTAAGGGGCATTTCTTGTGTTTGCCTTTCTAATTTTATATTTTCTTTTCTGTCACATTTACATTGCAAGATTTTTTGTTTTTTTTTGTCAGATCACTAGTAAAGTGTAACTGTGAATCCTATCCAGTCTCTTTTAATCAATATCCCACATACAGTAATGTGTACATTTGTACTTTTTAAATGGATATATGGCATACATAAGAAGTGCAGCCTTCTGCATTTCAATAGTAGCGATCATCCAAACTGTCGCCATAGTTTACATCAGGTAATACTAACAAAGTGCACTGTTATATTGGCAACATGACTAAGCATTTTGCCTATCTTGTTTGTGAACAATGACACAAGGACTTTCATTCTGATGGCACTGATATGTTAATTGACATAAATACTTACCTTTGAGAGATGAACTAAAGATTTTGAATAACTTACAGGCTTTTGCAGGCAATCCATTTTGTGGTGCTGTTTGTATGAATTGTTTTGAGAAATGCACATACTTTGCAAATATTAAGGATGATTCGAGAAATGCACCAAAGCGACTGAGAAAAACTGTAAAAAGCCATTAAAATAGTCTGACTGACTGACTGACTGACAGACAGATTAGATAGATAGATGGATGGATGGATAGATAGATAGATATTGTCAGATTATAGACAGACAGACAGACAGACAGACCAGACAGACAGACAGCAGACGATAGATGATAGATTATTAGACAGACAGACGAAGACAGACAGATAAGATAGAGATAGATTCTAGACAGACAGACATATAGTACATACATCCAGAGATATAGATTTATAGATAGACAGACCGACAGACATACATATAACAGATATATAATAATATATAGACGATAGATAGATAGATATGATAGATAATATATCCAGATATACATATATAGATAGATTATAGACAGACAGACATATAGACATACATACAATAGATAGATGATAGATAGATAGATAGATACGTTAGATATTGTCAGATTATAGACAGATAGACGATAGTAGACAGACAGACAGACAGACAGATTAGATAGATAGATAGATAGATGATAGATGGATAGATGATAGATTGATAGATAGATGATAGATGATAGATAATAGATAGATAGATAGATAGATAGATAGATATTGTCAGATTATAGACAGACAGACAGACAGAAACTACAACAACACTTAGATAGATAGACCGACAGCAGACCGACAGACAGACGACAGCAGACAGACAGACAGATAGATAATAGATAGATAGATAGATAGATAGATAGATATATAGATAGATATCAATAGACAGACAGACAGCTGATCAGCCAGACAGACAGACAGACAGACAGATAGATAGAAGATAGACAGACAGACAGAAGATAGACAGACAGACAATAGATACATAACAATAGTAATAGATAGACTAATAGCTCATAAGATAAGATTAGATAGATAGACAGATAGATAGATAAAAATAGTCAGATAGATAGATAGATAGATAGATATTGTCAGATTATAGACAGATAGACGATTAGATAGGACAGACAGACAGACAGACGACTATAATTATAGACCAGACAGACAGACAGACAGACAGACAACAGACAGACAGATAGATATCAGATATGATTTAATCGATAATAGATAGTAGATAGATAGATTAGATATAGATAATAGGATAGATAGATAGATAGATAGATAGATAGATTATAGATAGATAGATATAGATAGATAGATAGAAATAGTTAGATAATAGATAGATAGATAGATAGATAGATAGATAGATAATAGATAGATAGACAGACAGACAGATATATAGATATATGACAGACAGACAGACAGATAGATAACAGATAGATAGATAGATGATATATAGATAGATAGATAACAGCCGACATATAGCATACTACCGCTAGATAGATAGATATACAACAGACATACTACAGATAGACAATAGATAGATAGATAGATAGATATATATATATATATATATGTATATAGATAGATAGATAGATAGACATACAACATATAGACATACTACAGAATAGATCGATAATAGTTTGATCTGTCAATTAAGACAGCTAGACTATAGATAGACAGACAGACAGACACACAGAATATCAGACAGACAGACAGACAGACAGAAAAATAGATAGATAGATAGACAGATAGATAGATAGATAGATAGATTATAGATAGATAGAGAGATAGATAGATTGATAGATAGATAATAGATAGATAGATACTGTCAGATTATAGATAGATAGATAGATAGACACAGATAGACAGACATTAGATGCCAGACGATACAGACAGACAAATAGATAGATATAGATGATAGATAGATGATAGATAGATATAGATAGATGGATATTGTCAGATTATAGACAGATAGACGATAGATAGACAGACAGACAGACAGACATTAGATAGACAGACAGACAGACAGACAGATAGATAGATATATAGATAATAGATAGATAGATAGATAGATAATTATATAGATAGGTCAGATTCCGATCAGATAGATAGATAGATAGATAGATGATAGATAGATAGTAGATAGATAGATCCATATATAGATAGATATTGTCAGTATTATAGACAGATAGACGATAGATAGGACAGATAGACAGACTTGATAGATAGATAGACGAACACACGGACTGACGGACGGAAACGGACGACACAGACAGACAGCCGACAGACAGACAGACAGATATAGATAGATAGATAGACAAACAGACAGACAGAAAGACAGACAGACAGCCAGACAGACAGACATATAGATAGATAGAGAGATAGATTAGATAATAGATAGATAGATTAAGACAGACAGACATAATACATACATCAGAGAGGAGATAGATAGATCTAAGACGATCGAATAGATATATAGATAGATATATAGATAGATTAGGGCTGGACGATATATATCGCTAGACAGACAGAAGATATATATATATATAGATAGATAGACAGACAAACAGACAGACATACCGACGACGTAACCCATCTATATATGCTCGATATGATAGATAGATAGATAATAGATAGATAGCCATATAATACAGATAGATATAGACAGACCGACATAAGCTACATTACAGCTAGATAGATAGATAGCAGACAGACAGACAGATAGATAGATGATAGATGATAGATAGATTATAGATAGATAGACAGATAGATAGACTAGATAGATAGATAGATAGATAGATAGATAGATGATAGATATTTGCAGTTCCTAGACAGAGAGACCTAGATAGACAGACAGACCAGACATAGATAATAGCTAGACGACGGAGGACGGATGACGGACGGACGGACGGACGGACAGACAGACCGACAGACAGACAGACAAACAGACAGAAATGTGTTATAGATAGATAGTCAGATAGACGCCAGACAGACAGACCGATAGATAGATTACAGATAGATTACAGATAGATAGATAGATAGATAGTAGATAGATAGATAGATTATAGACAGACAGACATATATACATACATACAGATAGATAGATAGATAGATAAGATAGATAGATAAGATAGATAAGATAGATAAATAGATAAATAGATAGACAGACAGACACAGACAGATAAGATAGATTTCGATGAGTCGATAGACAGACGGACAGACAGCAGACAATAGATCTATAGATAGATAGATGATAATAAATATAGATACGATAGATAGATAGATAGATAGATCGATAGGTAGATAGATAGATAGTAGATAGATTATAGACAGACAGACATATAGACATACATACAGCTAGATAGATAGATAGACAGAAAGACAGACATAGATAGATAGACAGATAACTATATAGCTAGATAGATAATAGATAAGTTTATAGATAGCTAGATAGATAGCTATATAGATAATAGATAAGATATGATAGATATATAGACAGACAGGGACATTAGAATACAACAGATAGATAGATAGATCATAGATAGATCGATAATAATATATCTATAGATTTAGATATTTTCAGATTATAGCAGATAGACGTAGGATAGACGACAGACGAGAGACATAGATGATATACAGACAGACAGACGACAACAACAGACAACAGACAGACAGACAGACCGAACGATAGACGATAGTAGATAGATAGATAGATAATTATATGATAGATAGATCGATAGATAGATAGATATTGTCAGATTATAGACAGATAGATGATAGATAGATAGATAGATGATAGATGGATAGACATTTAGATAGACAGACAGACAGACAGACAGATAGATAGATAGATAGATAGAAATAATAGATAGATAGATAGATAGATAGATAGACAGACAGACAGACAGACAGACAGACAGATATATAGATAGATAGATAGATAGATAGATAGATAGATAGATAGATAGATAGATAGACAGATATCTTTTCACATGCTTTACTGTTGCATGTAAAAAGCTCATAATTTAAATTAAATTCTCATTGCATACATGTTGTTTCTATGATAAAGATGTAGCCTTACATTACTATCTTAATTTTAGTGCGTGAATATGTAGTTTCTGCCATAAAGCAGATTCTGGTCAGGGAAGCAAATAGCTGGACGACATGCCTGGCCTGACAGCTGGCATTCAGTGGGCACAGTCGTGGCATGCAGGGCTGGGGTTGCCAGGCTAAAGTATGTGGGTGTGAAGGCTGACTGCCATCTGGACCTGGCTTTTCCGCTGCCCTTTGGTCCAGCAGAAGTGGTCCCGGACGCATAGGAGACCGTCCCACAAGCCCCTTCACTAGTGCCCGACATAACCTCAGCCCAAAGATGAATGGCACCCACTCTCATAACTGTCACCCTTGGCTTTGGGCTCTCAACATCAGCCAGCCAACCAAAGATCGGGTTCATTTCCGCTTGGATAGCTGTGACTAATGTGCGGGTCACTTTGGAAGAATGTTGGATATCAAGGCTGTACATCAAAATGGCTTTACTCACTGTGCATTATGAGAAGCCCTTCTGGAAGTCGACAGGGTACAATTTAAAAACAGCAGCTCAAATATATTCATTTTTACTTCTATTTTGTTTCTGTCACTTGTTGTTAAAGTGACATTCCCATAGTCACACACAGTGTAGATATGAATTTACCGTTTATTTTAATAAATATAAAAAATCTAAAAGGTGTGCATTATAGTTGAGACCTTCATGAACACTTTACAGTTGGTTTTATGACAGTAAATTATTCTCTTCAAATGCTATTGAGCTTTAAATTATGGCATATTTTGTGCATGAGCCCATATTCGTAAATAAAAAAATAGCAATATTTACATATGATTTGACAGTTTATTTGATTAAATATCAAAAATCTAAAAGGTGTGCTCATGTGAGACCTACATGAACATGTTACAGTTGGTTGTGTTACTGTAAGTCATTCTCCTCAAATGCTATTGAGTTTTAAATTATGATATATATTTTGTTTGAGCCCATTCGTTAGTGAAATAAACAACATATTTATATATGATTTGACAGTTTATTTCAATAAATATCAAAAATCTAAAAGGTTTGCATTATAACTGAGAACTACATGAACACTTCACAGTTGGTTGTGTTACTGTAAGTAATTTTCCTCAAATGCTATTGAAGTTAGAAAGTGTATACCAATGTTGTATGTAACTTTAGAGAAGGGTCCCTAGATTTGCGAATATCGAGGGGCGGGAAATGACACCTCTGGCCATTCCGTTGGGTCGTTTGTAAAGTCACAGATACTGTACGGACAATACGGCTCAGGTTTTCTATGCATCTTGCTCTGTTGAACTGCAAAAGTGACTTTATTAGGCTATACTGGATTTACACCATGCATCTCCTGTCAGCGGGAAAGCCGCGCCCCCAGCTATCACAAGACCCGAGCAAGTCCATGGTTGACACCCTCTCATTAGCATGTTGCGAAGAGGAAAAATAAATGTGGAACTACATTCATAAATAAATGAGTGATCAAAGGAAAATAAATAGGATGAGTTTAGCATTTCTTTAAACATTTTCCATTTGCCCACCAATTTATTTTTTTTATTTGCCTACTTTCATCACGTTTAATTATTTATATATGTATTTAAACAAGAATTTGTGTATTTATCCACACATTTATTTATTTATTTGCATATTTATTTATTTATTTGTGTATTTATTTATTTATTGTTTTTGCAGGTTTAGTCCTCCATACGGTTATAGCACACTACATGTTTAAAATATTCTAGAAACCATACCTAAAATTAAAAAGTTTTAATAATACAACATTTTAGTAATGTTGTGAAAATGTTTAAAGTAGGGTCAAAAACACCAATAAAATATAACGAAAGTAATACTAGACCTAAATGCAAATCAAAGTTTGTGTCGCATTATAATGTTTTTACATTTGAATTAGATTTAAATATATTAGGTCTAAATAATCTTTAATTATCTAATACATTTAAAATAAAAATACTACTTCATTTTAAAGTATTTCTATTCATTTCAGATTCATTTCTAATTTTAGTTTTTTTTTAAGTTTAAGTTTTCACCTAATATTTATATTATATTTTACTTAAGCTTTATTTCCCTTGTGAAAAAAGAACATTTTGTTTTTTGTTTTTTTGTTTTTTTTAATGACAAAATTACAAAAAAATATTTTTTGAAACTTTGTAATTTCAAAAAAAGAGAAAATCAAAGCAAAGCAAAGAAAAGAAAATAAAAGAAAAGAAAAGAAAAGAAAAGAAAAGAAAAGAAAAGAAAACATGGACATTGGTACCAGATTTGTTACTGTTAACTAAACTGAAGACTACTAAGAATCATTTTTAATAATTAAAATAAAGCTGAAATAATACACAAACATGAAAAACTTCTAACAACAGAAATAAGTTTAGATTGAAGCAGTAAAATAACTGAAACCAAAATAAAATAAATGAAAGCTATAAAGAAAAGTTTTTTTAAAAAATGACCAAAACACATACAAATATTAAAATTTAAATTAAAACCGAAAAAATAAAAACAAAAGCTAATTCAAAATAAAAATACATTTTAAAATATTGCGGTAACACTTTACTTGAAGGGGTGTGCATAAGACTGATATGACACCTTCATAATCATGACATGACACATGTCATGAATATGAAGGAGGTTTTAAGCATGTTTATGACAACTGTCATTACGTTTCCATTCGCATCCAGTTTATGTAATTTAGCAAATATGACATGATTTGACCTCATCCTACCTATACCTACCCCTACCCCTAACCATAGCCTATAACAAAGACATCTCCAACAATGTCATCTTTGCATTAAAAATTACAGAACTGAGTGAATGACCCCCCAACCCTTAATGGCAGTTGTCATAAACATGCATAAAACCTTCATATTCATGACATGTGTCATGTCATGATTTTGTAGGTGTCATGTCATGATTATGAAGGTGTCATGTCAGTCTTATGCACACCCCTTCAAGTAAAGTGTAACCAATATTGCTATTATAGCCCTAAACAAAAGTACTTGCAAAATAAAATAAAATAAAATAAAATATAAATAATACATCATGATTTCCTCCTCCTCTTCTTTGCATTTCTCCTCTGCTTTAGCTTGTTTCCCACTCTTGCTTTCTAATAAATGTAGCATAATATATTGCAAATATTGCTGGCTCTGTGATTAATTGTTTATTAACACTCCATTATTCTGATATTCTTAAAACATCACAAGGGGGCTAACAATGTCATAACAACGTTTCTGCAATGTTGTGAAAATGTAGTTATTACATTTTAAGCACTTACAAACATAAGTGAAAAAGGTTTATTACAATGTAGTTGAGCTAGTAGGCTACAACCTTGAGAAATAATTCACGACAACAGCACTGTTTTGGTTGTTACAGATCTTCAGGACAAAAATATCTATTACTGTCAGCTTGTCCAAGTTGGAAAATTGAATGAAATTCATCTTTTATGCAAAAAGGTTTCCTCGGGAACTGGCAATATTGGAAGAGATACTTTTATTTATGTATGAAATGCAAATGTAGGTGTGTTAGATGTTTGAAGAGGACAGTCTAAGTGAATAATTACTGCCCTTTCCGTGTCTCTTTCAAAAGTCCAATTTAATGTACTTACACACCCCATATCTATTTCATTCAACTGATAGTGAACTGAAGCACCAACTGGTATTATGATGAAGTATTGGAATTAATATGCAGTCCCAAGCTTAGATGGTGGAAATATTTTGGCATATTGCAGGAAAGCAGGAACATGTCCAGTCCGGTGGTAATGAGGTTGGAAATTCAGCATGGCTAATGTACTCTTAAATGCTAATACTGCCCACTGCTTGGCCGTGGCACTAAAAGCAGCTCTCACACACGGCTGGGACTTGATACAAATCTGTGTGCGGCCCTGCCGGCCCCCAGCCAGATGAGGGTGAATATGAATGAGTGAGTTCGTCCTCATGCAGCCGCGGTCTCTGTCCTTGCATTCACGCACTGTAGCCTCATGCCGCGTGTGAGTGGATTGGAGATGAGACAGAGGACAGGAGAGGTGGAAGACATGCTGGGCAGACGGTCGGAAAGCTGGCGAAAACAAATGAGAAGAGCAAAGATCAAGCGCCTTTGATCAGAAAGTCAAAAATGGCAGGAAAGGATTACCGCTGTCCAGACATTATTTAAATGCTCAGCTAAGATCATGCTAATATATTCTGCTGTATACTAGCAAGAAACGTAGGTTTTTTGGGGGTGTTGAGGTCAGGTCACATTTCACAAAGCCTTGAAATGAAATTAAGAAGGCTTTGTTTGACACACTTAAGTCATACTTAGTTACATCTTTACATATTCTATATTTTCAAAATGACTTCTAATGTCTTAATATGATTTAAGTGCACAGCTGAATGTACTGACAAGCATTTATGGTAATAAAATGGTTACGCTTTATTTTACAGTATTTATAGTGTACATACCCAAGAAAGTACTGGGTAGTATAAGGTAACTACATGGGTTAAGGTTAGATCCCTTTCAGTTGGTCACTCTCGACGTCACGTCGGATGACCGATGAATTGGGATCTCGCTTAGAGAGACCAATCTACTTCGAGTGTAAACTAAACGAGCCAATGAACATTGGCATGCGATTATTGCATCCAGCTGCTGCTGATCACAGCATGAGTATATGTAGGCAGCAGATGCAGCGCATATTCAGCTTTTCGCTTCGGAGCCGAGTGGTTCTATCGTTCTGCTCCTGACCTTCTACAGTAGTAAAAACTACAGTCAAGCATGCTCTTCGTGGGCTCTCGTGCTGGTGGTACGGCGCTTCAGCGGCAGTGGTTTTCCCATGTCGAGTGGGTTGCATACAACAGGCTGTACTACCCCCTGTGTGTGTTGCAGACGGCCATCTCCCCTGTGCGCTTCAGCACACTAAAAGAGCAATTTCCATCTAAAAGAGCTTCACGGGTGGAACGTCTTTTTAAAGACGTGTCTTTTTAAAGATGTCGTACCATCCATGTGTTTCTGGGTGCGGTCGTTACCTAGTGCCGGGTGATGGTCACGATCGCTGCCACTCGTGCCTGGGCATGAAGCACGCTGAGATGGCTTTCGTGGATGACTCATGCTCCTATTGCGGGGGTATGACCATCTTGGAGCTGCAGACCGGACTCCGTTACCTGCAAAGGGACGGAGTGCCCGTGCCACTGCCTAGATCTGGGGTTCACTCTGGTGGCAGCTGGGGGTGCCCTTTTTCTGTCAGTGGGCAGACTGGTCTTACGGTCACGGTGAGGAATTCCCCTCCGGGGATGCCCCAGCCAGCCGGCACTTCGAAACCAGTGGAGCTTTCAAAAAGAGCAGGCTGGACCCTCCCAGGGGTAACACCTGTTTCTTCAGAGGCTCCCCCCGACGATCGGATGTCGATTGCAGCATCGAAGGGAGGGAGCGGATTTCCTTGAGGATGACAAATCGTTAGCATTGAAGCCCTCTGGGACTGTGGCAATGCCTGAATCGGATCCGGAGATGTTGGCTATGCTTTCCCGGGCAGCCGAGAGTGTCGGACTCAAGTGGAATCTTCCACCGCATCCCGAACCATCAAGGTGGACAAGGGTTTCCCGGGGGGTGGCAACGCACTGGTTCTCAGGGCCCACCCCAGTTGCATTTATTCCCGGAGGTGCCCCCAGATAGATTGCTGGGTCTGACGGCAACTTCATGCTAGAAAACGGCACTGTGGCTTCATACTCCCTAACCACCTGATGGGGGTTTCCAGCGCGGGGGGGACGGGGATTTCATCAGGGGGACGCGGTTTCGGTTGCGGATGCAATTGTGTCAATGCCACTACACTCGGCGGGCAAACCCGTTCTCCATCCAGGCCTGTAGGCACTCGTCGGGCCTTATCGCAGTGCTTATAGGGCTTGTCGCGAAAATGCGTCTGCTTGCACGCTTCGGCGTATGCAATGCACCAGGAAAGGCACTGGCGGACTTGCACGCGGGGGGGATACGACCGGAAGTTCTCAAGGAATCTGCACCACGACGGACCTCGAGCTCGAGCGACGAAGGTTTACGCGCGTTCTTGGTCGTGCGATGTCCAGTATCGTTGTGTAGCGTCTCGACCATTCTGACACTAATTTTATTTTGATTAACAAAATCAATAGTCATAGATTAACAAATCGTCACAGTCCCCTCACTCAATAAACTGGATGCCAGAATTTCTGCAAAACACCAGGCCCCCTGATCCCCATGACAACTAATAATGATATCACTGGTTTTATGACCCCCCAGGACTGTGAGAGTAGAAAGAAAAACCCATCTTGTTCAATAGGCACAAGGCACAGTAGAAATTGACTTTTCTACTCATTAATTCATAGGAAAACCTTCTTTGAAAGAACACCCATTTTCTTCAGGCCATTGAGTATATTATAGTCATTGTGTATTTTGTCTTTGATATTATTACGGTGCTGCAGGTTTAGAACGAAAACACCACTTCTGTCATCTTTCCTATATGTAATCCTACCATGTTTAGGATCTATGAATTCGTATTCGGATGATCTAATTGAGAGTTTATATTGTATGTTTACACCTACGCAACGTATTAGTGTTCTAAGAGTCTTTAGTAGTTTTTATTCCAAGTTTCATATGCAAATTGCCATGCTTTCAGACAAAGGGCCATAAAAACGCCCAGTATCTCAGAACCCCCACTGGAGGTTCCTGACATTCTCACTTGGACAAAGCCATCTTGAGAGGCGTGAATCTTTGCAGGCTTAAAGGCCACACTTCAGGTGACCCGCACAGAGTAGTGTTGGTTGGGATCTGCGAGGTGTGCGAAGAAAAAACGCTCCAGAACATCATTAAGCTTGTGCCAGGCTTCGGCCTTGACTTTTCCATTCACAAAGATTCTCTGACTCAAACTGGTTTTTTTCATCAACTAATTTCAGCAAGATTTTGGGCCTTAAGATTGCATCAGGAATATCTTTCAGACAAGGCGAGACTCGCAAATAATCAAACTTAGTCTTATTAAGTAACCCTTCGAATGTGAGTTTAAAAATTATTCTAGTGAGACCCCAGCGTGAGTTTTTTTTGGGGTGCGACCGTTATTTTAAAATGTATTGCCTTATTGTTTCCATGGTGACGCGTCATGCTTGTCATGTGACAACGCAGCCACAATAGATCTGTGTAACACATGGATCGCTTTTATTTAGTTTTTTCCTGTTTTATTCAAAATATTCACAAGCATGCTCTCTATGTTATGAAATATCTGATATTCCGATTCTGGAATATGTGCAATTAAATCTGTTTGGTAGTTTAACCTAATCCAAAAAAAAAATAAAAAAACCTAATCCAAAAAAAAATAAAAAAAATAAAAAAAAAAGACTACTCGACGCCGGCGGAACGCAAGAGTGGACCGCCGGCTAGCGCCATCGTTGTCAATAGCCATGCAGGAAACCCGAACATTGCATGTATGCATGAAATAGGGGACAGTAATAAAACCTAATAACATCTATAAATAACAGTTTATATGTGTAAGGCATTTCATTTCTTCATAAAATGCTGGATTTCTTAAATGAAATATTTGGTCTGGATGTTTGAAGCCATAACTATCTGGACCAGAGTACGTAGTACACAAAAACTACATAAGATAATTTATCATGAAATCGTTATTTAATGAAGATATAGCATATACACTTTAGATTAAGAAACAAGCAATGTAGCGGTTGTCGGGCAATGGGCTTGGACAAAAGAGTGGCGCTAGCTGCTGTCACTCTTGCGTTCGCAGGCGCTCAGTCTTTTTTTTTTAATTTTTTTGGATGAGGTAAAGTCATTAGCGAAGTTTCTCATTATTACGAGTAATAAGGTCATATTTCGAGGATAAGTTATCATTTATACGAGATACACGTCATTAATTTCGAGGGGGGAAAAGTTTCTCATTATTACGAGAACAAAGGTCATTATATGAGGAAATAAGTCATTATTCGGGAACCTAAAGTCATTAATTACGAGGAAAGTTTCTCATTGTAACGAGATATAAGTCATTATTTTGAGAAAGTTTTAATTATTATGACTTACGAATTATATTTTTTCAGTAGCGGAAACGGGCTTCCATAGCTTTAGCAATTCAAACCAAACACTTTTTTTTTTACATGAAATGTTTTACTTAAAATGTGTGCCTGTGCTATTTTTTTTAACATAAATGTCACTTGTTTTGATACGTTATTATATAAAGCAAAGACATTCAGACATTTTCATGTGTTTCTTAACTGTCCAAAAGAGTCCTTTTTGGATGCCTATGCCACAGTATACAAAAGCGTTTGATATGTGTGAGCGTCCCCAGCCTCCCCCACACACATAAAACCTCAGCCGCCTCATTTTCTGCCTCTCATCAAGCTGCAGCCAGCTTGATCCCTGACAGAGCACAGCTCCAGCTCTGGATGCACTACAGACAGTGCCACAAGGAGACACCACCGCTGGAGCAGCTCCGCCTGCCAAGAGCTCTGGGCCAGAGAGGCCCCCGGAGGCCCTGGGGTGTGAGAAAGCACTGCATGCCGTCCACGCTTCCCTCCACCAGGCCTCAAAACCATCACCAAGGCCATATCAAAGGCCGGCCCGCTGCGCAATGCCAGTGATACCCTCCCCTTCTCGAGGTGGATGCGCTCGAGCTTGTTTAAGTTGCATCGTTGTGCTTGGATGAGCAAGATTTAAATACTGCCCAACAGAATAAATTATTACTGACTCCAAATTTTCCACTGAAATAAGTAGCATCAGTAATTAGCTGCAGTAAAGAAGAAACTCAAGCAGAACTTAGTGCTGGGAAAGCGTGATGAAAGGCACAAAGAAAGAACATTTTTGAAGAGAAGCATCGTCAGCTCGTGATCTGTGCTGAATGCAAAAGCGCATTTTGCTCTATTGCTGACGCTTGTTTCAGTTCATTGTTCCCTTTGTTTATCTCTTCATTTGGACCTCTATCCCTTTTGAAAAAGAAGTAGACTTTAGCATAATGTAAAGAGAACATTATGGAAAAAAATTACTTTGTGTGAACTAAATGTGATATTTTCTGACACTTAATTGCATGTTTTTTTTGTGTAAAATTTGGTATTTTTTTAATACGTGCATGTTTTTTACACTTGACAGTACCGAGACTTACTGCCAAGTCATCCACAGACATGCTGCTGTGAGCATGTATGAAATACTGCCACTGCACATTTAACATATATGAAATAACCCCCATATATCACATACAGGAAATCACCCCATAGCAGATCTATACAGGTGGAGCTGGGGAGGTGGAGGGTTTCTGAAGTGTGCTGATATTGCTACAGCAAGCACTAGCCCAGTATTTGAATGTAGAGCAGCAAGCTCATTGGCTACTGATGTGAAAAGAAACCAATCAGCTGAGCCATGTAAATGACGATGTAATTATATCAGATTGAGTTAGAACCTATCGGACCGTGCCATCTAGAGTTTCTTGACAGAAATTTGTAATTATCCATTTGTAATGATGGAATTGAAATTTAGAACCACTATATAGGAAACTTTTTTTCTTCAAGAGACAGTAAAGAAGATTTTTACATGAAAAAAAAAAACATTGGGGGTTATTCGTTAAAATGCAAGTCAAGATCGCATCCTTTGAGCGTTAAAAAAAAAAACTAAGGCAACACAAACTAATACTCGCGGCTCCTGATGATTTATTGAGGTCTTATGAAGAGAATCAATCGGTCTGTGCAAGAAACTGAACATTATTTACAACTTTATTACCTGTAATCAAGAGCCGCAGGCAAACGGTATGGAGTGATGTCCGGTTCATGAACGAATCTTTCTTTTGAACCGGTTCTTTTTTGTGAACTAATTGAACCAGTTCACCAAATCGGACTAAACCGTCTGAAACGGTTCTCGGTTCGAGCAGTACAGATTTTACAATTTACTCAATCAAAACTCACTTTCAGACACCTGACATTCACTCTGACTGGAAATGAGCCAAATTACCGGCATATCTGATCCTATGATGAATGAAGTCATTCAGCACTCCAATTTCTCCAACTGAACTGAGGAAACAGTTCGACTCGGACTGAAGACCGATGAGCTACTGATATGCTCAAGTGTGTACTGAACAATATAAATTAAAGTTTTTATGGTTTCTCATGGTTTATGTTAAAAGGGGAGTTGATTAAAACTAGTAAGTACTCTATATGCTCTAGACATGTCAAACATCTGCATTTCACACCATTATTGGGTGCTTTAATAATATAATTGCATATTTTGTGTCAAATGCGCTATAACTCTTTTTTTGTTCAGTAAAGCTACATGTTGGAACAGGTTCCAAAAGTTATTTGCTTTGAAAGTACAACACAACTTTAGCTTTCCTTTTAGGATAGGATTGCTAGCATGTCCTTTAGAAGTGGCTACGCTGTGAAGCTATAACCTTTGGCCTCAAGGAGCTGTTGAAAATTCCCACAGAGCGGCAACACGCTAGTCAGATAATAAACGACTCCACAGGACAAAGGAATGGAGATTTATATGCTGCCGAAACATTTAACGTAGATGCATATGTGTGTCACCGCAGGCGTAAGAAAGGTGAGCTGTGAAGACAAAGAGGAATGGTCTGACACAAACGCAGGGGAGACTGAACTCTCTTAATACGTCCGAGACGATCGCCAAGACTGACTTGGCCATAACGGCGCTTCCATCACCCATGTTATACTACTCGCCTAGGTCTTTTTATTGTGATTCCTTGTGAAGGAAAGTGGCACATGCACTAATATAGATTGGAATGTCACATTTTAAGTCGTTCCAGAGAGCTTCTTCAATATGCATCACTTTCAGTTTTCCATGGTCTTTTTTTTTTTTTTTTTTTTGTGTAAAAAGGGTAAACTTTTAGTAAAGCTGGACAGTGGTTGTTGAGGATATGTGGTGGTCACCTAAGGTGTGTTGTGAGATTTAAATATGGGATTTTGCTTATGAGGGAGAGGGGGTGGTAAGATGAGCCATTGGTCCTAACGCCGCGGATAAATAAGATTATTATATTCTATTAAGCAATTATTAAATATAGACATAAAACTGTCCAAAACTAGCTAATATGTTATTATCTATTATTATTATTAATAATAATCTCAAAATAATATTTAGACAAGTTTAATATGTAAATATTTGAATTGCATATGCCATTTCCATTCATTTGGATTGCACATTTTTAACAAAACTAATAAAAGTATTGACGTCCATACATTAATAAACCAAAGTAGATAACACAATAGCACACACAACACACCACACCACATTCATATATATATTTTTATATAGATATATATATGAAATTAATTAATTAAGGATGGATGAGTTAATAATTACATTTTCCGCAATGCATTGTATTCAGATTTGTGTAGAATTCAGCATAAACCGCATAAAACTGAGAAGCAATGAATGTATAGTAGCAAAAAATCGAAACATTGGTTCAATTTGGCTCACTCTGGAACAAACAATATTTGGTTAGGTGAAATATGAGACTGAAACAAATTGGATTTATTGATGATAAATATTTTATTATGTATTTAAAACATTTAGTTTATTTGTACAGTACAGGAAATACTCAGACATCTGTTTCATTGATGTATGACTAACAAATATGCATCACGTTAAGCTTATTAGTTTGTTAAAACCATGCAATCCGAATGTATGGGAATTTGATATGCAATTCATATGCATAAATCTTAAGATTAGGCATAATTTTTAATGTATTATTTTTATTTTTATTATTATGCAAAGGTTAATATTTGGACTTGCTATTATTCGGATAGGACAATCAAAGAGACTTTTTTATTTTGTAGTAATTATAGCATTTAGTTCAGGCCCAGGTAGTCCGGTTAGAGATGGATCGAGTTAGTGGTCAGTGTTTGATGAACCGTGGTGTAGACTCCTGATGTGAGCCAGATTAACATCTGCTGATGGACAAGATATAACTACTAAATGTGAGTCTAATTACAGTAAATGTGACACCAAATGTATAATGTCTTTTTAGATGACTGCTGAGATAAACTACAGCAGTCGTTCCCTTTTATTAAATTATTTCCCTTGAATTTACTTGTATTGTTTTAATTATTATTCTGAAAAATTCATTCAGCACTGGCATTTCCATCACAATCTTGTAAACCCTCAATTGGGAAATGTTAGACTAAATCTCCAAGAAAGTCAGTTACATCAAGAGCAGCATCATATTCTTCTTATCATGGCTATAATTTAAATCAGAAGTTAAACCCTTACAGTTACACAGCTCAGTATTACATTTAAAGCCTTTAATCCTAATATAAACAGTCACATAAATATTTATATCACATCGATGTCCTCTGTGTCATTAATTAAACCACCTGACTAGAAAAGCCAAGTTAAGCTTCCATGAAAACTGTCCATCACGTACAGGTGACAGAATGAGGAATACTTTATTTCACCATTCTTAGATCTACTATATGCATCAGTCTCTATGATTTAGTTACAAAGCTTATTACATTCTCTTTATTCTTCCACTTTGAACAAGTCAAAAGCTATGGAACATCTTTTCAGAGTTGATCTATATGTGCAGATTTCAGTGATGGCAACAGTCTTCCTCTGTATCATTATTTTGCATCAAGGGAAGTATGAGTTTTGTTTCTCCAGAATCAGACTTGGCTCCTATACTTAATCAATTACCACAGGAGGCCAGAAGGCTTTAACGTGAGAAACTGTAGGGAACAGAATCGACTGTGTGATTCACAGAGCCATTCTTTCATCTGCTAGTTTCTCTCTGTATCATTGGCATGCCGATACCAAGTCTGATCTCAGTTCAGGCCTCACTTATAATTGCCTCATTTATAAAATAGTCCCGATTTTCACTGGTCTTTAAGCTCCGATGACTCAAACAGAAATCTATGAGGTATGCAGGGGTGAGGGAGGGAAAATGCACACCACTTATTTGAGCTTTTGAAGAGACAAACTCGTCCAGTCTAATGATCAGCTGCCATCAGAGTGAAGTAACATGGATTTGGATTTTGTTTGAACCTTTCCTAATTGCACAGACTTCAGTAATAGATTGATAGATTGCAGTATAGATATACAGACGGACAGATGGACGACAGAGATGGATGGATAGACGGACAGATAGATGACAGATATAGATGGACGGACGGACGTACAGACGGATGGAAGAATGGATGGACACACGAATAGACAGATGGACAGGTAGATCGATGGCTGAATGGACGTACAGATATAGACAGATGGATGGACAGACGGAGATGGATGAATGGATGGATGGATGGACTGATATAGATAGATTAATGGATGAATGGAAGAATGGATGGATGGATGAATGGATGGGTGGATGAATGGACGGAGGGACGGAGAAATGGATGACAGAGATAGATGGACTGAGAGACTAATGGATGGATGGTTATAGATGGATAAATGGAAGGATGGATGGACAGATGGACAGACAGACTGATGGATGAATGGACAAACGGATGGACTGACAAGATGAATGGATGGATGGATGGATAGACGGACAGATGGATGAGAACAGAGATAGTTGAACGGACGGACGTACAGATGTATGGATAGATGGACAGATGCAGAGACAGATGGACAGGTAGACTGATGGCTGAATGGATGGACAGATATAGACAGAGGTATGGACAGACGGAGATGGATAGATGGATGATTGGGCTGATATAGATAGATCGATGGATGAATGGAATAGATGGATGGATAGAAGGATGGATGAACAGACAAGTGGACAGATGGACAGACAGATTGATGGATGAATGGACAGACGGATGGACTGACGAGATGGATGGATGGATAAACAGACTTATGCAGATAGATCGATAGATGAAGGGAAGGATGGATGACAGATGAGATGGATGGCTGGATGAATGGATGGATAGATGGGCAGATGGATGGATGGATGGATGGATGGATGGATGGACAGATGGGCAGATATAGAAAGATAGATGGATGGATGGATGAACAGACTGATGCAGATAGATGGATAGATGAAGGAAATGATGGATGACAGATGGAGATGGATGGATGGATGGATGAATGAAATGATAGACGGACAGATGGATGGATGGATGGACAGATGGACAGACGGGCAGACATAGATAGATGGATAGATGAAGGAAATGATGGATGACAGATGGAGATGGATGGATAGGATGGATGAATGAATTGATAGACAGACAGATGGATGGATGGATGGACAGACGGGCAGATATAGATAGATGGATAGATGGACAGACGAATGGACAGACAGATACAGATAGATGGATGGATGGATGGATGGAGAGACGAACGGACAGACGGACAGGAAAATCAATGGATGAATGGACTGTAGATGGATGGACAGAGGAGATGGATGGATAGATGGTTGGACAGACGGATAGACCGATGTAGATAGATGGATGGATAGACGAACGGACTGACGGATGGATATAGGTAAATGGATGGATTGATCAGACAGACAGATGAACAGATATAGATATGGATGAATGGAAGGATGGACGTACGAACGGATGGATGTATGGATGGACAGACAAACAGACAAATGAATGGATGGATGGACAGTTGAACAGACAGCTAAAGACGGATGGATGAGATGATCTATCTATCTATCTATCTATCTGTCTATCTATCTATCTATCTATCATTGACAAATAGAAAGACAGTCATTCTATAGTTCTTTCTCAGGGGAAATTCAGTGACTCTGTTTAGAAATGGCTCAGAGATTCTTTTCCCAGCACTAAGCACTTGATTGATTGTAGTGTGGACATCAGTATGCTCTGTTGATAAAACAAAGAGGGGAAGCGAAAACATTTGACACTCAATTTATGTCATCCATAGTCAGGGAATACGGACGCTGGACTACACGTTGGATGAGGCCGGGGCAAAAGAATGCATTAAATGCCAGCATGCAGGGAATCTGATACCAAACTCTGGGGTCTTGCAGTGAAAAGGAAATATGGCGCTGCTTATAGATCTGACAGAGACATAATTCAATATAGCCTTGGGAAGACGTTAAAGCAAGTCACTCGGGGAGACTAAACCACTGAAAGCGGCTGAGAGAGTATATAGTTGGTTATTGGTGGTCACACTGTTCACAACAGGGGAAAGTTGACGACAGCTTATGAGAAGCACTGTTTTAATCAGTAGTTCAGTCGTGGAATCCGTTGGGATCTTCGTTAGCTCTGCTGGAAACCCTAAGCCCACTTTATATATTTGCTCAGCTTGCTTACAATACAGTGACTGAAGCGGTGGGGCCGACAGCAAACCGTGGGAGGCTCGCTGGTGTTTTGATGTTGTGATATCAACAGGATGGTTACGCTAACTGGAGACGAATCAAACATATGACTCATACACACTGCATAATTAGCTTTGCCACTCCAAACCGACTTTCTATGAAACAGCAGGATACGCTACTCGGTTCAAACGATCATTACGCCGCATTAACTTGAGCTGACACTCAAACACAATGTCCTGACCTCTCTGCTGTCTCCAAATTACACTACGCACACATCCCGGGGCACAGAATAACAAAATGTCTCCAACTTTTCATTAGCGTACCGCGGCGAGCTTGTCATGCTTGCTTGTCACCTGGGAGTTTGGCTAGTCCAACACGGCCTCTCCTATAGACTGCTGGACAAAGCCCAGAGCTGTACTGCCAGGCATCAGTTTTGTTCCAGAAGTTTCAACCCCTCCAGTTATATACTGAGGGAAGTTCAAAGAGCCTGTGGTCAGCAGCCAGACCATGTCAGAACCTGTCAGGCCAAAGAAATGACCAGCAGGCCGACATTTCTGCTTCCTTTATACTCTTTAGAGTCACAATTTTCAATACTTCCAGTGAATGTTTGCTGTCATGCACTTGAGCGTTTAAAGGGACAGTTCACCCACAAATAAGCATTCTGCCATCATTTACTCATGTCGTTCCAAACCTGTATGCCTTACTTTCTGTGTAACTCTAAAGAAGATTTGTTGGTTACCAAACAATTTTGGTTCCCACTGACTTCCATTGTACAGCGTTTTACATTGTTATTTATTTAAATTCTAATCATAGTTTGATCAATGTTATTTAAGTGTCACTGAGGTTATGTAGTTTTTAATTTATAGTTTGAATTAGTTATTATTTTTATATTTTCTATTTCTATTGTAATTTTTAGTTAAATATGTATTTATTTATTTTTAGTGTGTTTTTGTCATTGCCATTAATTTTAAAAGTGCTACATGTTTTTAAAGTAACTACATGAAAATGAAAATGAAAATGTTTTCTTGGCAATTAGGTGAAAAAAAAGTAAATTATGTTTTATTTCAACATCATTTTTTTTATGGTTTTAGTTAACTATAATAACCCTGATCTTGATGTTTCAATTGCTGACATTACGGTCTTGACACCTTGCAGGTTTACAGACTTGATCTCCAGATTTTTTTTATTGTAAATCAATATTTAAAAAGTACTTTAAAAAATATCTGAGCCATAAAACTGGATAAAACTGAATCTTAATGTCAAAACCATGCAAAGTCTACAAGGCCGTGTGATTCAAGCACATTTGCACAGATCATCAATTCATAAACAGTACCAAAGTGAAGGGTTAGCTTATGAATATGAATTAGGTAACTTGACTGGACATTAGCCACCCAATTAATATTCATGAGCTGTTTATATACAGTGATAAAACAAACTGCCACAAATGGTGTTCTTGTCTTTCATTGGTACAGCTGTGTGTGTGTTTTGAATATGTTTTCTATGCTTGCATATTGTCTTTTTGTTTTGTGCTTTACTTTGCTTGTTTTGTTTTGCTTGTTTGTTTCTCTGTGTTTTCAGTGCATGCATGATGTCTCTTATATTTACCTTTTGTCTGGGCAAACTCCAGGTAATTTTATATGGACAAACCTAATGAAAATTGTGCTATTACTTTTGCAAGCAATCAGACTTATGATTTTTACTTGGCCTAGACTTACAATGAAAGATGGAGCAGAGCCGTATCTAGAGAACAGAATATCATAGAGGCTTGAGGATGGGTTATTTCAGTGACTACACAACACCCGGTAACTTTT
This sequence comes from Sinocyclocheilus anophthalmus, assembly GCA_018155175.1. NCBI lineage: Eukaryota > Metazoa > Chordata > Actinopteri > Cypriniformes > Cyprinidae > Sinocyclocheilus > Sinocyclocheilus anophthalmus. Next base: position 320,525 of record JADLZN010011142.1, on the reverse strand, counting down.
TTAATTATTAGCTATATATAAATATAAACTTTCAATAAACAAATTGAACACACACACAAAATATTAGACGGCTTTTATGAAACCATGACATTTGTACTTTGAATAGCGAGCCTAAATTTCTTTGTTACCATTGTGAATATAACGACGCCGTTAGTTATGAGTAAAATCAGGTTAATTAAGTCTTAATGAGAATGCAACGGATATGATTGGATGAAGAGAAGCATTTTGAAACAATCATATTTTCCGTTTCCACCGACACTCCTCCGATAAATTGCTCTAATTCATTCGTTTTCATCAGGAGCACACTTTGGGAATCTCTGCACATTGTGCACATCTACTTAATCTACTCACACTGCACATCTAATTAATCTCAGACTTCTTAATTGTGTAATTACAGTCATTTACAGCTCAATACGAAAACAGACGAGTAAAGGCAAATAAGGAGCTTCATGTTTTATTCACCCCAACTGAACCGCGCCAAATGGCGAGGCCAGCTTTTCAAAGGACTTACACAGTTTTGTACTTGACTGACTCCAAGTCAATCAATGTAAGACAATATCACCCACTCCGAAAGTCTATGAATTCCTGGGCCCATAAATGAAGTGTCCCTTCTAGATAGATAACAAGGTCACTGGTCCGCTTTCTCCATGCACTTCAGAAATCGTTGTGTGCTTGAGTGTGGCCAGACGGCTGGCTCTCTCTTAAAGACACAGTGTCTCACACCCTCTGACAAACTATACTAATAAAGCGGCGGTTCTGTGGAAACGGCCCCACACTCAACACGACGCTGATAGCATGAACATCCACTCTGTCTGACCCTCAAATACATTCCATAACTCGACAGACTCCTCGAGCTGTACTAAAACACAGCTGACATCAGTTATCAGTGACAGATTGCTGGAGTAAAGCACAGTTCTGTGTGAAAACATTTGCTTGCACCTGAGCTTCGTCTTGCTGAGAAACTCTTCAGAAGAGTTTGTGTCATAGGCTGTTAGACTTTATTGTTGAATATGAGTCGACGACGAAGGATGTCCAAAATTATAAAAAGAAAAAGTTTTGAACAATCTAGTTTGGGGGAAAAAAAATGCAATAAATAAATAAATGTCAACATGAGCCATCTTCTTAGAAATGTTCATATGGCTTTTTATACATTTTCAAAAACCTAAGAAAGTGAAAATGTCATGTGGCATAACCATCAATTGAAAAGGAATAGCACATCTTCCTTAGACCTTGAATATGTGTGTGTATTTGTGTGTGTGTGTGAACATCAGACCAAAATGTATGGTGAAATTCTGAAGTAATATAATTTATATTCATGTTTATATTAATACTATTATATTAATGTTACATTTTGTATGATAATACTAATAGTAATACTAATAACAATAATGTCTACAGAATATAGAGTCTATAAAGAAAGTCTACAGAAGTCCTAATGTCCTGTTTTAATGTGATGTGTGGTGTGGTGTGTGGTGCTTTCCTTTTGTATATATATATACATATATATATAATATATATATATATATATATGTGGGTCAAAGACGAAAAAGTGTTTAAGCATAAAAACAATAAGTGTAGTACTGCTTTAAATTGTTGTTGTTTCCCCCCAAAAATTAAAAGGTTTTCTGTTTAATGTAATTGTATTTTTGTTTTTTGTTTTTCTGAGCAAAAAATAAATGTCATACATTTTCCCCTGATTTACAGAAGACACCCACTAAAATGTAATTCAGTGTAACAATCTTGTCAGGCATATTTACAACAAAAATCAATTTATGACATATTAAAAGACTAATTACTTTCACCCCAAATATTAATTAGTTGTAATTTTACATTTTTAAAGTTTGCCACTATCCTAGGTTTTGCCCATTTGTCAGTAAGAATTTTTACTAATTTAAAACACAATACAATTTAATATGCTCCCTTATTCTTTTATATATTTTAATATGTACAAGTAGAAATAAGCATGTTGTTTGAATTTTTACATAAATATTGTTACACTGAATGACAATGTAACATTATTTAAACCAAATTTTAACATTTTATTCTCCAAAAACTTATTTGAAACCTTAAAAGTAGACACTTAACTGTCATTTAATGTGCTTTCTATGGACATAAAATCACCTTTGTATATATATATATATCAATTTCAATTTCAACTTTAAACAAACAAACAAAGTCCTTGACATATCATCTTATGAAATCGAATCACTTTGTTTCAGAAATGAAAAACAATTCTTATAGAAGATATGTCAGCTATTCTGTGCATAAAATGAAATGTTCCACAATATTGCATATATTGCAGACTGAAATCTGTGCCATAACAAATATTTCTGAGAATTCTGTTTGTATGTTCAGACTATAAAACATGCATTTAATCTATGTCTCAATAATGTTTATCCTTTGGCTCAACAATCAACCAACTCTTTATACTTCACATTTCATATCTTGTGCATTTCCAACATCTTAAGCGACTTGGCACACTTTTGTGTCATGTTCAACATCATCTCTGTTCTCACATATTCACAGCAGCCTGATAGATGACCTGGGGGGAAAAAACGGCACATATTCATATGTAGAGAACAAAGAGCTAGCGAGAGATAAAAGACATAAGGACATAAACCAGACCTCTCCGTAGCATACAGAGTAATCTGCCTGGCGTACAATTGCACACACACTCATACACACACACACACTCCTCCCACACATATCACGGCCGCTACAGCTGGGTGAAATGTTCCATCTCTGCTCGCACTCATTTCTCAGCAAGATCTTTGAAAAATGTTCTCATTTGCAATAAATCAAAATTAAACATGGATGGTGCTGGTTGATGGGGCCTGTGTTATTAATCACTGGGTACACTTTACACAGCCCGTCAGTGTGTGAACCAATGGAGGAACACCTGCCTTGGTGACTGAGAATGGAAATAGGCAAATGCTGGGCTCTATTTTGGCCAGACTCCAGGGGTCAGCTTGTAAACTAATCTGCTAATATGATGAATATAGTTGTAATTGAGTCGTTAGGGCATACAGATGAGCGGAGGAAACAAGCTATTTCTGCATGCCAATGTTGTGATATCAAATTGGTGAAAAGGGTTAGATGGAAAGCTGGCAATTAATGGAGCCAGACAGGCTTGATTTATACACCTGTGTGCAAGCAGAATAAACAAATAGAGAAACAGAGTGTCTTCACTGAGTGCCTGGCATTGTGTCTATGTGCAAGCTTGAGGCTGTCTATGACTAGACTGTTGAGACAGCATGACACTTATGAATGCTTAGTAAAAATGTATAAACTGTGAGCTCAAGACTAAATTCTGGCAACAGTACAAGGAAGATTAAAAAAAAGGAAAGTTTGTCAAGACAAAACCTTGTCTGAAAGGTCAATAAGTTTCTTCAAAATAGATAGATAGATAGTCGGATAGATAGATAGATAGATAGATAGATAGATAGATAGATAGATAGATAGATAGATAGATATCAATTGAATAGATAGACAGACAGACAGATAGATAGATAGATAGATAGATATTTAAAATAAATAAATAAATACAGTTGAATAATAAGTAATTAATAAAAAAAAAAAAAATTTTAAGGTTATATAGGACTTACTGAAAGACAGATGCTGTGGTTACGGATAGATACAATGATAGATAGGCAGACAGACAGACGATGATAGATAGACAGACAGACAAACAGATAGATAGATAGATAGATAGATAGATAGATAGATAGATAGATAGATAGATAGATAGATAGATAGATAGATAGACAGACAGACAGACAATGATAGATAGATAGATAGACAGACAGACAGACAGACAGACAGACAGACAGACAGACAGACAGAAAGAAAAAAGACAGACAGACAGATAGATAGATAGATAGATAGATAGATAGATAGATAGATAGATAGATAGATAGATAGAAAATCTCCCCTTTAATTCAAACAAAGCAAACTCCCCCAAAGAGAAAACTCTTATTTCACATGATCAAAGATACCTTAAGTGAGGAAGTCAAGGAATGTCAGATGAAAGGACTAATTAATGCAAAACATATTTCCGGACACATTTTTGCATTTTGGAGTTTTAATGTTTTATGAATAAAATTCATAGCAACCGCATGTTATGGTATTTACAAATAAAATCATTTAATTTCATTCGCAATAAAAATAATGTAATTGGAATAGCTGTGTAGTGCATCAAAATGGGTCGTCTGTCTGCTGATTTTATCGTGCTTGCAGTGTAGACAGCCTTATTGATTATATAATGGGAGCGAGTACATCGCACACATCCGGAGAATCCACGGTGAAAGAGAGGTCTGAATGTGTTGGCGAGCCGGAGAGTAGACAGTGGATTAAGTGCACTACACTAAAGCTCTCAGAAAGGCAGCATTACATGGGAGTGGACAAGGGTTGGTGGGTGAGAAAAAGAGAGGGGAGTGTTGTCTCTACTCTGCCACAAGGTGGTGGGCTGGATGAAAGGTTGCCAGGCAGCCTTTTGTGAAGTTCAAGGCTGTTTGAAATTTCAGTTAGATACAGAAGGTTAATTAAAGAGCCTTTTTGCCCGGCGTAAAAAGAAGTGTCCATCACCTTTAGAGCGCATGTGCCCACACTCACGGTGGCTTAGGTTTGCTGACACATAAAGCACTCACATGTTCGCCCACTTGCTCAGTTGTCAAGAAATCTCTCTGTGCGCTGCTCCAATTTATACGGCATCAGGACTCTGAATACGTGTGCGTTCAATAAAATAATCAATCTGGCTTGAGGCCAGAGTGACAGAAGCCAAACAATGCATTTGATTAACAAGCACAGCTCACATCATATCAAACCCAGCCTCTGCGAACCAATCATACTCACCGTCTGAAACTGTAGAGCCTCTTTGTGACTGTTAAAAGCAAAAAACAGAGGAGCTAGACTCCAGTATATCTGGCTCGCTCTCCCATTGACCTTTATTGGAATTCAGGGCACCGTGAACACAAAAAAGGGCTTGTTCAGGATGAAACTCACTGCTTCCTGGAACCTTCTCCAAGAATAGCAGGAAAAAAAAGTATGACTTAGAGTAGCAGTGGTGCTCTCATTTTATGTGATCGTATTTTTTTTCCTAAACTAACAAGCGCCGTTGTCTTTTAGTTGGGGTTTGGGTTTCATCTGTCCTACTTTCGGAGGTTCTCTTGGATCGCAGTGGACATTCAATCACTTGTTGTCTGCCTGCGTGAGTCCTGGTTAATATTTCCGCACTGACCGCCGGCTGAAGTATTATATACTTGCCACTGTTGTATATCAGTATGGCTACCGTCACCACACATCGGGATCGGGTGTCCTTGAACTTGTGGGCTCACTTAAACTTCTCTCAATTTGCTTAATTATAGTGATTGTCAGTGTAGATATGGATTTTGATGGAAAAATCCATATCCCAGTGTACCTTGCACTACCACTGAATGTGACCCAGAGGGCTTTGCTGTTTCAATGGAGGCTGTGACATTGAATGAAGATACCTCTTAACCCTCGAGAGACATCTTCAAGACATTCTCCAATAAATACAATCCTGGATGCTGTAAATCATCTTAGTACGTCATATAGCCAATGTTTAAAATGAGCCATACTGGTAATGAATGCATTTTTCTAAAACCTGACAGATCTTTGACAGGTTCCTAAAAAGCCTCCCCATTCTTCATTGCTTGAGAAAATGCAAATATAGTCACTGGCACCTGACTTACCCTGAAGACTGAAGGGGCTTATACAATTTGTAATAAGTAGTGTACAATAGGAGTTTAATTGTCACCCTTGAGTGAACAAGGATTATTCGTTTTTGGGAGGAAGGGGGCGGGTTGGATTCCTACGCCCATGAAAAAGGAGTTCATTTGGATGGAGGGTGTTTGCTAGTTATTTGCAGGGATGGAAATGAAGCCTCTTGCCAAGGCATCAGCTGCAACTGTCAGAGGTCTCTGAAGCGAACAGGGCTGGGGATTAGGGGGCAGATTGTAGCGAGGTAGCCGTTATGGTAGCCGAGAGTCAGCGAGAAATTCGAGGCAATTGCTTAGAGGATATCTGGGGCCCTCTTAAGCTGCCTGTCACAGGTGAAGGAGCCTCAGAATAATTATCAGTCTGTCTTGCTTTGACACTGTAAGGAAGGATTCTGTAGCTGTGAAATAAATTACCTCTATGTTTGCTATGGGATTTGATTATAGGAGATAACAAGAACTGGACATGACACTTGGAACCATTCCTTATTTATATGTATTTTCTACTTACACTCCTATTCCTCTGCATAAGACTTTCCTTTTATTAATTAGTGGAGCTTGGTAAGGCAAATATTACCTTTGATAGTTAGTGGTTTAGTGACCAGTAACATTAAGTTTAAAACTTAGTTGTGTGATATCTCAATCTGTGTGTTGAACGTTTAAAGGGTGCTATAACTTGTGCTATAAACAGTGATCACACTTATACATCTCCTGGCAGACAACAAAACATTAAACTTTTCATTAACAAAAAAAAAAAACTATGAGCATTTTCTAGGGGGAGAAAATAACATTGGTTTGCAGATGGCCTCTATATTGACCTAGCAATCACTAAGCAACACCCTAGCAACCTAAATATGCCTTAACAACTTCCCAAACTGGCAACCACCCAGAATACCCTGTCAACTTCAAAACAATGCACAAAGACGTAGAACACCTTAGCAACACCCTGACAGCCATCTTACAATGCCCTAGCAACCACCCAAACTAATTAAGCAACTGAACTAAAAAATTCACCAGAAACATTCAAAACAACTACAAAACAATGCTCTGGCAACCACCCAAACAATTCCCTAGTAACCATCCAGAACACCTCAGAAACCACCTAGTAATGTCCTAACAACTACCCACAATAAAGAATATGTTAGTGACTGCACAACAATGCCTTAGCAAACACCTAGCAACACCCTGGCAACCACCTAACAATGCCCTAACAACTACCCAAAACACATTAGAAACCATCCAGAACACAATAACAATGCCCTAGTAAACACATAAAAATGTTCTGGCAACCATCCAGAATACCATAACAATTGTACAACAGTGCAAAAATAATTACAACACTTTTTCAATGCCCCAGTGACCACCTAGCAATGCTCTAGCAACCATCCAGAATACCCTAGCAACTGTATAACAGTCCAAAAAAACACTCAGAAAACTGCATAGAAATGCCCTAGCAAACACCTAGCAATGCCCTAGGAACCAGCTGACAATGCCCTAATAACCATCCAGAACACCTTAGCAACCACATATTAATGTACAATAAACTCAAAACTATTTAGCAATCAAATAGCAACACCGTGATAATCACATAGCAATACCTTAGTAATGATCTAGCAACACCCTAAACATCTTAGCAACCACCTAACAATGCCCTAACAACCATCCAAAATACCATAGTAACAGACTAGCAACTACCCCGAACACCCTTACCACTGTATAGGGATGTATTATACACACAATAAAGGAAGATGAAGTAAGCAAACAATGCCTTAGCAAAACCCCCCCCCCCCCCCCCAACCTAGCAACACCCCGGCAACCACCTAACAATGCCCTAACAACCATCCAGAACACCTTAAAAACACGCTAACAACTATTCAGAAGACCCTCACAACTACATAGGCAAGTGTTATAAATACAATAAGAACACCTTTGTAATTGCATAGCAATGTCTTAGCAACCACCTAACAATGCCCTAACAACCATCCAGAACACCTTAAAAACACGCTAACAACTATTCAGAAGACCCTCACAACTACATAGGCAAGTGTTATAAATACAATAAGAACACCTTTGTAATTGCATAGCAATGTCTTAGCAACCACCTAACAATGCCCTAACAACCATCAATAACACCTTAACAACACACTAAAAACTATCCAGAACACCCTTACCACTGCATAGTGATGTATTATATAGATAAAGAATACATTAGTAACTGCATAACAATGTCTTACCAACCAGCTAGCAACACACTAGCAACCACCTAACAATTCCCTAACAACCATCCAGAACACCTTCGCAACTGAATAGCAATGCATTAAAAACACTAAGAACACCTTAGTAACTGCATAGCAACACCCTGGCAAGCACCCACAAGATCCTGTCATTTTAATAAACTATCAATGTTTAATAAAATCGACAGGATCTAGAAAAAGCAAACAAATAGAGACAGAGCTGACACGCACCTGTTATCTGTTTAGTATAAGCTTGCAGCAAGACAAGGACGATTTCTCTACTGGGCACAATGTAACATTTGAAGACAAGACATGTGATACGTCCACAAGCACTCAAGCTGAATGTCAGTGTAAAAGATCCTTCATTTTCATCCTGGCAGGCCTTCCTAAACTCCCTCTTTCCCTCGCTTTGCTCTGCGGCATTTAAGCTAGCCGTATTCTCAGCTTCTTTGATGCACCGTCTCTTTTAGATTTATGGCTCAGTCAGAGCCAGGTGTAGCACTTGGAACTGGGGTTAAAAGCCCTTTTATTGCACAGTTTTATGAAACCAGGACAAGAAAACAAGAAACTGAGTTTTGGAGATTAGAAAAGGAGATAACTGTTTGTATTCCTCCTTGAAATTCCAGAGGATAATGAAGGACATTCGCTTTATGGACTCCAGAGTAAGAAAATAGGATGAACATCTCCCGCAGGAGTTTGGATCTTGTGAGAGATTGTGTCCTGGGTTAGGAGCTTGACATAAGTGAGCGAGGGGAAGCTGCAAGATTGAGAGACTGTGGTTTTACAAGATAAATATTAAATTGCTGCTGTGTTCTTCCTCGAAGATTCTTTAAGAAGAAAAACAATCTTTTTGACAAAGTAAATATTACTCCAGGAAAATAAATAAGTAAATTAATGTCAACTTGAAGTCAACTTGTATTTTAATCTTACTGTGTATTGTGCCTCCCAAAATGCAAAATATATCTAAAATATATTTTGTCTATTTAATAGAATATAAATACAAAATGCTCCAATGATCTCGTCAATTCCTGATAGATTAAAATCAAATCCCAGTTTACATGCATTTCCAAGCAAAACTTTGGTATTCAGCTAGAAAAGCATATAATTACAGAAGTAAAATGGGTTGTGAATGGCATGTCATGTTGACAAAGTGTGTCTTTGTGTCCGTCTCCTATATACCCCCGAGGGCTGGATTAAAGATTGTACCAGTGTCCCGGGACCTCTGACATCTAGGAATCTCTAAAACCTTAGGAGACTGGCTAGGGACTTCCAAAAGCAGGGACCTTGGCATCCAAATCCCCTTTTGGATACTTAAAGGGTTAGTTCACCCAAAAATGAAAATTCTGTCATTAATTACTCACCCTCGTGTTGTTCCAAACCCGTAAGACAACGTTCATCTTCGGAACATAATTTAAGATATGTTTGATGAAATATGAGGGCTCTCTGATCATCCCATAGACAGCAAGGAGGTAACTACCACGTTCAAGGTCCAGAAAAGTACCAAGATGGTCGACAAAGTAGTCCGTGCGACATCAGTGATTCAACTGTAAAGTTACGAAGCTATGACAATACTTTTTTGCGTTATTATAAGTCGTTATTTCTGTTGTCTTTGCGCAAAAAAGTATTCTCGTAGCTTCGTAACTACGATACTCTTGTCTATGGGAGGGTCAGAGAGCCCTCATATTTAATCAAAAATATCTTAAATTGGGTTCCGAAGATGAACGAAGGTCTTACGGAGTTGGAACGACATGAGGTTCCCGTACAATTAGGTGGGAGAGAGTATATTTGTCTGACAGAATTTTCATTTTTGGGTGAACTAACCCTTTAAGATTTGTTTAGCAAGTCGTCTAATGTTAGCCTTTGGCCACATTTTCTTAGCCTCTTACCACAGGATAAGGGGTTGCAGTCAGTGCAGCATGCCTCCAAAAACATGGATCCATGGGTCCATTTGAACCTAACCTCCTCAGACTGGAGATAAAATTGACTAGCAAATGTTTTGATGACTTTGAAAAAGGTTACTTCTTTTATGATTGATTGATTTGATGTCTCAAGGTTACCACCAGGAAGAGTTCGGCCAAAGAGACACTATAATCGGGACAAAGACCCCCTGCACAAGGAGAGGTTATTAGTGTGGGAGTCTAGTGTCACTGTTGTCAGTCAAGTCATACTTTGGTTGAATGAACAGGAAAGTCTGGCTTACCAAACCGCTGTTTTCATCGGCCTTATTTAAAGGAATTAAAGCCATTTCTGTTCCACTCCTTCCTTACTTTCTATTTTCTTTGCTTTCATTATGTCTGCCAGCCCCACTCCTGCCTCCAATTATGGACATGCTTTCATCTGCATGCTCAGGAATGAACTGATAGGATCAGGATAGTTGAAGAAAGAGCCATTGTCTTGTCCATCTTTCGTGGTATCCATGCCACCTCCATGTTTTACCCTAAATAAGGTTTTAAAGAAATAGTTAATCCAAACATGACAATTTTGTCATAATTTATTCACTGTCATGTTGTTCAACACTTTTTGACTTTCTTTTTGATAAAGAAGTGTAGCGGAATGTTCACATTGTTCTTTTTTTTAAACAACAAAAGCATATAAGTTGTTGATTTCTATTGATGACACAACAAACACGTTTAACTTAGACTGAACCCAGAAGGAAAAGCCTCATATAGCCATATTCCAGTGTATGTATCCTTGTTGATTTACTGGGTTCCCTTTCAGTCGGTCACTCCGACGTCACGTCGGAGGACCGACGAAATTGGGATCTCGCTTAGAGGGACCAATCTACTTCGAGTGTAAACTAAACGAGCCAATGCACATTGGCATGCGATTATTGCATCAGCTGCCGCTGATCACAGCGTGAGCACAAAAAGGCAGCCAGTGCAACGCATACCAGCTTTTCGCTTCGGAGCTGAGCGATCACATCGTTCTGCTCCTGACTACTCTACGGAGAGGAGACTGAACGAGTTCAGCACGCTCTTGGGAGAGCTCTTCGTGTTGGCGGACGGCGCTTCAGGGGTGGTGGTTTCCCGTGTCGAGTGGGACCCCGTGTACCCCCTGTTTGTGTTGCAGATCATCATCTCCCCTGTGCGCCTCAGCACACTAAAATAGCTTTTTCCCCTAAAAGAGCAATTTCGGGTGCGTCTTTCTAAAGACGACGTTGCTTGGCAATCTTGACGTTACGTCTTTATAAAGACGAAGTGGGTCTTGCTATAGACAACGTATCAACATACCGGGGTTTATGATGCTGGCGTATACATGGCCGCTGGGTGATGGCACGACGCTCGCCTTGCTGTGCCTAAAGCGGCATGAAGCGCACGCGGAAAGGTGGCTTTTGTGGATGGCTCATGCTCCCATGGTGGGGGTATGACCATCTCGGAGTTGCGGACCGGACTCAGTTACCCGCAAGGGGGCAGAGTGCCCGTGCCACCGCATAGATCTGGGGTTCCCTCTGGTGGCAACCGGGGGCGTCCTTCTTCTAGCGGTGGGCGGACTGGTCTTACGGTCACGGTGAGGAATTCCCTCCGGGGATGCCCAAGCCCGCCGGCACTTCGAAACCAGCGGAGCTCTCAAAAAGAGCAGGCTGGACCCTCCGGGGGGGTACCACCTGTTTCTTCCAAGGCTCCCCCCGACGATCGGATGTCGATTGCAGCATCGGAGGGTGAGCCAGAGCTTTCTGGAGAGGAAGATTCGGCTGGCGGCTCCCTCCGGGACGTAGCAATGCATGGATCGGATCCAGAAATAATGGCTAGGCTTTCCCGGGCCACCGTAGGGGTAGGGCACGAGTGAAGACTTTCACCGTGTCCAGAGACCTCAAGTGCCTGTTGTTTTTTCTCTTTTTTTTTTTTTTTTGTTTTTTTCTGTTTCCGGGCGACGGTAAGCGCTGGTCTCAGCGCCCCGCCTCGGTGCCTTTCTTCCCGGAGGTGCATGAGGAGCTCAACAGGTTGTGGACGGCACCTTTTTACTGCCAGAAACTGATTTGCTGGATCCTCCTCCCTCACCACCCTCGATGGTGGGGCAGTCAGGGGGTTACAAGGGTCCCCCCGGTGGAGCGGTCGGTTGCGATGCAGTTGTGTCCTAATACCACCTCCAAACGGCAGGGAGAACCGTGCCTCCCATCCCAGGTCTGTAGGTACTCGGCTGGCCAGCGATACCTATACGGCCGGTGGAGAAGCTGCCTCCGCCTTACAAGCTACGGCGTGATTGCAAGTGCACCAAGCCAAGGCACTGAGGGACTTGCACGAGGGTGGTCACGACCCGGAAGTTCAGAGAGAACTCCGCACCGCGGCGGACCTCGCGCCACGAGCGACGAAGGTTACGGCGCGGTCTCTGGGTCGTGCCATGTCCACTATGGTGGTCCAGGATGTTTTTTCCGCCAATTCTGGCTGTGAACGGGCTGACATGCGCGAGCCGGACAAGACACGATTCTTGAACGCCCTCGTGTCCCAGGCCGGCCTGTCGGCGAAACGGTGGAGAACGTGCCCAGCGGTTCCCCGCTGACCAGAGCAGACTGAGGCCACCAGGTACATCCTGCCCCGGCGTGCAGATGCTGCCGTCGCCGAGGGCGGCCCCCCTGCCACCGCCAAAACAAGAGCAGAGCTCCTGCGGCCTCAAGCAAAACTGTGCCGTGGAGCCGGTCGCAGGGCAGCCACACCGCCCGTCCAGGCCCCCGCCAAACCTGGTGGCAAGCGAGAAAGCAAGAGGCCCGGAGACGGGCGACCTAGAGGTGGAGGGACGTGCTCTCAGGAGATGGTAAGCACACCACTCCCTCACCCGGAGGAGGGCCGGGCGGAGAATCTTTTTCCACCAATGACCTCGGTCGGTGGTACCCAACTTCTCGACAAAGAGACCCCCCCCCCCCCCCCCCCCATCCTCTATTTTTTGGGTACCAGAGGGGACGGGGGGTTGTGGACGATCTAGTATGTATCACACTCACCCTCCTCTCTCGCCAGTAAGCAGCAGTGGGCGGATCGGGAGGACGAAACAACGGACTACCCACGCACCCTCTGCACGAACGCAGGTCAGTGTTACACACACAAGACCCCGCCTCGGACCGGCTACGAGACACCCGGGCCGGGTCCCTGCGTTCTTTCACGCTGCCCCACTGCGGGTACGCCTGTAGTTCTGTTGATACCACTAGCGCGGTGTCTGGGAGCCTAGCTTGAGCTACCCAGCCCGTCTCGATAGCTCCTTCGAACCGTCAGGCTCGGCTATGCGATTCAGTTCGCCCGGCGCCCTCCCAAGTTCAGGGGCGTCCACTTTACGTCAGTGAAAGCAGCAGATGCCCCTGTCTTGCGTGCAGAGATCGCAGTCCTACTGGCGAAGGACGCGATAGAGCCGGTTCCTCCAGCCGGTATATGACGGTCGGGGTTTTTTTTTTTTAATCAGCCTTACTTTATGTACACAAGAAAGGCGGGCCGTGGAGACCTATCTGGACTGCGGGCTTGGCGTGAACTGGGCCCTTCACAAGCTCCCGTTCAAGATGTTGACGCAGAAATGCATCTTCGGGTGTATCTGTCCCCAAGACTGGTTCGCAGCGATCAACCTGAAGGACACGTACTTTCATGTTTCGATCCTTCCGCGCCACAGGCCATTCCTGCGGTTTGCGTTCGAGGGGCGGGCATACCAGTACAAGGTCCTGCCCTTCGAGCTGTCCCTGTCGCCCCGTGTCTTCACGAAACTTACGGAGGCAGCCCTTGTTCCCATGAAAGAGCAGGGCATTCGCCTTCCTCAACTACCTCGACGATTGGCTCATACTCGCCCAGTCTCAGGATCCGTTGTGCGAGCACAGGGACTTGGTGCTTCACACCTCAGCCTGTTGGGCCTTCAGGTCAACTGGGAAAGAGCAAACTCTCCCGATGCAGAGGATCTCTTTTCTCGGTATGGAGTTGGACTCGGTCGAACAGACAGCACGCCTCACGCAGGAACGTGCTCAGTCGGTGTTGAACTGCTTGAATACATTCAAGAGCAGGATGGCGGTCCCACTGAAACAGTTCACAGGCTCCTGGGGAATATGACAGCTACGGCGGCAGTCACGCCGCTGAGGCTGCTCCATATGATACCGCTGCAGCACTGGCTCCATGGCCGCGTCCCGAGGTGGGCGTGGCAACGCGGAACCTTCCAGGTCCAGGTGCACGCCTGCCGCCCCACCTTCACCCCGTGTTCCTCCCTTGCGTTTTCTCCCCCTGCTCAACTGGACGGTCCCGCTGCCTGTACGAACGATACGGATCTCTATCGAAACTCGTGGGGTCATAACAGCGGCTCTATTTCGGAGATATGTGGCCCGCCCGGAGCAAGGTCTCCAAGGAGCCTGCTGGTTGCAGGAAAGCAGGAACGGAAATGCAGCGATCAACCACGGACTAGGGGGGAGCCACAGTAAGACAAACGGGCTTGCAGGGGTCAGGGGTTGGCGGTGTTGGCCGATGAGGGGCGCCGACTCAGGGCACATCAAATGCTTGAGGTTGCTTGGCGGTGCAACTTGCCCTGAGCGTCTCAAAGGGCGCTTAGAGCAGCATGTACTGGTCGCACGGACAATACAGCGGCCGGTTCGTACACAACCGACAAGGTGGGTGCTGCGCTCGGGGAACGATACGGTCAGAAGAGGGGTACTTCGTAGGTGTTCAAGAATTCCTCGCGGCAAGGGTAGACTCAACCGGAGCAGCCGAGCGAGACTGTGTCCGAGCTGTGGAAAGGGAGGACAAATGGCGCCCATCCCAGCACAGCGAGTCCGGTGGATAGAGCGAGGAGGACCGATTTGGAGAGTAGGTGGTCGATCAATCAAAAAGGTATAGAAGACACGTGTTGTACGGGCGAGCCTCGCTCCAGGCTAAACTAATAGGAACTCGGCAAACTGCCAGGGAGCCTTCAGCGGACACGGAATCTGGGAAAATACGAGCCGCAGTGAGCCGCTTGGGCACGTTCCTGTGCAATCATGCTTGTGGTGTGGAGGCCCGAGGGTACCTGACACGGGAAAACACGGTGTGACGACATTAAATGCTTCCTCGCGTAGACAGCGAATCCCTGGACCGAGTCCTCTTGGAGATAAGGATTAAGAAAAACGGCGGTGTAGTACTCAGCAGACGGCTTAACAGGCACCCTTGACGCCACCCACGTACCAGCCCTCATGGGAACAACTTCATGTCTGTCCTGGACGGGAACGCGAATGATTCAAGGTGGCAGACACCAGGTGGTAGTTGACACAAATCAATCAGCGCGAGCACCGTTACGAAGACAGCCTACGCTTGAAGTTGGAACCTGTGTCGGTGGTGGGGTCTTCTCGCCAAGAAGACCCCCGGAGATGCCTGATCGGAGTTGTGCTGTCCTCTTTGCAACAAAGGGTTGGAGCGAAGGCTGTCTCACTCCACCCTTAAAGTTCATGTCGCCGCAATCGCTGCTAACCACGACCCCGTAGAAAGGAGGTCGTTGGGGAAGCATGACTTGGTCGCCAGATTCCTTAGGGGGGCGAGAAGGTTAAATCCTCCCGGGCCCCCCTCTATACCCTCTTGGGACATGAGTCTGGTGCTCACGGCCACTAAGCAGGCCCCGTTGAGCCTTTAAGGCAGGGAGCGAGTTCCCTCAAATGAAGACAGTGCTCCTCACTGCATTGGCCTCGGTCAAGAGGGTAGGGGACCTGCAAGCATTTTCGGTCAATGATTCGTGCCTAGAGTTTGGGCCGGCCGACTCCCAGGTAACCCTGAGGCACCAGCCCGGCTATGTGTCCAAGGTTCCTGCTACTCCCTTCAGGATTCAGGTGGTGAACCTCCAAGCGCTGCCCTCGGAAGAGGCAGACCCAGCCCTAGCTTTGCTATGTCCCGTCCGAGCCTTAAGGTGCTACGTAGACCGGACGCAAAGCTTAAGGACCTCAGACCAGCTCTTTGTCTGTCACGGAGGTGGCAGAAGGGGAATGCCGTCTCAAAGAAGAGGATGGGCCCACTGGATAGTGGATGCCATCAACCTGGCTTATCAGGCACAGGGTGTGCCCTGCCCGTTCAGGTTGCGAGCTCACTCTACTAGAAGTGTTGAATCCTCCTGGGCGCTGGCTCGTGGCGCCTCGCTGGAAGATATCTGTAGGGCTGCGGGCTGGGACGCCTAACACATTCGCTAGATTCTATAGACTTCGTGTGGAGCCGGTATCCTCCTGTGTTCTAACCTCAAACAGGTAGAAGCACTGAGATGCCCCGGCTTCAGGTCGGCCTGCTAAAACTGCTCCAGAGAGTCCATATAGTAGACCCTGTTGATTTCCTCCGTCCCCTCGGCAGCCAGACGTGGTGGAGCGTCCGGTGCCAGGCCTTCACTCGTTGTATCCTCGAGAACCGGTAGAAGGCTGGTTTCCATATGTAAGACCTAAGTGGATTTCATATGTGTAAAGTCCACGGTATAGCCTGAGTGCCCATGTTTCCCAGGCAGACTTCTGCCATTCCAAGAGGGATACAATCACCTCCAATCTTCCATATGCACAAAGGGATGTTCATGTGTGTATTTGCTTCCAAAACCTCCTTCGGGAAGGTTCGAGCTTCCGTAACGTCCCTGTTCCAAGTAGAACGGGTACGTTTTATTAGTGTTATCCAGTCTTACTCATTGGTTAGTGCCATTGCAGCAGTAGCTGGTCTTCTTGTGAAGAAGCCCTGGCCTACGCCAAAAAATAGGGGCGCAGGTGGCCTCCACAGGACACTGGAAGGGGCAGTAGCTGTGGCCCTTTGGTAGGATCCCAATACGTCGGTCCTCCGACGTGACGTCGGAGAGTGACCGACTGAAAGGGAACGTATCAGTTACATATGTAACCCTCGTTCCCTGAAAGAGGGAACAGAGAAGTCAACGTCCCGTCGAACAGCTCCTTGTAACCGAGGAGCTGGACGGGTCACCTGCGGCTCCTCAGCGCACAGAATATGCTCTGCATCTGCTGCCTACTTATACTCAGGCTGTGATCAGCAGAAGTTGGATGCAATAATCGCATGCCAATGTGAATTGGGTCGTTTAGTTTACACTCGAAGTAGATTGTCCCTCTAAGCGAGATCCCAATTTCGTCGGTCCTCCGACGTGACGTCTCCGTTCCCTCCTTCAGGGAACGAGGGTTACATACGTAACCGAGACGTTACTGCACAAACTGACATGTTGGACTAGGAATTTTTGGTGAAGTTAACGTTTCGCACAACTCTTTGTAGGACAATGTGGATACACTCAATTAGAACCCACCGTTTTCTGGTACAACAAAAATATTTGAGAAATGAGCTGTTAAAACTTGTCCTATTTATTTTTCCTCAGAGTAACTCACTCTTTGTAGGAGTTGTCTTGTTTGACAGAGGGTCTGGAGTTTTGTAAGCATTTTTCTCTGAAACTGTTGCTTCTCCAAGACAAAAAGGCTGGCGTAAAGCTTCTATGATTAATACTTCCAAGTCCCTGTGTTCGGCCGAGTCATTGAAAAAAAAAAAAATGTTAAGCCTCCCAGTGTTTGATGACTGTGGCTTATTTTTGCCGCAGTTAGTGCCCCGTAAATCACGGCTCATATTTTATAGAGTTCATAGTTGAGCTTTAAGCAACACTGAAGTCAATGAGGCGTATCAACAAATACTAACAATCCTGTAACTGTACACTCTGCCACATTGAACTGACCTCCCTCTGAGATGTTATTTTTAACAAGTTCATGAAATCATAAATCACTTGTTTTGTGATTGGAGAAAACCACTTATATATAGCAAGAAATGCATGACCACTTGCTAACGGCTAACTGGTCCCAAAACCGCTTGTGTTGGATTCATTGAGATACATTAAGGAACGCTCTGCTGTTTTTAGGAGTTCCTCAAAAAGCAGTTAACTGTCTAACTTGTCTAAAAGCAGTGCAGAAATCTGAGTTCCTTGAGGACCCCAGGGGTCTGGGCCTCTCTCAGGATTGCAGCCCCCAAAGGGCCAAGGTAATTACACCAGGTGAATGGGGTGGCAGCCTGATACAGTGGGGCCTTGTTCCTTCTGCTGTCCACCTATTGTCTGGAAAAGTCACTGGGATGAATTCATCCAGGAAACAGATAGGAAAAGGGTGGGCCATGATTATGAATAATGTAGGCATAATAGAAGATTTGGCAATTGGTAGAATCGATTGGAGAAAGGACACAGTGGCCATATGTCCCAGGTAAAGGGTTGACTGAACATTTGTTGGTGTCAGTAATAATGATGTCACACTTTTCTTCTTAACAATTGAATATCCAAGAACATTCTTGCAGAGGGTCAAATATATCCTTGATATAGAAAAGGAAAATCCTTTCATTAGGTTGCACTGTCTTTGAAAGATGTATTTTCATTTTTTCACTCACGTCAAATTGAATAGAGAGTCTACCCAGACTGAAGTCTATACTATTAAAAAAAGGCTATATTCTACTCAGATCTAAAACTGCTTAAATATCTAAGAAAACAGGCTGTACATCTGTGCCGAAACACAAAGATGAGCAAATCTGCTGAAGGGAGAAGTGTGAAGCCATGGATACTGGCTTTTTCTTTTCGCCTGAAACTGTCTCTTCCAAGCCCTCTCCCTCTTTCTCTCTTTCTCCCTTTCTCTCTGTCTTTTACTCTCTCTGGTGAACTGAGCTGCTGCCGGCAAGATAAGGGCTGGTCTCTCCAAGTTTAGGCTTAACATAATCCCCCCCCCCCAAAAAAAAAGACAGTGCTTGTGCTCATCCACACGGAGACAGAAAACAGGATGTGGGGAGGAATAGGGAGGAAGGATTGTGGGGCACTGCCCCACATTTGGAGTTATTTACTTGAGCATGAAATGACTACAAAGAAACACAACATATGGAGGTGCAGGGTAGGGAAATATCCTGTACTCTCTGTGATCACAGACGCTAGCTAATCTTTTGACAAGATGAACCCAAAGTGGGAATCCTGAAGCCCTGAAGTCCGTCTACCTGGGAGTAGAGATAGTAGCTAATGCAGAGCTCAGACTCAGACAATGTGCTCTATTCTACTACATATATCTTGATTTCTCTTCTAACCTCAACGATTCTGATGGTTGTCTTGTTAAAAATCCAAGAAACCTGCATGGTATCACTCAAAACGCCTGCAGTCTGCTGCTTGGTGGTCGTCTGCAAGATATACAGCTATTTCACGTTTCCCATATCAGAGTTAACATCAAAAAGCTTTACCTGGGGCTGAAAAGTCAATATATGAGATCCGATCACTTTACTTGACAATCTTGTGAGAAGACCACCTGGAACTTTAAAGGGGTCATATGATGTTGCTAAAAATAACATTATGTTGTGTATCTGGTGTAATGCAATGCATTTATGCGGTTTAAGGTTAAAAAAACACATTATTTTCCACATACTGTACACTATTGTTGCTCCTCTGTGCCCCGCCTTTCTGAAACGCGTCAATTTTTACAAAGTTCATCATTCTGAAAGGTGAGGTGTACGCTGATTGGTCAGCTATCCAGTGCGTTGTGATTAGCTGAATACCTCAAGCGTATGACGGAAATATTATGCCCCTTACCATACTGTGATTCTGTGTCCTGGCGCGATGAGACAACACCAATAAAACCCATTACAAACTAGGCATTTGTTGCATCAAGTGGGGACATACACTGAACAAAATTATAAACGCAAAACTTTTGTTTTTGCCCCCATTTTTCATGAGTTGAATCTAAGACTTTTTCTATGTACACAAAAGGCCAATTCTCTCAAATATTGTTCAAAATCTGTCTAAATCGTTGTTAGTCAGCACTTCTCCTTTGCCGAGATAATTCATCCACCTCACAGTGTGGCATATCAAGATGCTGATTAGAAAGAATGATTATTGCACAAGTGTGCCTTAGTCTGGCCACAATAAAATGCACCTAAAAATGGCGTTTTATCACAAAGCAACAAATGCCACAGATGTTGCCAAGTTGACGGGAGCGTGCAAGGCATGCTGAATGCGATGTCCACCAGAAGCTGTTGCCCGTGAATATGAATGTTAATTTCTCTTACATGAGCCGTCTCAAAAGGGTTTCAGAGAATTGGAAGTACATCAACAGGCTCACAGACAGCCAGACCCATGTGTAACCACACCGCCCGGACCTCCAAATCAGCATCTTCACATCCAAGTCGTGGTCTGAGACAGCCCACCCGAGACAGAAGCTGCTGCAACAATCGGTTGCGAACCAAAAAATGTCTCACAACTGTCAGAAACGTCTAAGGGAAGCTCATCTGAATGCTCGCGTCTCATCGGGGTCTCGAACTGACTGAGTCATAGGCGTAACCGACTTGATCGTGGGCAAATGCTCCCATTCGATGGCTGTCTGGCATTTGGAGAGGTGTTCTCCTTCACGGCATGAATCCGGTTTTCACTTTATACAGGGCAGATGGAAGGACAGAGTAGTTAGGCGTTGTGTGTGTGAGCGGTTGCTGTGTCAAGTTGGGGATCGAGGGGACCCGGTGGTGTGGGGGTATGGTGATGGCAGGCGTATGGTTATGGACAACGAACACAGGTGCATTTTATTGATGGCATTTGAATGCACAGAGATACCGTGACGAAATCCTGAGGCCCATTGTTGTGCCATTAATCCAAGACCATCACCTCATGTTGCAGCATGATAATGCACAGGCCCATGTTGCAAGGATCTGTACACAATTCCTTGAAGCTGAAAACATCCCAGTTCTTGAATGGCCAGCTTACTCACCGGACATGTCACCCATTGATCATGTTTGGGATGCTCTGGATCGGCGTATACGGACAGCGTGTTCCAGTTCCTGCCAATAAACAGCAACTTCGCACAGCCATTGAAGAAGAGTAGACCAACATTCCACAGGCCACAATCAAAAACCTGATCAACTCTATGCGAAGGAGATGTGTTGCACTGCATGAGGCAAACGGTGGTCACATCAGATACTGACTGGTTTTCAGACCCCACAATACAGTAAAACTGCACATTTTAGAGTGGCCTTTATTGTGGCCAGCCTAAAGCACACCTGTGCAATAATCATTCTGTCTAATCAGGAATCTTGCTATGCTAACACCTGTGAGGTGGATGCTTATCTACCGGCAAAGGAGAAGTGCTCACTAACACAGATTGAGACAGATTTGTGAACAATATTTGAGAAAAATAGACCTTTTGTGTACATAGAAAAAATCTTAGATCTTTGAGTTCAGCTCATGAAAAAATGGGGGCAAAAACAAAAAGGGCGTTGATAATTTGTTGCATAATTACTGATTATAATGACTTATACTGTCTTTTTACGTGTTGCGTTGCGTATCGCGCTGCATAAACATAAAACCATGTCTTGAGTGCATGAGTGAGGAACGGCCGGCGGGCTTGAGAATGGCACGGCCGGCGGATTCGATGAAGGAGTGGCCGGCGGGCTTGTGGCAACCACATGTGACGACCCCGGGATGAACTCCGCTTCGTCCACGGTGAAAACCAATCCGGCGATCCACAGCGCGAAGTTTATGTATTTCCTCAGCGACCAGCACGGATCAGCTCTAGGCATGACGAAGTGATATTGTTCTCTTTTGGAAGGCCAAACAAATTAGTTTCACTTTCACAACAAAACACACAGCGTCTCCACGACAGTGGCAACAACAATACTACAGGGAGAATAAAAGTTACGTCTTCTTTCTTTGCGTGAACATTGGGCGGCGTTATGCGAATCTTCCCATATCATGATGTAGACATGTGGGGACGTGTTAGAAAGAGGCGTTTTAGGTAGGCGTGGTTGACTCTTAACTTTATAAAGAATATATCTTTGGATTTAAAACTTTAGTCTTTGCAACTTTAGGGATCTTATCTGTGCATGAACAGCTTGTAACACTCCAAAGAGAAAGGAAAATTTGAAATTGCATCATATGAAATTGCATCCTTTAACAGTTTAGTCTCAACCTGGACTTAGACCCGAGCTGGTCTCGACTACAACACTGAAATAAAGCTTATTTACTGTCCTGTGCTGTTCTAGAGATTGAGTGTGAGGACTTGTTTATTAATTTCCTTGTCATTTTAGGTGTGACATAAAGCAGTGTTGTAGTGCTCAAGACCATCTCGAGTAAAAAAGGCCATGTTTTCAATGAGAATATTTGGACTCGAACTCAGTGTTAATTTTGACAGCCAATTTTGATTTAGTTTTAGTCACAGTCTTTTGTTGAAAATGCCATTTTAGTTTTAGTTATGTTTTAGTCATCTGGGTTGTTTCAGTTTTTGTCTAGTTTTAATCTACTAAATATCATCTATATCTATTGTAGATTTAGTCAACTAAATTCTACTGGGTTTAGTAACAGTTGAATGCATTTATTAAGCATTTCTCTTTATTAAGCATTTATAAAAAATTTCCAAACTCATTATATATTCCTGGATAAAACATCTATTGACATGGTACAGCACAGCAGTTTGAAAAAGTCACTGCTCACCATTAGTAAAAGAGTCATTAAAAGATTTAAAATGTTACAATATTAGAATTACAGAGGGGCTATTTTGTAGAGTATTATAAGTTTATTTTTCTTGAGGTCGAATTTGACTAAATGTAAGCCAACTTTTTAATAGATATAATCCAATCTTCTATTTACAATGCTTTTGACTTGTTGAGACAAGCACCTAAAAATAGTTTTCAAGACTGTTCAGTGTTAAACATCCATTGCTGACCTTGATATTTACTTAAAAAAAGAACATAATAGCATGAAAATCCATTACAACAATTTTACTTATTTAATGTGACATGCAATGTCAATGAAACAGGATAATAGAGGAAAACTATTATTATTGTCTATAGTTATAGTTCTCAGTTGGGATATTAGACCAGTACTGCCTATTATCCAATCCACAATTCAAATATTTAGGCTGCAATATTGTTTTAATTTGATTTACAATGGTTATGCATCACACTGCTGGAGCTGCTAAATCAGAAACAACACATGTCCAGCCAGTTTGACCCTAACATGGAAAGAATAATCAATCAGACGTTCAGTCAAGAGAAGGAGTCAAAGCGGGAAGATGAAAGCATTTTCAAAGAAAATAAAACATACAACTAGAATAGAGAGAATACAGCAAGACTTGTGACTCAAACGGTTTTCATAAACAGTTAGCAGAGTTCAAGAACAGGGTCTTTCTGTCTCTTTGGTAAAAAATATCAGAACATCAGCTGAAAGACAGACTTGAATTTCCATTCGTTTTTGTTTCTCGCAGCCGCTTCAAAGAGTCAGACAAAAGTTCCAATAGTTTATTTATTTATTTACAGATTTCGCACAAAATCGCTGCATTGTTCTTCAAAAAAGCGCCATGGGTGGTCTGCCAAAACTAGTGTGGAAAAAAAAGAATCACTTTGTGAAGGATGGCACAAAGGATTTTATACAATTGCATTAAATCTACAAATCTTATTGTATGTTAACAGGGGTACTTGCCTGAATTAACATAATTGCATTATTATACACGCAAAATGACATTGTGAATGGAGGGTTCACTAAATATTTGCGATAAAGCCATGGAGAACATGAATCATTCCATCCACATTTCTACAGCATTTAATAACATACTGCCTATTAAATTATCTATTTAGTAGTCTTATCACTTGCCTGTGCACGTGGTTTGACGCACATTCCTGTTTGTGTATGCAGGTTTAATATCACAATAAAACCCACCGCATAAATATTTATGCCTTAGCTTACTTAATTACACCCTGTTGAAATGCACAACTGCATCTAAGCACATCAAGTACACTACGTGCAAAAGAAAAGGTGCATTATCTGAGATGAATGTTGATAGTTGTAGTCACCTTTGATTTGTAGTTAACACATTCGTTGGAACATGTTATGTCAAAAAAAAACAATGTGCAACATGCAGAGTACTGTAGCTGTTTCACAGTTCATTGCGGAATGTGTCAAATGCAAATACCTGTCACAGTCTGAATTATCATTACATCGCAGGACAGAAAGATAATAAGGGTTTCAGGGTTCGTTTTTATCTCTATTTATCTGCCTTATTCTCATAATGTGATTCCTTGGAAAACAATCAGACATTAAAAATTACTCCTTTCCATCTTTTCGTATTCAATGCATCTGTGAAATCTTATCGATTACCACAGAAAATGATTTTGACTGGTGCTTAGTCTGCATTTACAGTAACGGTCACAACGTAATTCTGTCAAACATGCAATATAGATGGTTCGAAACGCAGAAATATTAATGCTTTAGTATTTATGCATTTATTTATTACCTTGCTGTGAAGTTGTTTAAATCAGTCTTTAAGAGGAGGAACTTCTAGTTATATATTACTAACCCAGTTCCTGTGAGTCAGTAAACAGTAAACAGTGAGTAAACAGTCCATACAAATCATCACATTGCTTTTAGATATAAACTAATAACAGTATATTTTTATAAATGCATTTAAACATATTTTTCCAGGTGCTGGTTCTTAATGAGCAGGTTTTCTGATAAGTAGCTATAATAAAGTTGACTTCACTATTATTCAACAGTATATTATCCTTATAAAGCAGGCCTTTGACCTTCAGAGGTAAGTCATGCATGATTTAGTTCAATTAATATTTAAAATATTGCATTCAATATTAATATTTCAATAACATAATATACAATATTATATATTAAACTATGTATATTTTAGATAATATTTCTTAAGAAAAAAAAATACAATATTCAAATTTACATCAAATACGGTCAAATAAGGTCAAATACTTTTTCTACCAGTAACAAACTTCAGAACTCATATCAGATATTTTTAACTTCAATTATCTAGCTTAAAACATGTTTAGATAGCTCAAAATAAAGATTTTATAGGCAATAGATAAAATATTTTTCTCTTCCTCTCGTTCATACACATCTTTTGGTCCCTATTAATACAAACTAGAGCCGGTGCGGTTCCTTGACATCAGTTGCATCTCAGCGATCCAGGTGATGAATTAAACACATCTGCTGTCTCCCTTGGGGAGGAATACCTTGTTTGCTTGCCAGCATTTCTTGTCATTACCCAACCAGCTGGCAGGCCAACCATTTCTTATGCATGTATCTTTCTCTCCCATGTTTACTAGTTAGCCTGCCCGCATTCTCCACCAAAATACCCAATGTTTGTCTCACAGATCAGACTTTTGATTATCGGCATAAAGTCTGGTGCACATTTCAACTTATTCTGAGCAAGCACCGCCCACTTAGACAGGAACAAGCCATCTGATTGAAAGGCATGATGGTTATTTTGCCTCACTTATTGAATTATGGAATCAAAAGTACTTGAATACACATTGTTTAATATTTTATTATTTTTTGAGGGGCAAAAAATGTCAGGGTGGTGCAACTGACCAGATATGTAAGGTGAGACACTGCAGGTGAATACTTATCTAAAATGTTAATGTTATGTTAAAAGCTAAAATGTTATGTTTAAATATGCAAATGAGGTGTTATTTAATGAAATATGTGCTAATTTGCATACATTTCTAGTACAAAAATCTGAACACTGGATGAAGTCAGTTTCAAAATTATTGTTTATTTTTATTTTTTTTACATATTAGAGTCAAATGTTTTTACAAAGGGAATTTTGGGTATCCCTTTTTGTCACTCCATAATTCAGAACAATCTTTGAACAGCCATAAAACAATATATTTTCACATTTTTGGGGGGATGATAAAATGTTGTATATAATCAAGCAAATTATATATGAACAAATCCATCTGTAAAAACCTTCAGAATATAGACAGGAATAAAAATGTAAAGTTTGGTGTGTGTAAGTGCTACTGAAGTGGAGATGTATGGCTCAGTGTAGGAGAAAAAACTCATTTTGAGAAAACGGCCTTTAAAAATATGCATTGTAATTGAAATCTACTGACACAAATAGATATAGTGCTATAAAATAAACACTTAACAGTGTCTTTTGGATGTTTTCTTTCCACTAGTCTTTATCAACACTTTATGAAAAGCCAAAAAGCCCAATATCTCAAAATTGACAGGTGCATGAAAAAATAGTGTTTTTGCCTGCAGTGTCTCCCCTTAAAAAAAGACTACTGTCATGTAGTGTGATCAACAAAATAATGTGGTCAAACCAATATACAACAGGAAACATAAAAAAAGGAAATAAGTCTAGAGGTTTTGAAAAATTTGACCTTTTTATGACAAGTAAAACTTTTAAATTGTCAAGTGGTGTGACTCAAAACCTAATTATATTTCTGAAAGAATAATTCATGAAATTTGTAAAATAAATAAACAAATAAATAACATGGGAAACAATGAAACACATGATGTGTGTTTGATAGTTTTCAATATAAAAAGACATTAGTGGTACAAGGTACCCAGAGAAAAAATAAAATAAAATCAAAATGTTTCACTGCTTATTAATATCTGAAAACATTGTAGTTAAAAGAAAACAGAAAGTCAGGAAATGAGTCTCAAAAATAAGTCTAAAAAATGTGACCTTTTGTAATAAGTCAGAGTTGTAGAATGTCATGTGGTGCAACTCAAAACCTAAAGATATTTATACAAAAATAATTAATGAAACTTGCAAATATTGACTTAATAAAAAAAGAAAGAAAAGATAATAATTAAGATTATTCAATGTGTGAGGAAAATACTTTTTGTGTATATGTGTGTGTACTATATGCAATTGTTCGCTATTTTCTCACAAGCTTTTGCTCTTGTCTAATGTAAGACTATAGAGCGCAGTATGTATGTTTGGTAGTTTTGGACATAAATATTACAAAAAACAAAAATAACATTGCTAAGCCAGTAGTGGCATATTGTTCCGAGAAAAGATGCATGTTATTGATTAAACCATGTGGTAGGCCTCAAATGAAGGGCAAATGTCCTTCACCAGTCAGATGGCTGAGAATGCTGAGCCATGCCAGAGTTTTATATCCACAACCAACAAACTCACTGAAGAGATTTATGCAGAGGAGCTCAGATGGCTATGAGAATCTGTCGTCTGACCGTTTCCCGGTTCCGCTCATCCCTCTGATCAACTCCACGCTTGCCTCCCAGAGCTCCAGCGTGACAAATCCCAATCAATACTCATTACCTTGACAGTCTCTCGGCTCGCCCACTGTACCACTGGAAACATCTGCCAGCATTCTCAATGCCATTAGCGTAGCATAGCTGAGCGTTTGGATTCGTGTTCTTACATTTATCCTTTGCTCTTTCAACAAGCATGATCTCCTCTTCTGATTGGAGGTTAAGAGGAAGAGGTTTGCCTTGATATGAATTCGAGCCAACTGTCACATTAGATCAGTATTAAGCCTGTGGTTTTGTAAAGTATTCATCACCTTACTCATTAGTTTCTTATTGCCTGTCGTTGCGTTTTAAAGCCAAGAGTGTTTCTGATCCTCCAACAATGCAGTATCCTTACCACTTTTGTCAAATAGACAGGAAAGATCTTCAGTGATCCAATTATAATGGATGCATTTACACTTGGCTTTTAATGTGGTGAAGATGAGTAAAACTGCTTGTTTTGACTTGTTTGAAATGTTAGGAAAGTTTTGTAAGGTATATTTTGGGTTCAATACAAGTCAAGATCAATCTACAGCATTCATAATGATGATTATACTACTACTACTAAAAAAGGAAAAAAAGAAAAATGCATCTTCTCTTTTTTGATTCTTGTGTTTGAATTTTTTGAGATGTTACAAAACCAAGCGTTTAAATCAGCACTTTTACAGTCATTTTCTCTTGTAAAAAAAGAAAAAAAAAGCACTAGCATACTTTTAAAAAGAGCACATTATATAATGTACTGTAAAATAATATATTTAAGTGTGAACTGAATGTAATGTTTTGGACACTTAATTGCATTTTAAATGAAATTAAATAAAAATGTATTATAATAAAAAAAATTATATTAAAGGGAATTAAATGAAGACATTTTTAGACCTACTTAAGTATGATTAAGTACATCTTTATATGTAATATTGAACAACACAATACAATACAAAAAAAATATATATAAATAAAAGTACATGTGCTAGTATGTTAGTCAACACATCAAAATAAGTGTCCAGTTTAAAGCATTACAAAAGAGTATTGAGTCGGATTAAATCATGTTAACATGCATATTATTGATGTCTTATAATATTGAAACAGTGAGTATCTGAACATTTATGGACTGGCCTCATTTACTTCCATTGTAAATGCTCACTTAGTAAACATGTACATTTATAATCATGCTTGTTCTCTTTACAGTCAGTGTTGGGGAGTAACTAGTTGCATGTAACAGCGTTACGTAATTAATTACAAAATAAATGAACTGTTAATCAGTTACAGTTACTGAGAAAAATGTGTAATTAAATTACAGTTACTTATGAAAATGTTAACGATTACAAAGGGGGTTACATCTGAATCTTTTTTAGTTAAAGTTGTAGTAATTTTCTTGTTTGTTCTTGTTTGTTCTTGTCATTTGTTTGTTTGTTTTTATGTATATATAGCTTTAAATATTTTTTATTTCAGTTTCAGATTTAGCTATTTTAGCTAAGCTATTTTAGTTAACTTAGCAAGTTAAACTAAATGAAAAGGCGGGTGGCTTGGACAAGAGCTAATATTTTCGATTTCACACAACACACACAAACCACACACACACAGAGAGAGAGAGAGAGAGAGACTTATTGATTTGTTTCCCAAATTGCACTGACTGCTCTTAAATATGAGTCACCAATGTTTCAGGAGTTTAGGACACAGAATAGGACAAATGCTTATTCCATAACTGTTTTATTTCCTATTTGGGTTTTTTATATGCTTTATTTATTATACCAGTGTTTCCTGTCATAGCTATGCAAACATTTGATTTCAAAAACAGTATCATAGCTATTAAACTATTACTTGTTATGATTATGATTGTAAATCTGTATTTAACCTCAGAACGATCTCAAAGTAAAAAGAGGTGCTGCGGTGGCTGTGCTTTACAATTACATTTTTACAATCTTAATTCAAGTGGTGAAACGTTTTGAAAATCTGACAGTAATCATTGTTGAGTACTACTGTAATGTTAAACCTGCCTGCTTTAAATGTTTGAACATGATTAACAGTTGAAAACATTCATTATGAATTTAGAAAAGTAATCAAAAAGTAAGCAAATGTAATCAGTTACATTACTTTATTAAAGTAATTGAAATGGTTACACTACTAATTACATTTTAAATAGCATAACTTATAATCTGAATCCTATTACATTTCCAAAGTGAGCTTCCCAACACTGTTTACAGTGTATATGTGCTGGAACTCCTACTGGAATTTCTCAGCTATCTTTCTTATATGATTTGCAAGGCTTGAAAAAGAGGATGTTTTTGGTTCACTGAGCAATGCCAAATGCACCTTATTTTGACAGTAAATAAATTGTGCATCTTTGCAGCCAGCCTGTTTACTATTCATGTTACTCTGCGAGAACACAACAATCATGATGCGCAAATGTCAATGACACAGTGTTTCACAGGCTCATGTTTCCACCTCCACTGTCCAATTCTCTATGATAAACAGATTGCATGTGAATGGCATGCTTGGTTTTCTTTTCTTTTAAAGTTCTTCAATCTGTGAAAGATGCATGGTAAAATTTGACGTTGAAGAGTCGTTGGTTCAAACGGTTCATTAAAACAATCAGTTTAAATGAAATTATTTAAATGAAAAGCTAAATTTAAATGAAAGCTGAGCATATTTATAGATACTTCTGTTGTAAATCACATTGGATGCTTACAATCATAGAGTTTAACATTATTTCGTAAACCACACACACACACGAGATATACGTTATCCAACATGCCACTCTTGTGGCATATGAATGGGTTTTAGGTACTCCATTACTATTATTATTATTATTATATTATATTTGATTAATAATGAATGTTTAAATTCGTAACTTTTTAAAAAACAACACACACACACACCACACACAACCACACACACACACACACACATATATATATATATATATTAACCCCGTAATACCCGTTTTAGTATTTTATTATTTATTTTTAGATAAACGTTTTGAAGTCAGCATTAGCCTGGACAATATACGGGGCGATCTGACTGTTTGTTTTTTTGTTTTTTTACCTGAACACAGTCTCTGTCGGTAAAGATAAATATATCATCTCTGAGCAGAGTGTATCATGCATGTGTCCAGCTGACTGGTAAGGTCACTGCCATGGTGCTCAAATATGTACAGCAAACATGAAATCTCAGCCAGAGTCAATTCATATGCATTCTCAGGCCAATAACTCTTTAACCTTGGACCATATGCAGCCTCTGCAGATTTGTGGCTGTTTAGTCTATTGCTAAAGTGATGAACTGGCATTAGCATTAGCCTGGAATTCCCCACAGAGAGCGTCCAAACCCCCAAGCTGTCCGACGTCTGCATGTTTATTTGTGCATGAGAGGCTGGATATGTGTAAACCTGTCAGAGATTTTCCGCCAAGAACTCCCAAGGTGAGAGCGAGTGACCTCCACCAACTGTTCCTGACATCGCCCCTGTTCGTATCTTCATCATCTCTTCTGTCCAGCCAAAGGGGTCCTGGTCCTCCCCACTTTATTATTGCTGAAGCTACAGTATATGCACAGACAACTATAAGTATATAATTATGTGCCTACCCCACATATTAATACCCCCTGTTGCCCGCTGATTTCCCTCAAAACTGTAAATACTGATTCACTTTTTTTGGTCCAATTCTGTTCGAACGTTCGTTCGTTCGTTCGTTCAATCAATCAATCAATAAGCATTTTATATAGTACATATAGGAATACACTTTCGGTAGGATAAATAATAATTAATAATAAAATAATAATAATAATACATTTCCAGGGGACATAATGTCAAAAGTGTCAGGGTGGATCAACTGTCCTGATATCAAAATGAAGAATGAACCTTTTAAAATGTTGAAAAGAACCTTTAATTAGTTTGGTTTAATATTTTAGAGAGAGCCGCTGGAGGATGATGTTATTTGTCTGCTGGGTTCAGCCCAGGAGGAGCAGGAGATGTCTGAGGATGGCGAAGAGGCTGAGGCTGAGCCTTCCCAATCCTCCTGCCCTGCGTATGATGAGCTGTTGGAAGTTATGGATCGCGCCACAGCGAGGCTGGACTTGCTGTGGAAGCGGGCCAAGAAAGGGACGTCACGAGGTTGCCTCGATGAGCGTTTTTGTTGGTTTTTGGTTTTTCTCTTTTTCTGGCCATAATCCTCCAGCTCAGGTGAGCCTTCCATTTCTTCCTGATTTGCATACTAAGATCAAGAAGGAATGGAAGAGGCCGTTTTCCTCACGCATCTATCGGTTCCAGCATATGAGTTATGCCAACATCGAGGCAATGCGAGAAAACGGCTATGAGAGGATGCCCCCAGTAGAAGAGACGCTGGCTAGCTATCTCTCTATGGGTAAGACGTCCTCCCTTAATACTCCCTCCTTGCCATCTAAGCCCCTTCAGGATACATCGTACTTAAATGGCAGGGCATACGCAGCAGCAGGTCAGGCTGTGGCTTCGTTGCACACTATGGCGGTGCTCCAGGCATACCAGGCTGATCTGCTGAAAGACCTGGATAAAGGCGAGTTAAAAAAGCCGTGCTTGCGAGCACGGATCTTGCTCTCCATGCTACTAAGCAGGCCGCCTCCACTATGGGCAGGTCTATGGCGGTAATGGTAGTAACAAAGAGACTCTGTGGGTGAACCTGGCAGATATGGGAAGAAAGAGAGGGGCTGAACATTAATCTGAATATAAAATGGGAAATGTAAATTTTCTAAGAATTTGTAAAATCATTTTTTTTAAAGATTTTTCGTTTATCGTTATTTATTTGAGTTTGGTATTACAAATAGTGTCAGTGGTGTTAGTCACTTTCTGTTAGATTTATTTATGTTTTCAGCAGATTGGCAAGCTACAGTTTCCATAATCGTCGACCAAACAGGGTTAAATGTCTTGGTTGTTATGTTATTGTTTGTTATGTTAAATTGCTTGCGCTTCAAAAAACAAACCTCTCTCTCTTATGTCTTGAAGATATGCACAAGATTTATAATAAAATGTATAGTTCCCCCTACACCTCCTGAGCACAGCAACATGTTCAGACAGGCTTTTTGGATTCAGATGTTTTGCAATAAGTGGATAATTAGGCTGCCAGGCCCACTGTAACGGAAGAGGTCTGACGCAACAGGTTAGTATATATCAAATAGGTTTATTGGGTCACAGAGAGTACTGGGGTAGGGTTCAGAGGATGTGCTGGTGAGGTATTAGTTCGAAGGATATGATGAGCGGGGTAATCCGGGTCTTTGGCTGTACCGGAGCTGGAATGCAGGCAGGAGGAGCACACACCTCAGCGATCCGGGAACTAGGAGGAACAGGAGACGAGGAGACACTAGGAGGAACACAGGATGTAAGTAATGCAGGAAGTATTGGACCGCCAGCACGACAACATTTTTCTCAGAAATGGGTCTCAAAGAACTACACTTCCCAGAGTGCACCAGCAGCAGCAAACTGGCTGCTTATCACAGGATCCGTCATTGTCACTGATTAAGAGCACCTGTAAAAACATGGAGGTTCTCATTCATTCAGAAAAGAAACTTCAGAGAGAAGACGCTCCAAGTTCACTAATAGGTTCAGTCCAAAGATGCCAATGGTCAGTGAAATGTTTTATTTAATTTCATGGTGTTTGAAATGCTGCTTAATATGTTCAAGTATGTTTAACTGCTGTGTAGATTGATTAAGAAACACATTGCAGCATTGACTTCATTGATTGTTAAATGAGTTCGTGCTAAAATAACCATGTTGAGTTTGAAAAAAAAAAATGTAAATTGTGGCGAGTATCCCGAGTCCAGATTAGCGTCGCCCTGGAAACGCCGCGGCCACACTGATCACCGACGCACAACACCTGTGCGCGATGAGTGGCGCACCTGGAGCTCGTTCCCGCTGGCCTTAAAAGCCAGGAGAAGAGACACCAGCGGGAGAGCACCCCAGAGCTCCAAGCGGCATTGACGATTGTTCTCCTTATTTCAAAGACTCTAAAGGCACCCAGGGAGAGGGATCTGCACCACAGCACTTCACCCCACGAGCACCACGCTGAGACGAGCACCATTCATCAGAGCACGTGTGATCAGTGTGTGGGCAATAAATCACCCTCCGGGGTTCTTTCGATCAGTACCGAGTCTGTGTTCTCAATCACCCCGCGACATATGGTGGAGAATGCGGGCAGAACAGGTGAATTGAGACACAGACTGGTACCGCCAAGTGGCTATAACGATATCTGTGCTTCTTCTAGGAGAAACCGCTCTCTTCCCCCGGACATATGGAAGAGGTCATCTGCCGCCTAACGGAGCTCTCGGCCCGCCAGCAGCAGTTAAAGAGCGACTGGCCGCCCGGCAGGAATATACTGACCGGGTCGTGGAACAGCTGCAGGCCAGCGTGGCGGGGCGCCTGCCCCTCCCGGAAGCGCCGGTCAGAGCGCACCAATACCTCGTCCGGTTGACCGAGAACGATGACATCGAGGCTTACCTCCACACGTTTGAGGTCATCGCGGCCCGGGAGGGGTGGGTCCAGGAAGAGTGGGCTCGCATCATCGCCCCCTTCCTCACCGGAGAAGCGCAGCGGGCCTATTATGCCCTGAGGGCACCCCGGAACGAACAGTATGACGAGCTCAAAGCCGAAATCCCAGCCCAGGTGGGCCTATCGCCCATGGGGGCGGCGCAACAGTTCTATCAATGGACCTATGATGAACGGCAGCCAGTGAGAGCGCAAGCCGCGCAACTGGCCCGGTTGACTCACCTGTGGCTTCTCGCGGGGTCTCCGACCCCGGATCAGGTGGCTGAGAAAGTACTCATTGACCGACTGCTACGGGCCCTGCCCTGCCCGCTGAGGCGCCCGGTCAGTATGTGAAGCCCCCAGGACGTCCACAGCCTGGTAGAGGCGGTCGAGCTGGCGGTGGCAACGAACGCCCGCGAGGCAGGGGAGAGAGCGGGCCTGGCACAGGGTGATGGAGCGGCGTCCGCTCGAAAGTGCACCGCGACCAGGCAGCAGACCGGCAGTCCACGACTTAACGGATGAGCCAATGCCCACGGAACCCCCAGCTCCGACGGCCCGGGCATGGGTGGCGGGGTGTTTCCTGCACCAGGACGGACGTCCCCCGGGCCCCAGCAGGATGGTACAACTGGATGGGAAGCCCGTCCAGGCCTTCTTGGACTCCGGCAGTTCAGTCACCCTCGTGCAACCGTCCCTGGTACGACCCAGGCCCGAGCAGAAATCCCAGAAATCACACGCTGACGTGTGTGCACGGAGACACCCGCTGGGTAGCGGCCCGGACGGTGGGGATCTCGGCGGAGCCCGGGACCTGGGCCATTGTGGTGGGCATTGTGCCGGATCTCCCTGTGTCTCTGCTCCTGGGACGGGACTGGCCGTGGTTCCAGAAGCTCCTCCTCGGACCCAGGACGCAAGGCCGTACCGCCAGGAACGGGCCACGGCGACCCCGTTGGGGACCGCCCAGCCCCAGGCCGGTCTACCTAGCGACGGACAGCGAGAGGGAGGGTGAGTGTCAGCCTCCTAACCTGCCATCTGTCTACCTTGATGTGTTTTCCCAGGTCACGACCGGGGGCTCGTTCGGAAGGGAACAACGCGAGGACGACCACCTACGGAACTGCTGGGACCAAGTGCGCCGCATTGATGAGGTAGACAGGCTCCCGGGCCCCCACCCCCTCCCTCATTTTGAAATACGCAATGGTCTGCTGTACTGTGTCGCCCACAGGCGGGGGGAGGACAAATTCCTCCTGGTAGTGCCTACCACCAAGACGGAGACGGTCATGGAGCTGGCCCACGGCCACCCAATGGCGGGACACCTAGGGGCCGACAATACCGTCCAACGCATCCGGGACCGTTTTCACTGGCCCGGACTAGAGGCCGAAGTGAAACGGTTCTGCCGTAGCTGTCCCATCTGCCAGCAGACGTCTCCGTGCCGCCCTCCCCCCAGCCCGCTCATTCCACTACCCGTCATCGATGTGCCCTTTGAGCGGATCGGGATGGATCTGGTGGGACCGCTGCCGAAGTCTGCCCGGGGACATGAGCACATCCTGGTTATCCTGGACTATGCCACCCGGTACCCGGAAGCCATTCCACTTCGAGCGGCCAACGCCAAGAACATTGCCCGCGAACTGTTTCTGCTGGCCAGCCGCGTCGGGATCCCGAAGGAAATCCTGACTGACCAGGGTACCCCCTTCATGTCCCGGGTCATGGCGGACCTCTGCCACCTCCTCAAGGTCAAACAACTGAGGACGTCTGTCTACCACCCACAGACGGATGGCCTGGTGGAGCGATTCAACCAGACGCTCAAACGGATGCTGAAGCGGGTGGTGGTCGAGGATGGGCGCGACTGGGACCTCATGATACCGTACGTGCTCTTTGGCGTCAGAGAGGTACCACAGGCCTCCACAGGCTTCACCCCCTTCGAACTGCTGTTTGGGAGACAGCCCAGGGGCCTTCTGGACGTAGCTCGGGAAGCCTGGGAGAACCAGCCCGCCCCACTTCGTAGCCTCGTCGAGCACGTGCGGGAGATGCGGGAAAAGATAGACCGGGTCATGCCGCTGGTGAAGGAACATCTGGTGACAGCCCAGCAACGGCTGTACGACCGGCCAGCCCAGGCCCGGGAGTTCCAGCCGGGAGATCGAGTGGTGGTACTGGTCCCGACAGCCGCGTGCAAGTTTCTAGTGACCTGGCAGGGGCCCTACACAGTAGTGGAACGAATGGGACCGGTTAAGTACCGTGTGCGGCAACTCGGCCGCCGAAGGAAGGAGCAAATCTACCACGTAAACTTGTCAAAAAGTGGGTTTCCCCGGCACGAGCAACTGGCCGCGCTGGCCATAACGGGCCCCCCAGTTAGTGGACATGGAAAACGCAGCTGCGGCGACCCAAGAGATGGAGCTGAGGCCACCTGGCTCCAGTCAGTTCAGGGAGGTGTTCGTGAGACCCCGGGAAGACCCAGTTATAGAGCACCGAGGTCCGCCACAAACACCCGGAGTCGTAGTCCGGCAGCCGGCCCTACCAGCACCCCCGATCCGGAAGTCTCGCCGGGCCGGCTATAGAGGAGGAAAGGTCAAGAAGATGCTCCCCTGGGAATCATCAGCCCTCCGTAAGCCCGGGGCCAGCCCCATCGTGAGGGTCCAAAGACGGACCAACCCCTCCGGTTCTGTAACGACTCAGGAAGGTGCCAAACCAAGTCTCGGCCTTGGACGGGCAGCCCGTGGCACGCGGGTGGGATGAGCTCCTGGACCGGACTGGGCAAGGCGCCGATAACAGCAGCCAACTTGGACATCACCAAAGGGGGCTCTGGACAGGTGCCCAGCTCCCGAGGTCCCGGGAGAAGACAGCCTTTAGCACTCCTAATGGCCACTGGCATTACCGGGTGCTATCCTTCGGCCTACACGGGGCGCCCGCCACGTTCCAGCAGTTGATGGACATCGTTGCTCCACGGCCCCACAAAGCCTACGCGCGGCTACTGGACGATGCGTCATTCACTTCCGAGGCCTGGGAGACGCACTGGAGCGTTCTACGCGAGGGTGTTGACGGAGAGCTAGCTCCGGGGGCTGGCCTGCGGCCAACCCCAAGAAGTGCACCTCGCGACTCACCGAAGCCAAATACCGGGGTACAGATTGGAAGAGGGCGCATACATGCCCCAGGAAAAAAAATGGTCGATGGAGGTGAAGGAGTTACGAGTAAAGCCAACAAGGAACCAGGTGCGGGGGCCTTTTCCTTTTTGGGTGTTTGGCGGGGCTACTATCGGAATTGCTCATTCCGAACTTCTCATCTATAGCCGGCCCCCTGTCAGACCTGACCCAGAAGGGGCAGCCGGACACCCCCGAGGATAAAACTGGACTCCCAGACGACCGAAGCGCCTTCCAGGCATCAAGACGGCCATGAAGTCCTATCCGGTCCTGCATGCACCAGACTTCGGTGCCCTTCACCCTATCTCTCTGTGTTGGTGTTTTTTGGTTTGTAACGGACGCCGCCTTGGCACCGGTTTAGGGGCATCAGTACTCCCCAGCTCCGGGAGGAGAGGAGGAACACCCATAGTCCTACATCAGCCGGAACTCTCCCCCGCTGGAGACAAGGTACCCACCATGAAAAAAGGGCATGGCCATAAGGGGCAGTCCTGGAGTTAAAGAATTTACCTGTGGGGCCGCCGGGTCACCACTCGTTTATGCCAGGCGCCCCGGTCAGTGGATGGTCCCGGGCGCAGGACCACAAAAACGCCCGGGTGACGCAGTGGTTCCACGCACTCCAGGATTCTTCTTCCAGGTACAACATCGGGCCGGGGGGCCGATCACGGGAATGCAGACGGTCTCTCCTGGGCCTGGTCCGGTTGGGCAGGTCTGGCAGGTAACAGAAAATCCCCCCCCCGTAATACCCCCACAACGAGTTGGGTGTTTCCCCACAGGACCAGGGCGACACCTAGGGGGGGGGAATGTGGCGAGTATCCCGAGTCCAGATTAGCGTCGCCCTGGAAACGCCGCGGCCACACTGATCACCGACGCACAACACCTTTGCGCGATGAGTGGCATACCTGGAGCTCGTTCCTGCTGGCCTTAAAAGCCAGGAGAAGAGACACCGGCGGGAGAGCACCCCAGAGCTGCAGGCGGCATTAACGATTGTTCTCCTTATTTCACAGAGTCTGAAGGCACCCAGGGAGAGGGATCGGCACCACGGCACTTCACCCCACGAGAACCAGTGTGAGACGGGCACCGAGCACCAATCAAGGGCACGTGTGATCAGTGTGTGTGTGCAAATAAATCACCCTCCGGGGCTCTTCGACCAGTACCGAGTCTGTGCTCTCATTCACCCCGCGACAAAATGTATAAGATACAAAAGAATAGTACAAGTTAAAAATGTAAAAATTGTTAAATGTTAAAACTTTACTAAAACATATGAAACTGTTTAATTAAAATGTTTAGTTAAAATGGTAACATTTGTTTCTCTGTCTTTAAAGGTTTACAACCTAATTTACTGAATCAACTGACAAAGCCAAAAAGAAAATTAAAAGTGATTGAGTCGGAAATTTGAGTTGTCCTTGTGTCCTTTGGAAGTTGAACAAGGGTAGGACTTGACAGTTGTAAACCACGCGGAGTGGCCTGGCCCTGAGGATAAACGGCTTCAGATCCAGAAATAAGCTGTTGACGCAGAGGAAGTTAAGATGGCGGAAGATGTCCTGGGGAAGTCGGTCCAGCAGCTCAAAAAGGAGAGGACCACTGCAAAAAGCAACTTCACCAGACAAGCCAACTTCATTTCAAGAGGAGCAAGCAGCATGCTTCAAGTGGAATTAAGGGAGGAATTCACCAAGCTTTCAAACTGTTTCAGAAAGATGCTCGATGCCAATGATGACTACAGGATTGGACTGGAGGCTGACATCAAGACTGAGGATAAGGAAGCAGGTCTTGACGAACAGCAAGAGGCTGACATTGATAGATCTGTAAAAGAAGGCGAAACAAAGTTGGCAGAGATAAGGGACATTGTTCAAACAAACCTGTGGTTGAGGTATAGAAGAAGTGAACTTCTTGTGGCAATCCTAGAAGCAGAAAAAGCCAATGATAGAGCGGCTGATGTACCTGTGGAAAGTGCCAATTTGGAGGGCTATGAAGTGCACCTCGCCCTCTTGGAAAAGAGAATAGAAGAGGCTATCTCAGCAATGTCAACATGGGAGAGATGGATCCCTGTGGAATTAAAGGATGAATTAGATGGAAGAGTCAAAGACGTAAGAGCATCCTACTACAGGCTTGAATTAAGGAGAGCTGAATTTGCCACTGCACGGACGATCAATGAGCAAGGCACAGGAGTGAATCTACTACCCCAACCAGCAGCATCCACACCAATAGTGAAAATCAAGCCAACCACTCTACCTATCTTCAATGGAAGCAAGAGAGAATATCACAGATGGAGGAAAGACTGGGAAAGCCTGCAAAAGCAGGGAGAACCATCTGGATCAACTGAAGTTAAGAAAATTCAACTCTTGGAGAGTGTGGATGGCAAAATCTCAAAAGATCTCAGACTTTCAACATACACCACTGCCAATGACATGTTCAGAGTCCTGGAGAACAGATATGGCAACAAGTCAACCATCACTGTGGAAATCCTTGAAGAGCTGGAGAAGATGCCACATGTGAAGGGGAACCAGCCAAGAAAGGTCATTGACCTCATACAGTCAGTGGAGAAGGCCCTAGCAGATCTCACAGAATTAGGAAACTCTGGAGCCATAAAGAACCCACTGGTAATTAAATCCATTGAAAGCAAGTTGCCTGACTTTATTAAAAGAGACTGGTTGATGTTCATGGTTGAACCTAGAAACAATGTCACATCAGATAACCACTTTGACATGCTCTTGAAGTTCCTTAAAAGTCAAGAAGAAATACTAGAGAGACTCGAACAGCTCAGAACTGTAACTGTGGAGAAGATGGAGAAACCAGATCGTTTAGACAAGAATTATGACAGAAAAATTGCCTCAACAAAAACTACAAAGAAAGAAGAGCTTGATGAGGTATGCGGTGTCTATGGTGATAGTGGGCACAACAACTAAATCTTTTTCTGTAGAAAGTTCAAAAGACTTAAGCTACCTGAAAAGAAAGCTGTATTGAGAAAGCTGGGAGCATGCAGAAAATGTCTCGTATGCCATGATGGAGATGGATACTGCAGAGACACTTTCCTATGCAGAAATGAAGACTGTAAAAAGGAAGGTGGTGCCCCAGACCACCATTTTTTCCTCTGCCCAAAAGGAGAAGTCAAAAGAGGGGAAGAGAGAAAGAGTGGAAAAGACAGCAAATGTGAAAGCAAACTAATGGAGGAACAAGAGGAGTTCTTGTCTGAACTTTCCCCAGAAATGGCAGATCGATGCAGAAAGGCTTTCACCAACACCAACAATACCGCAGTGACACTCGATGCTTCAGGCCAGTCTGAGCTATTGCAGAGAAATGGGCTCTCTGAACTTCCTGTCATCATGATGTTGATGCAAGTCACTGCAAACGCAGGGCAGAAGATTGGGACTTTAATTGACCTTGCTTCAGACACAAACTACAATACCCATAAGGCTGCTGAAAGACTGAGGTTAAAAAATGAGAAGATAACTTTAGTTGTGTATGGGGTTGGTGGAATGACCATGGAGGTGAACACACAAAGGTATCTCCTCAAGGTCAGAGTCAAGACTCCTAAAGGAACAGAGAGGGCTCATGAAATGGTCTGCTACGGTTTGGATGAAATCGCCAGAATGCATCAAGTAATTGAACCTGAGAAGTTGAAAAAATTCTTCCCAGAAGTCAAACTTAAAGAATTAGAAAGACCAGAAGAGGTTGAACTTCTCATTAGCCACCGAGAGGGAAGACTCGCTCCCCAGAGGATAAAAATCACCGGAGACCTCGTCTTGTGGGAGGGTCCATTGGGGAAGACAGTGGGTGGAGCACATCCCGACTTGTTTGAAGAAGTGGAGGTTAAAGCATATGAGTGCAAAACACACTTTGCTCGCTCCATGAGGACAGCAGCTGTCAAATATCAAGAAATCACAAGTCCAACAACAAACACAGCTGCCCAGCTACAGCAGGAGGATGTGGCTCAGGCCAAATTTACAGCTGCTAGTAACAGTGAGTTCCTTGAGTGGTGGCACTGGGACAGCATCGGAGCTGCATGTGAGCCAAGATGTGGAGGATGCCGATGTGGAAACTGTCCACCAGGAGGAAAAGAAATGACCCTGGCAGAGGAGAGGGAGCTTGAGATCATTAAAGGAGGCCTCACCTACAAGAAAGGGGATGATCACACACCAGCTCCACATTGGGATGCAAAGTATCCTTGGACGGTAGATCCAGCCTCTCTCCCAAACAACAAAGGTGCAGTCCAGGCTTGTTTCTTAAGGATGGAAAAGCAACTAAGCAGAGAGCCAGATTGGAAAGTCGCATATGCTACCCAGATCCATGAAATGGTCAAACGGGGCGCAGCCATAAAACTCACCAACAAAATCATGGACAAGTGGAACGGAC
The DNA here is from genome assembly GCA_018155175.1 of Sinocyclocheilus anophthalmus. NCBI lineage: Eukaryota > Metazoa > Chordata > Actinopteri > Cypriniformes > Cyprinidae > Sinocyclocheilus > Sinocyclocheilus anophthalmus. The sequence continues at coordinate 279,673 of JADLZN010011142.1, read as the reverse complement.
CAGTGTGGTACGTAAGCCACCTGGTGGCGCCAAACCCTCATTCGGTGACAACACCAGTTCGTATTGTATGGAATAGTAGCCAGAAATACAGAGGTGTGAGTATGAATGATCTTCTTCTGAAGGGACCAGACGTTCTCAACCCTATCAGAGCTGTCCTGTTGAGGTTCAGAGAAGGGATGCATGCATCTCTAGGAGACATCAAAAAGATGTACAACTCTGTATGGCTGGAGGAGCGTGAGATGCATCTTCACAGGTTCCTCTGGAGGGACAGCCCAGGTGAAGAGATAAGTGAATATGCAATTACCAGTGTCAACATTGGGGACAGACCTGCTGGTTGCATTGCTCAGTTGGCTATGAGGGAAACAGCACGGCTGCCCAACTTTATTCACTTGGAGGATGAGCGCAGAGTCATTGAAGAGGACAGTTATGTGGATGACCTCTTAACCTCCCAAAATGACCTGGATAGACTTGAAAAAATCACAGCAAATGTTGAAGAGATCTTGAAAGCTGGAGGTTTCTTTCTCAAGCCACGGGTCCGGTCAGGGCAAAGTGGGAGGCAAGGAATGGAGGCGGAGGTTCTAACAAAGAAACAAGGTAAAACCACCTTAATTCTTCCAAATCAAATGAGGGACGAAGACAACAAAGCCTTGGGCATCGGCTACCAAGTGGATGAAGACAAGCTCTACATGTTAACCTCAGTTAACTTTTCCAAAAGAAAAAAGAAGATGAGAGTTGGAAAAGATCTTCTCAAGGAGGAGGTGAGAACTGAGACACCTAATCCACTGACTAGGAGAGGTCTCTTAACCCTCTGAGGTCGATTAACGCGGATACGCGTTTTGAGGCATCTTCTCCTGATCACACCAAAAAGAACTTAAATTACACTTTCAGTTTTGATCTTACAAATAAGAGCAATACCATGCAAACACTGCTGTAAAGGGTCTAGTTTTATTTGTGTGTACTCACAATATCAACAAAATGTTGTGAATTTATAAAATAAAGAAAACAAACAGGGAGTGCTGTCTGCCGCCTTGGTCTGCGTAATCTTTATTTAGAAACGCGTCATTAAAATGAACTGTAACTCAGCAAATACTCAACAAAGAGACATGAGAGAGATATCTATAGAAAGCTTGACATGTCTACTTTTAAACTAAGCAAGTCTTATCGAAAGCAAATATTCTGTGATAAAGTAATCCATATGAAACCAACGCGATGTCCAGTCTTTCACATCTCCCTTCATTATCTCTAATATGACCACGCCCACGCGCTGAGCGCTATTGATATTATAATCATCCACGTGAAGCGCGCGGCGCGTAAACACCCACATCACAGCAAAAATAGTAGCAAATTGTCCTGTTCGCGTTCTTCGACTGAGAGAAGACACAGAATTCACTCAAGAAGCTTGGATACCTCAGGAACAAACATGAGTAAGTCTTTTTTATTAACCTACTTGTATTAGTTTTCACATAACTTGTACACATTTTACTAGTTAGACTTTCTCCAAACTATAATTCCTGACTAAATGTATAATCAAGTGAAACATTATGAAGTTTCATTCACAGCATCTAAATGTCACGATGCCAGGATGTTTTTTTTATGTTCTATAACAGACAGAAATATGATATAAAAGTAATATGAGTTATAATGTTATTAGCCTAATGTCAGTAAGAATGATTAGTCAAAACTTTACTGTGATAGGATATTCTCTGTTCACGAATATAGCCATATATGTTTATAACTATAGTTTTTGGATTGTATAGGCCTACATACAAAGCATGCTTGTGTTTATGAATGTAACTAAGCTTCTGTTCATGAATATCTGCTCTGGTGTAAATATTTTGAATGTGTTATACCCGTGTCTTATGGAGTAATGACGCTGAAATGTTTGAAACTGTTTTAATTTTCGTTTAGGACTGTGGCTGCATCACCGGCATCTTGCACAAGAAAGGCACACGCATGTCGTTCAGTTTTGAGTTCGCTGGAAAATCACACTGAGTAAGTGCACAGTATAGTAATTGTATTATTCCTAGAATATGTGGTAATATTATTTGTGGTTGATAGTGTTAAAATGTAAGAATTGGCATTGTTTTCTCATGAAGTATGCATACTATACTAAGGTACTGTGGGGAGTACACCACTCTTGCCTTCACCTGCATCTCTCAAAGGAAGGGGGCACTCGTTCAGTTTTCAACTCCATTCAGAATTTTAGAGTAAGTGTGCATTCACTATTTTACAGATGTTACTTTCATTTGATTTAGTTACTTCGTGGTAAAATATGTTTGCTATGTGGTAATTGTGTTCTTTGTTTAGATAAATTAGTACTAGTATCAGTGAACATCATAATAATGTTAATAATGTAGTTTGTGTAAACAGCATGCTTGCTTTTTTATTTCAGATGTGAGAATAAAAGTGAAAAAGAACCTGTTGCAAAGAGAGCCAAAGCAAATAAGCAGCCCACTTGGTCATGGAAACCAGAGACTGACGTTGACATGTTCCACAGGCTCTGAGATTCCTGCCCCGCACAAGAGCCTGGACCACAGCTAAGACCATGTGATGCACACACTCCCAAAATGATGTGATAGTTATATATATTCTAAATAAACTACAAACAAAAAAATAGATACATTTCTTTTTCCTCATTATTTCTTGTAGCAATTCCCTCTCAGTCACTCACCTGACAGCTCATTATGCAGCTCATTATGCAGGCAGTTTGTACTCTCAGGGCATGTGAAGCCCTTTTCTACACAAAAAGTGTCTTAGAAATTTTAAATCAATATATTGTTTTCTGTGAAAGAGTAAACAAGATGATTTTCACATCATTCTGATGCAAAAAATCTAGACTTCAAGATCTGTTCTCAATAGTCCTGTGAACAAATGTTCTGTATGTGTTTTATGGCCTTATTTCAGTGACTTTAAAATTTTAGTTTTTCACTAAGCACGCATAAACGTTGTTTTCTCAAAAACACAATAACATACATACATGCTGCTCACATATTATTGTAGCCCAGTTTGTTCTGATTATGGTGCTACTAAACTTAGTCATTAAAAGGTTTATTAGCAACTGAAAAAAGCACAAAACCTGTCAAAACTTCTCCAGGGCCCAAAACACCCTCAGACCCCAGAGGGTTAAGCCAAGTAGCTGGACTGTACGACCCAATTGGTTTAGTTACACCTGCCAAACAGAAGGGAGCAATTCTTGTTAGAAAAGCATTCCAAGAGGGAGGGGGTGGGAAACTAACCCAAGAAACCTGGGACCAACCTCTCTCAGAAAGGCTCAGAGAAGAAGCCATACAGCTTTTTGAAGAATATGTGCAGCTTGGGCAGGTGAAATTCCACAGGAGTCTCACACCAGCTGGCTGGGTAGGGAAACCTTGGGGCATCACATTCTCTGATGGAAGTGACAAAACCTTTGGAGCTGTGATGTACTTAAGATGGGAGACAAGTCAAGGCACTGAAGTTCGATTCGTTGAATCAAAAGCCAAGCTGACACCCCTGGATCAGAAGGGAGAAGCTGTAAAAGCTGAGATCTGTGGTGCTGTCTTTGCAGCCAGGATCAGAAAGTATGTGGAAAAGAATGCTCGAATGAAGTTTGAGAGATGGTTCCATCTACTTGACAGTCAGACGGTCTTGGGTGCCATTCAAAGAGTCAGTTATGGGTACAAAACCTTCTTTGCAAATAGAGTGGGTGAAATCCAGAAGGCTGGACCAGTGCAAGACTGGTGGTGGATTAGTGGAGATCTAAATATAGCTGACATCATAACAAGAGGGGGCGCTCCTGAAGATTTGAAGGAGAATTCCACATGGCAAAATGGACCAGAGTTCCTGAAGAGGCCAGTGGAGGAGTGGCCTATAAAATCAGCTGGAGAGGTTGCAGCTCATGCCAGGGAGAGTATAAACAAGCTCCAGAGGAAGGCATTCTCAGGTGCATTAACAAGAGCTCAAGCAAGAAGGGGTCAGCAGAAAGAAGTACTACAAGCCACTAAGTAAAGTCCAAAGAGTGAAACTCAAGAGGAAAAACCTGTGGTAAACCCAACTCTTTCTCTAAGAAGTAAGCCCACTGGCTGAGTTAAGGATCTTGTGGAAGTAAGAAGATTCAGTAGCCTGTTCAAACTGGTGAGAGTCATTGCCTGGGTTTGTCTAGCTGCCAAGCAGTGGCTGAAGAGGAAGCGCCGGGCCCCTAAACAGTCAAAGTGGGAGGTAACATCACCCAAGCAAGCTGTGCTGACTGTCAAAAAACATGAAGATGCACTCAAAGACCTTTTCCTCGCAGCTCAAGAAGGTACAACTTTTTCAGACACAACTCTAAGCAGACTGGTAGTATACAAAGATGTGAAGTCTGGACTTCTAGTTTGTGGAGGCAGAATTCAGACGTTCAACGAAGATAAAACAGCAGTGCCAGTTTTACCATTTGAAGCATGGGTGTCTACATTGCTGGCACAAGAATCCCACAAAGTAAACCACGAGGGAGTGGCAGGAACTCTTCTCCGGATGAGGAAGAAAGCCTGGGTGATAAAAGGCCGTAGACTTGCCAAGAAAATGGTTGATAGCTGTGTGATTTGCAGGAAAAACAAGGCAAAACAGTGTCAACAAGTCATGGCTGACCTGCCTCTAGAGCGAACAGCCCCAGCTGCACCTTTTGAATTCACCACCATGGACCTGTTCGGCCCTTATGAAGTGAAAGATGAGGTTAAGAAGAGAACTAGACTCAGAGTATGGGGAATAGTCTTCTGCTGCATGGCTTCCCGAGCCATACACACTGAAGTGGTGAGTGACATGTCATCTGAAGGATTCCTGCTAGCCTATCAAAGGTTCACTTCACTGAGAGGACACCCCAGGAAACTCTGGTCAGACCCTGGCACTAACTTTGTGGGAGCCAAACCTGCTCTAGAGAAGCTTCACAAATTTCTTGACCAACTAAACAAATCTGAACTTGAAGACACAGCTGCCAAGCATGGTACAGAATGGTCGTGGAAGATCCACCCTGCAGACTCTCCCCATAGGAATGGAGCAGCAGAGGCAGCTGTCAAAGTAGTGAAGCGGGCATTGAGCAACCTTGGTGGAGATGGTGTTTTCACATGGGGAGAATTCCAAACTTTTCTTTTCATGGTAGCCAACCTAGCAAATGAGAGACCCATCGATGCAAGAACTCAAAGCAGAGAAGACTGTGTAGAGTACATCACCCCGAGTTCTCTGCTTTTAGGACGTGCCAATCCAAAGGGAGACCCTGGAGGTTTCCAGTTCGATGGCTACCCTTACAAAAGACTTAAACATATTCAAGCAGAGGTAAGCAATTTCTGGAAGAAGTGGAGCCAATTGGCTGGACCTAATCTGTTCATAAGAAACAAATGGCACACCAAAGAGCGAAATGTTGCGGTTGGAGATGTGGTCTGGTTGGCTGACCAAAATGCCCTCAGAGGACAGTACAAGCTGGCTAGAGTGGTCAGTGTCAATGCTGACAGCAAAGGCATCGTAAGAGATGTGCTTGTGAGGACTTTTCCCAGCTATCCTGTTCACATCACAAAGGCAAACGGCAAAAAAGGGCCCACAAGAGCAAATAGGGAAAGAACCAAGAGGCTTCAAACCAGAATCCCAGCCACAATTCTTCATAGAGATGTCAGACGCCTTGTCATTCTACTTCCCATTGAAGAACAAGCAAAGGACCAAGGGCTTGTGTGACCTCTCTGGATTTGGAAAAACCAGGAGCTCAAGTGGGAGGTGTTGAGCTAAATCTCAGAAATGGGTCTCAAAGAACTACACTTCCCAGAGTGCACCAGCAGCAGCAAACTGGCTGCTTATCACAGGATCCGTCATTGTCACTGATTAAGAGCACCTGTAAAAACATGGAGGTTCTCATTCATTCAGAAAAGAAACTTCAGAGAGAAGACGCTCCAAGTTCACTAATAGGTTCAGTCCAAAGACGCCAATGGTCAGTGAAATGTTTTATTTAATTTCATGGTGTTTGAAATGCTGCTTAATATGTTCAAGTATGTTTAACTGCTGTGTAGATTGGTTAAGAAACACATTGCAGCATTGACTTTGTGTTAAATGAGTTCGTGCTAAAATAACCATGTTGAGTTTGAAAAAAAAAATAAGTAAATGTATAAGATACAAAAGAATAGTACAAGTTAAAAATGTAAAAATTGTTAAATGTTAAAACTTTACTAAAACATATGAAACTGTTTAATTAAAATGTTTAGTTAAAATGGTAACATTTGTTTCTCTGTCTTTAAAGGTTTACAACCTAATTTACTGAATCAACTGACAAAGCCAAAAAGAAAATTAAAAGTGATTGAGTCGGAAATTTGAGTTGTCCTTGTGTCCTTTGGAAGTTGAACAAGAGTAGGACTTGACAAGTATTCTAAAGGCAGTAGTAGCAAAATCATTGCGTCCTCTACGTGTATACGAGACCGGAAAATGAGGGTGTCTGAGGTGCGTGCTTTTATGCAGGCTGTAATGAGGGGGTGTTGATTGGGGACAGGGCAGTGTCAGCGCTCAGCGTGAGGGGGATCGTTGGGATGATTGGGAGGGACTTAGATCGGGCCGACTCTGTGACACTAAATGCACAGACTCCGATGTTTAAACTTTTGAAACATCATAAGCGCCGATTAAGCGGGTAAATGAGTGCATCCAATTTACTGCTGAGTGAAACTCTTCAGTGCGCAAAGCCGAGATGACTATAGGTTTCTCATGCAAGACTTACAGAATGACTTAAAACGCAAATAAGACGAAGCTAATCTAATAAGTTCAGATATAGTTTGAGGGATTTAAAAAGTAAAAATAAGCTTGCATCGATCCTGTGTTTGCAATCAGATTAAAAAAATTGAGCTTGCGTGATGACATTTACAAACTAAGTAGTTATGTTTGGAATTCATAAGCTCGGGTATGCATACAGTATACATACATAAGAGATGGCATGTAGCCTATTGTACATTATCCCAGTTTTCCTATACTGCATGGACTGTACACTCAGCTCACATTTTTGGTGCACTAATTTAGTCTGTCCACAAGGTTGGCAAAACATGATTGTTTCACAGTAAAAGAGAAACTTCAGAGAGGGAATAACACAAGAACAAAAAAAAAAAAAAAAAACAATAGAGACACACCAACGCAGCAGCGGCTTTAAACGCTCTTGTGTTAGTGGGTTAAGAAGTACTTGCAACGTTAGTTTAAAATAGTATGAAAACATTTATTGGTCATAACTTATGGAGAGAAATAAAGCAAACACTGGACAAGAATGAATATTTATAGTTACTACGTCAAGCCTCAGGGTTCACGCACAATATAAAATGGAATACACTTTGAAAGACTATGAGAACAGGTGGATATGAAGTGTTTTTTAAATGGGGGGAGATAAGGGAGAGAGAAGAGAACCAAACCACAACCACAAACCAACCAACAGGCAGAGAGCAGAGGAGAGAGAGCTGGAACAGGAGGGAGAATTGGGAAGAGAAAAAAGAGAGGAAGTAATAAGCAAAAATGCGATCGGAGGAGGAGAATGACAAGAGGGCAGATTAAGAGGGTATGAGTGTGAGGGGGGTGAGGCGGGGCATGCTATACAGAGGTGTAAGAAAGGCAGACAAAGGGGAGACTAAGGGCGAGAGCAGGAAGGGGGGAAAGGGGGAAGCCCCCCCTTGCGTAAAAATTTAAGTATAGTTTGGGCTTTTTTGTTTTTGCGAGTGCAATCAAATTTTTTGAATTCTGTACGTGAACTTGAGTTAGAAGATGATCAATGAATAAAAACATTATTGTTATTATTATTTTTTTGATTGTTCCTTACAGAAAGTTAGCAAACAAATTAAGTAGCATGAAAAAAAGTTTAAAGTGCGGTCACATTTTTAAAAGTTTAAAGTGCGGTCACAATTACCTTTGTTTGGCAAATTTTTGTGGGCGAAATCAAGACTTTTCAGATGAAATCGACAGGATTGGGAATTTTGTGCGAATGCAAAACATTTAAATCATTAACTAAAAATGTATATAAGAAAAATTAAATAAACATCATATATTCTTAATTCATTAATCTTTCCATGAATTTAAATTTTCATGAATTCATAAGTCAAACAAAAATGTGTGGTCACATTTGCTATTCTTTGACAAATTTTCATGGGTGAAATTCAGTAATTTAAATTCAAATGGATGCAATTTCTCGCAAAAGATTTTCCCACGGAACGTGTTTGCAGTTGTGCATGCGAATTCGCCATGTTGACCAACAAAAGACTGTGCTTTATGCATCGCTACACTATTGATGATAAAATTGACCTTTTTCTTGCAAAATTTTGCTGAAATTACAATAATGTGACCACACTTTTATGGTGTTCGACAAACTGTAATATGGAAGGAGTTTCGCCTTTTGTGTTTTACATATGGGTTTGAAACGACATGAAGGGGAATAAATAATGAAAGAAAAAAAATATTTGGGTTTGAACAATTCATTTTTAATGCGCAAAGACAAGGGGAGGAGAGGACAAGAGGAAATCATGTATCGCGAGAAATATTTTCCTGATCAAAATCGAATTTATCTTCATATACTTATTTAACTGGAATATCTTGGTGCTCTCTGAATTTGGGGCTGTAAAGAGATTTTAATTGAAGAAAATAACTGATAAACTTGTGTGGGCACTAGACAATGAAGCAGAAAGGAATGATATGGTGTAAATAACAGCCATCTGACAAATATCATGATGTTCGATTATGAGTCTAATGATAAATTTCAACGAGTCGAACGAAAGCCATTACCGCCAAAACAATCCCATCGCAGATGTATTAATGTTCAGGAGAGAATAAATAACAAGCAATCCCACTCCAACATTAATCCATTTTCTATTTACCATTTTTTTTAATCGCTAATTTGATAAAGCTATTGGCGCCATGAATATCGACACAATTGGCTTAACTGGATGTGGAGTGCTGGGTCCCTCGGAGGCCATTATGAAGAATGGACAGCTGGTCCCTGGCTTGGGCCAGCCAGAATCAATTTCTAGTAAACAAGACCGTTCTGTTGGGTGGGGAGGAGGGGTAATTGAGTTTTCTGTCACGTTATGGCGGCAGAACAGGGACTCCATCAGTGGGAGCAGTTGGCTGCCCCGTATCCTGCCGGGCACCAGAACCCACCATTATGGTGTCATCTCAATTGCCTTTTCAATGTCTCCATGAAAAATTGGATTTGATGTAATCTTGCTAACTGTATTTAAGTGCATTATAGATGCATTTAATCTTTATTTGCCATGGATTTATTTATGCAGGATGAGACGTACAGGGCAGCAGTACGTTTGGCACTGTCACATATGCAGTGGACAGAAATGACAGAAATAAAAAGGTTAAAAAAAAAGCATTATAGAATTAGTATAGTAAAATAGGAGTATACATTTTAATAATTGTAATTATATATTATGTCATAATATAAACTAGTTGATAATGTTATATTACAATTTAGTCATGTTTTATTAATTATATATTGGTTTAGTAATACATAAAAAATGTATAAATAAATTAATCAGATTGAAGAAGTATATGAATATATTTATACACGCAAAAGATTAGTTTATGTTTTAATCATTTTTAGTTATATATTGTAAATGGTATAAGTGAATATATTCATTATTAATTAAGTATTCTTTTTCCAAATAAAATGTCAGTTTCACTTCATGTCCTAAGATAACTAAAACTAAAAACTAAACTAAAAATGAATAAACTGTATAGAATAATAATAATAAAATAATAATAATAAAATAATAATAAATAAATGCAACTAACATGAATATTTTAACTAATAAAAAATAAAAAAAACTATTTGAAATATAATACAAACTATAAATACATCTCAAATAAACTACAATTTCACTGCAATCACCATTTAAATCACTAAACTAAAACTAAATAAATATAATAAAGAAAACTTTTTGTTTTTGGCTCAGGATTCTTTTGCCTCACCAAGACCGATGTTTTAATAAATAAACAAATAATAAATAATTGTACAAAAAATACAGTATAACTGTAATATTGTGAAATATTATTTGGATCTAAAATAGCTGTTTTTTGTGTGAATGTATAGTAAAATGTAATTTATTCCTACAATAAAAGGTGAATTTTCAGCATCATAACTCCAGTCTTCAATGTCACATGATCATTCAGAAAACATTCTAATATCAGATTTACAGTATTTTTATAATAAATGCAGACTTTGGGAGCATAAGAGACTTCTTTTAAAAAAACAAAAACAAAAAAAAAACATTAATTACTCCAAACATCTGGACTTTTTTTATGATCTTGAAGAACTAATTTGGTTCCACCGTCTCCAAACTTCTGGCAGTTAGTGTATATGAGATTATACTGACCACCAACATCCCCTCTTATATGAACAGAGTCATCCATACGTACATTCAAAAAGTGCAATTAAACTGCACTTTATAAAAGAAAATAGTCCCTTCTTAACCTTCAAAGCCATGCAACAATCCACCTTAGCGTTTGAAGATACTTCTTTCATGTATAATTGTATTCGGCGGCAAAATGCTTAAGAAGATCCAGGGGAAAAGGTGGGCAGCGCAAACATGTCTGCAGGAAAAATGACAGCATATTGGTGTGTGTCAGAATGCCAGCACACAAAGAAAGTAAATCAATGAACAGTAATGAAGTGAAGAAAGGACACTTTAAACAAACGGAGCATTTTGACAGCGATTGAGTGGCTCCGTGACCTTTTATCTGTGTAATCTAAGATGGCTTTTGCGCCCCTTTCCTCACTGCTCGCTGAATGCATATAAAAGCCAGGCTTCGTCTAAAGCCCTGAAACCAGCGAGGCCCTTGAAAAACTTCTGAATCTGGCTGTCAAGGCTAAAAGCTTCAAGTCGTTTAAATATAAAGTGCACAGATTCACACAGTCCTGTTTTTAATGGTCTTTCTCTCGTTCCTGCCCCCTCCAATGCATTTCTGTAATTGCGTTGGGTGAAACGGGGAAGACGGCGTTTGGCATAAACGAGATCGGTGTCTCGCTCGGGACTAGTGCTGCGATAATTTACTTGGAAACAGTGTCTCTGTCACGTACGGCTCCCCATCTGTGCTGTGGGCTGTAAGTACCTGAGAGCTCGTGTCAGGGGCCGGTGTTGGGATCGAGAGGCCGCCACCATCAACGCCATTAAGTCACAATGGCACTTCAGCTGTTCTGCGCCAAGCAAATGCTGAATGGGATGGTCTGTTTTTGGCTGGAGGGCCGCTGGGATGTACCCTGCTGCCTATGCCAGACCCAGTTGGAGAGACGAGGCCCGGATCTGTTTGCTGGCCCTTTAATAATCAGCGGAGGCTGTGCCAGTGATGCTGCCTTCAATGCAGGAAGGATATTAGTGTGTTATGTGAATGAAATATCAGAAAAGAGACTTTACATTACTTTGCTTTAAGCTTTGTTTTGAACAGTAAAAATGGTAATTATTTATCTCCGAATTATGACTTCATTCATGAATAAATAAATATTAAAAATACTGAAATACTAGTAATGTATTCATATTGTAAGTTATTGTTGTAATAATATTTTCACATATGGATTTTCTTATTGATATGATTTCATACAATAAAAAACAAACAAATAAATAAATACTAACATAGGATTAATGACGTAATATCAGTAATATAGGTAAAATATTTATTGAGAGTATTTCACACAATGACTTTCTTATTTTCAACAAGAGGGAGATATCATAATGTAAATACATGTTCCAAAACACACTTTTTATTTGTTTGTTTGTTTGTTTGCCTGTGTATATAAAAAACTGCAATATATTTTGGAATAAAAACAATATCATAAACGTATAACATAATATTCAAATAAGTTTATTATTGATTTATTTCGGGATTTTATTTTGTTTGATGTGTTCCACAAGGGTGTGCTTGTATAACTAAAATACATCAATAAATAAATAAATACATAAATAAAGAAAGAACTATAGAAAGAAAGAAAGGAAGAAATGATAATCAGATAGATAGATAGATAGATAGATAGATGATATAAATAGATAGATAGATAGATGATAGAAAAATAACTGGAAGCAGAAATATACTTCTCAATTATATGTATATATTTTTTTTACTATCATTTTACCATTTCTGTTTCCAGAAGTAACGATTTTGTTTTCTTGAGCAATGGGAGATGCCGCTTTATTGTAAATTCTATTATTATTAGAGTATTATTAGTATTATTATATTATTATGTTGTTGTTGTTGTGTTGGTGCGGTGGTTGTAATATAATAATAATAATAATACTATGATTGTTATGATTATGATTGTTATGATGATGATAATAATTATTATTATTATTAAATTTGCAACATGGATGAAAGTATAGCAAGTGTCACCAGTTAACATGTTGTGAAAAACAGCAGATGTTTTCTTATCAAGACGGTTTGGTTTTCTGTTGCAGGTTGCCAGCATTACATGTGGACAATCCAGAACAGTTAGCATCCTGCTAAATTTCAAAGCAAACTATCTGAGCCTGCTGCATATATAGATATGCCGTTGATGGATATGGCAGCTTCTATAAAAAGGAATTCTCTAAAACAAAGGTCAGGAAGAATTGCCCCCATATGTGAAATAGGAAAGCACAGCAGACCCCTATTATGGGATGCATTTCATTAAGGAGGTATTCTGAGAAATGCATGAATGGAATGTAAATAAAGAAGAAGGGGAGGTGTAGACCAATCATAAAGAGGGACATTTTATGGAAAAACCACAAAACAGTTCAGGCCAGAAACATGTTCTATATAAGCCAGACACAAATTCTTGGCTAATATGTTGCAAGCGCACAAACCTCCATACTCATTTTATGAATTGATGTTTCATTTATGAATTACACTTTTTATAAATTATATAAGTCCAATTTGTTATAATAAAACTTGTTATATGGAATACAGTTAAATACATATGAATATGTGATCTCTAAAACATGTAATACATGTAAATTGGGCCTTTCATTTAGTTGTTATACACTTATGAATGGAAGTGTATTTCATCTCTTCTGACTTTCCTAACTTTTTTTCAGGCAAATCTGAGTGTATGTGAAAAAGTAAACTCAGAATTTTGAGAAAAAAAGTTGCGAGAAACTCAAAATTGCAAGAAAAGTCACAAGATGAAGTTAGAATTGTGAGAAAAAAGTCACAAGATAAATCAGAATTGCGAGAAAAAAAGTTACGTCAGAATTGCGAAAAAGAAAAGTTGCGAGAAAAACTCACGAGATGAATCAGAATTGTGAGAAAAAAGAGTCAAGATAAAGTCAGAATTGCGAAAAAAAAAAAGTTGCGAGAAAAAAATTACGAGATGAAATCAGAATTGTGAGAAAAAAAAGTCAAGATGAAGTCAGAATTGTGAGAAAAAAGTTGCGAGATAAACTCCTCTGAAAAGAAAAGTCTGAAATATGAAATATAAACTCAAAATGACCCTTTTTATGTTTATTCAGTGGCAGAAATAAGCCTCCACACTTATGTACCTTAACAGTATTTATTGACGGCATAGACAATACATTATTTATTTAAAATGTATTTACACTTATTTTATTAAGATATATATTACAAACCCAATTCCAAAAAAGTTGGGACACTGTACAAATTGTGAGTAAAAAAAGAATGGAATAATTTACAAATCTCATAAACTTATATTTTATTCACAATAGAATATAGATATATTAAATGTTGAAAGTGAGACATTTTGAAATGTCATGCCAAATATTGGCTCATTTTGAATTTCATGAGAGCTACACATTCCAAAAAAAAGTTGGGACAGGTAGCAATAAAAGGCCGGAAATGTTAAATCTACATATAAGGAACAGCTGGAGGACCAATTTGCAACTTATTAGGTCAATTGGCAACATGATTGGGTATAAAAAGAGCCTCTCAGAGTGGCAGTGTCTCTCAGAAGTCAAGATGGGCAGAGGATCACCAATTCTCCCAATGCTGTGGTGAAAAATAGTGGAGCAATATCAGAAATGAGTTTCTCAGAGAAAAATTGCAAAGAGTTTGAAGTTATCATCATCTACAGTGCATAATATCATCCAAAGATTCAGAGAATCTGGAACAATCTCTGTGCGTAAGGGTCAAGGCCGGAAAACCATACTGGATGCCCGTGATCTTCGGGCCCTTAGATGGCATTGCATCACATACAGGAATGCTACTGTATCACAACATGGGCTCAGGAATACTTTCAGAAAACATTGTCGGTGAACACCATCCACCGTGCCATTCGCCGTTGCCGGCTAAAACTCTATAGGTCAAAAAAAGAAGCCATATCTAAACATGATCCAGAATCGCAGGCGTTTTCTCTGGGCCAAGGCTCCTTTAAAATGGACTGTGGCAAAGCGGAAAACTGTTCTGTGGTCAGACGAATCAAAATTTTAAGTTCCTTTTGGAAAACTGGGACGCCACGTCATCCGGACTAAAGAGGACAAGGACAATCCACGTTGTTATCAGCGCTCAGTTCAGAAGCCTGCATCTCTGATGGTATGGGGTTCCATGAGTGCGTGTGGCATGGGCAGCTAACACATCTGGAAAGGCACCATCAATGAAAGGTATATCCAAGTTCTAGAACAAAATATGCTCCCATCCAGACGTCGTCTCTTTCAGGGAAAGACCTTGCATTTTCCAACATGACAATTCCAGACCACATACTGCATCAATTACAACATCATGGCTGCGTAGAAGGATCCGGGTACTGAAATGGCCAGCCTGCAGTCCAGATCTTTCACCCATAGAAAACATTTGGCGCATCATAAAGAGGAAGATGCGACAAAGACGACCTAAGACAGTTGAGCAACTAGAAGCCTGTATTAGACAAGAATGGGACAACATTCCTATTCCTAAACTTGAGCAACTTGTCTCCTCAGTCCCCAGACGTTTGCAGACTGTTATAAAAAGAAGAGGGGATGCCACACAGTGGTAAACATGGCCTTGTCCCAACTTTATTGAGATGTGTTGATGCCATGAAATTTAAAAATCAACTTATTTTTCCCTTAAAATTATACATTTTCTCAGTTTAAACTTTTGATATGTCATCTATGTTGTATTCTGAATAAAATGTGGAAGTTTCAAATTTCAATATCATTGCATTCTGTTTTTATTCACACTTTGTACAGTGTCCCAACTTTTTTGGAATCGGTTTGTATTTTGTAGCCTTAGATTAAAATATACAAATCATATCTTGTATATTGCTTTCAAGAAGACAAAAACCAACCTTATCCTGCCTAAAAAACTGAGCGCTCCAACAAAGACTTTCCTGGGGCTTAAAAGAAAAAAAGAGCAAATAACAAGACTCAGAAAGGTCAGCATAGACTCTGTTAGTACACCTTTAAGTCTTCAAGAGGGGGAATCCATCTAACTGCAATGCTTTCCTTTTGATGAGGTGGAGCACCAGGAGGTAATAATCCTGTCAAGAATAAAGAAGGTGCTGCTGGCAACATCCATTGTGAGCTTTACTTCTTAGCATCATTAAAAGTGCAGCATGTCAACAGAAAGGAGTTTCATCTTTTCTTGACTCCATTATTTCTTGACTCCAAAGCCAGTAAATAATGTCAGAGCAACGAAAATTGAGACCACATGGCAAGTGAGCACCATCTGTCCTTATGCTTGGTTACCTTCAAACCTCGTTGCAGGAACAAAAAGGACCGAGCTTTTTCTTACAAACGATTAAATGTCTAAATTTTATATTGTTTTATGCAGTGATTTAGCTGCATTAACACTGCAAAATGGAGGTTAAAGGTTTGTATAAAACACTTGACTTTGCGCCACACATGGACCACAGGAAACCATCCCCATTCCCATTGATTTATTCACTTCTAGATAACCGTGCATAAGTGATAGTGATCTCTCTGCCATGATTAATGGATAAAGACCGTTGAGGGTGTTCAGAAGCAAGTCAGCACTTCACCACCGGTGTCTGGCAGCCAGCAGCATTGATTACTCAAAACCTTTTGATTTCCAGAGCTTCATTTTGAGGTAAACACTCAAGCAGACCCACTCCAGGATCATACATTTAATTCATTATCATCAGAAAAATTGCATGAATTCCATAATACTTAATTCCACAAGGAGACAAATGGAAGAGCTTGACCTCCCTTATGAAAAAGAAGTGCGCTTAATAGTACTGAATGTGCACTTGTAGTGTACTTAAAAGCTTAAAAGTATATAAAAACTGTACTTGTGGAAAATATTATATCAATGCGATACAGCCACTTAGCAAACCGAGTCCTAACCAGATGCGACTCACGCAGTTCCAGCGGCAGAGCAATTTGTCTGTTCCACCCCGACCAGATGCGTGTTAGCAGATTGCTTTTTAACATTATTAAAAGTACATACTGAGCTGATCTGGATGCCTGCATTTAGTTCTGGGTCGTGGAAATACTTGTTAGACCGCATTGAGTTCTCAGTTTTAACGCAGCCTACATGTTTGCTTTAGTTTATTTTCAAGATGTGAGGTAAACTATCTGTTGTTGCTTTCAGAATGGCTGTCACGCAAAATGATATTCAAACTCACATTAGACACTTTAACATGAATAAACGCACATCAGATCACGTAACCTGACGAGTATCAATTGTTCTAGATTTTGGAATGTTGTTTCGTTCAACCGAACAATCCCACATCGTTTTCTTTCAGTTCAAATTAACTGGATCTTGTTTACCCCGTAATTGGTATTCTGTTTCTCATCTTCTCAAACCGTCACATCGATACGCTGGATTGATACGTTAATACTGTTGTATAATTATGTTCATGCTTCGTGCACAAGACTGATGTACTACTCGTGCTTCGAGTCATAGAGACTCTCCACTATATCTTCAGGACTGCCCCAAGTATAAGGGTTTTGTTGCCTGTTATCCTCTGTCTTTATTAAACTGCACATCATAGTGATGCAGCCATTGATTTTTCTGCAGTTTATGATCAGCAACGGACCACAGTTTGCAGCTAACAAAACAATATTCTTTTCTCTACTCAAGTGAACAAAATGGCACCTATATCTTAGATGGTCTGAGGGTGAGTAAAAAACAGCATTTTTTTTTTTGGGTGAACTCTCACTTTAAAGTGTATTATTTTTGTAATAAGTACTCTTGTTTAAAAAGTAGGCTAGAGTCTACTTCCTTTCACAAAAGCTTTCAGTGCCACAAAATGTGCATGGACAAGATAAACTCTGATAGCTCTGACTCATTTTAGGATTTTAACTTTTAACCATACCGTAAAGGCTCTTACACTTTTATGCTTGAGCGTTTGATGGATAATAACGTGAAAGTTCCATTTTCAGGGTTGATTCCTCTAATATTCATTCAGGGAATGCGGAAACTGTCTGATTATAGGGCACTAAATGGCACATGAAAAAAATAGCTTGGCTAAGACAGAGATTTGGCATGTTTTATAAGGTGATTTGGACCAGGGGTGGATGAGCATGATGCTGAGACCAAGTGCGGGGGAGGATTTTTGAGTTCTAATTACTAGCAAGTGAGCAGTGTGCAAACAACAGCCTCTGAATTAATTGTTGGTAAATATTGAAGGACTGACCAGAGAAAGAAGATTTATAGGAGTGCTTTAAGAGGGATGCTGCAAATTAAGGCTCTTTCAAATCACCCTTTTCGCTTCACGATGGCTTTGCCTCCTTCCGTACCAATTCCTCTGAAGGGCTTCCTTTACAAAAAGTTGTCAGTCTCTAAAAAAATAAAGGAGAGCACTTCCGAAAGGGCAGAGTGGGTGAGGGGTCAGAGGTTAACTGCCGCTCTACTGGCTGAATGGAACTTTGACGACAAGTTTTAAAGCTTGGGTACTGGAAAAACAAAGAAAAAATGAGGAGGTCAAATGGTGGACAGGAAAGCAAAAGAGTTTCTCATTACTTTAATTAAAGAAACGCTGTAGACAAACTGTTCAATTTGAAATATTAATCCATAAAATGATAAAAGATCTGTACTTTAGTTTACAAGCCATTTTGTGTCCCTCATGTGATGTATTTCCATGATATTCAAGGCGAAAAAAGAGGGTGAAAGTAAGGAGGAACATTTAGGTTCATTGGAAATATAAGGATTCGAGAGAATAAAAAAAGTTAAATTCTTTTTTTTTAAATCTACTTTACAACATGCCAAATTCTTAGAAATGTATTCTTTGTATTCATCTGAGTTTCCCATGGTTTTGAAACAAAAAAAAAACTTTTTTTCAACAAATTGTTTAATCACTCTAAAACATTCTGTGATGAAACCATCAAATAAATGTAATAACATATTTTCCTTATATCTGAATACATGTGAGTGTATGCATTACAAACAATAAATAAATATTTTTTTATAAGTTGCATTTAGGACAGTTATACAATGAATTTTAAATATTTTTTTTTTGTTTATGATTAATCTTTATTACAATTTTAATTCAGACATTTAATTAGTATTTATTTTGTCGAGAGCCTTATGTTCTTAAGTACAAATTAAAATAAACAATAATTATATACGGATAAATGTATTTTTAATTAATTGCATTCAGCGACATGTTATAATATGTTTCTAGTAATGAATTTTTACCTGGATTTAATATCTGAATCCGAATTTGATCTTTAATATCAAACACACTTTTTAATACATTTTAAATCAGAACTCAATACTAAAAGAAAATAATATATATATTTGTCTTTGAAAAATGTATTAAGTCATTGGATAATATTTTAATTCCATCTGTACTATTGGATCTTATTTTATCTTATTTTTTTATGATTTGACCAAATTATTAGATCCCGGATATAAAAAAAAATTATACTAGACATAATAAATACAATAAAAAATAAAAATCAGGAATTGATTAGATTGTGAAAAGCAGGCATTTCATTTTTTAATCGCAAGCCAAGCAAGTTGTTAATTTTGATGAAAAAAGTAAGACTACCAAGTTTTTTGGAATAAGATTCATTAATGGATCAGGAACGTTGAAGTAAATGGAGCAAATCTGAGTTTCATGTTGACTTGTGCCAGTTTTCGGATCATGGTTGTGGTCTTCAACAAGGCCCTTAGGTAATAAAGAACTATCTAGTCAACGCAATCAATCCTTTTATCTATTCCCAACAAGTAGCTTAACCCCTAACACTTGGGATGTTTTATTGATGTCACGTTCTCCGGCCGCAGAGCACAACTGTACGCGATGTCCCTCCGTTCTTCTCCTGACCTCATTCTGACTCTACCGTTGCAATTTCAAAGAAGAGCTCAGAGGCATTGAGAGATGCAAAGGGGCTACAGAGGTCTGTAGAATAATCATCAATAACCCGTTTAAGACAGAGAGTAAAAGGTAGGTGGACGGTGTTGTCGATGGATGTGAGAAGAACTTCGGGGGAGGAGGGGAAACCATTTCCCTAAAAAGCCCTTGTGCTATTTCGAAAGTCGTTTCCACAGGCTTTAGTAATTCATGGCCAGACTTCGGCAAGAAAAAGACACATTTATCACCTGGACAAGACATTGGTGCTGGTTGGTAAAGAAGGATGAGGATCCCAGGTTGAGTAATGAGAGATTGTCATGGTGCATGTACACACGAGCGTCTCTGGCTTTTGCGTTTTTAAGATGGGTGATGTGCGAATGAGATCTATGTCTGGCTGATGTGTGGGAACCAAAAACAGCTGTTTTCCAAGAGATGATGAGGCAGGCATTGCTTTAGCAGAGACTCCCCTATCCCAAAAGGGCTTTCGATGTTGAGCTTATCGCCTTTGAGATGTGGTCTCCAATGAAAACACTGGCGTGCAATGTATCTACAACCAAAGCTTTCTTAAAAATAAAGGTTCCAAAAAGTTGTTTTTGCAGCGATAATGTAGAATAACTGTTTTCGATTCGCAAAATAATCTTTCAGTGAACCATGTTTAAAAAAAAGAAATGTTCCAAATTGATGTTTTTTGCAGTGATGTCATAGAAGAACCGTTTTTGTTTCTTCCGCAAGAACCTTTAGTTAATGGTCAGTTCTTATAAGAACCATTTTTATTAGTCTGAAGAACATTTGCATGATCTAAATAACCTTTTTCCACTATAAAGAACCTTTTTTCCAGTGGTTAAAGGTTCTTCATGAAACCATATACACCAGTAAATATAGAGGTTATTTATTAGCCTCAGTGGTTCAGTGAAGAACCTTTAACATCCATGGAACCTTTCCAATAAACAAATGTTATTTATAGTAGAAAACAAATGTTCTTTAGATTATCAAAATCACTTCACACTAAGATAAAATGGTTATTTTAAAAACTGATCACATAAGGGTTCTTTGTGGGTTCTTTCTTTCTTCTATCACTCTTAAAAATACAAGTTCTAAAAGGAACCATGTTCCAGAAGAAATCAATTTTTCATAGCGATGCCATGGAAGAACTGTTTTGGGTTCCCCAAAGAAAAAATCTTTCAGAATCTTAAAAGAACCATTTTTTCTTAGTATGAAGAACATTTTAAACACTAGAGAATCTTTTCTACCTTAGGTCCTCTACCATTTCCTTGTGCACAATGGAAAGGTTTCATGGATGTTAAAGGTCATTCACGGAACCATTAACGTCAGTTAAGAACTCCCTAGAAGCTGTGATTTTAAGAGTGTAGAACTTTTTGTGCAATGGGAACTTGCTATGGATGTTAAAGGTTCTTCATGAAACCACAAATGCCAATAAATAACCTTTATTTTCGAGAGTGTAGAATCGACACAAATCGAACATAAACTTTTTCCCACTCTAAAGATCCTTTTGTGCAAATGGACATGTCCATAGATAAAAGGTTCTTCATTGGCACTCATTAGCCGCTTTTCCACTGTCGGGCCAGTGTGAGCCAGTGCTTTAAACGGGCCGGGTGGGCTAATAGCCTCGGACCTGTAGCACTGAGGCCAAAATCACGCTGCGTTTCCACTGTTGGGCCAGAAACTCTGCTGCGCTTCACTAAAACCCGCCCTTTACACACCTCTCAGGAACAACGTCACGCAACCCCATCATTTCACCAACAAAGAGAAGTTATAAGAAAACTAATAAAAAATAAGTCACTGGAAATAGCGCGATCACAAAACGAACATGATAAAACCGGCCGTTTGTTTGCATGCTTTGTTAAATATTTAAATCCAAAAGCATCAATGTTTTACAAAAATAAGTGATACATTGATCATAATGAATTAATCAGGATTGAAAATTAGTCACACAGAAATAAAGCAGTATGAACATAGCCTACCTACTTATTCAGTCGAGTCTGCTTCTGTTTATTTGTAGTCACAGTACATCAGTCAGCAGCAAAATCATAAACATTTAAATTGTGATCAATGTACAAATAAATGGTCAAATGTTCTAGTAAATTCGCCATCACCTGCTTTCCAATGAGCGGCATTTCATCACAGAGCTCGTAGTTCACTGACCAGTGATCATAATCCGTGTTCATAATCGATGGATTCATCTGTGATTATGCACTCGATATTGCCACTTGTCATGAACTATGGCTCGGTGTAGTATTAGCCGCTCCATCTGAAAGCAGTGATGGCGATTTAATTACCAATCACGGAACTGATTGTCAATACGCATCTTACTGACGAGATGCGCATGACAATCGCTTTGATGGTATTGCAGCGCCCACTACTAACTCCATTTCCAAATCTCTGCAGTATTTATTTTGCAATTTTGTTGCAGAGGAACGCAGCTCTTCTGGAATCAAGGAGAGGATGTTATTTAAAAAACCAAAGTGCTGGTTTACAGTGTCGTAGGAACCTGATCTGCAGTCCAGCTCCGCTACCAGTCTGTCAATCACCAGTAAAAACACTCTAGAGTGAAAACAGATCACGGCCTGACAAGTGCTGGTCTGGCTCTTGTGTATTCGTCACGCGCTTTTTCGCTTCTCTGGCGTTGATAGTCCGATAGTATAACCGCAACCTGTTAGAGATTTTTTTTTTTTTTTTTTGCCGTTGCTTCAAATGTGTCGAACTGATTTCGGAGTTGTGCAACAAAATCCCTTAATGATCGAATATCGAATATCAAATCTACAGCAACAAACAAATCAAGATCAACAGTTTGAAGGGTTGTGCTTGTCTTGTAAAATTGCTGCAGAATCGTATTGCACATATTACAGAGGAAAGCGATTTCCAGTTTATCCATTTACTTGCTTAGTCGGCTGACTTCATCACGAGTGGTTAACTGCTGGTTAGTGTCATCAACTATCTTTCTCAAGGATTCCTGGATGTTTGCGTAATTTAAACAGAGTGCTTTAGTGGTTTGGGCGTGCACTGACCACCTTGTATCTGAGAGTATTTTCAAGGTGACTATCCTACTGTTGTCACTTGGTTGCAAGCCGGCTGTGATAGTCTGCCATCGTGCTGGGGACCTCAAGCAAAAATTAAAAAGTGTCTGAACAAAAGAGAAAAAGTCTTCTTTTTCTAGACAGCAGTTCACACGGTTTACCCCAACCAAATTAAGCGTATGGGCAGCGCACGGCACCCATTCAACTAAAGGGTTTATCTCTTTGATACGCGACTGCAAGCCCTTATAACAGCCAGACATGTTGTTGGCATTATCGTGACACTACCCTCTACAATTGTCAAAGTTTATTTCCATCTCCTTTAAAGCAGTCAGCACAGATGTCCAAAGAGAATCCCCATATGACTTGTGATGGGCAAAAACTTAAGGAAACGTTCCTCAATGCAACCCTCTCGTGAAAGGTAACGCGAAATCAGTGTGAGCTGATCAGTGTGTGCCACATCAGGGGTAGAATCAACACTGATTGAGAAATATTTAGCTATCTCGATTTCATTCAGAATATGACAAAGAACCTTCTCTCCCATTAGCTGAATTAATTATTCACAGATCCCGTGAGAAAGGTAAGAAGGCTGTCCTTTCCCTGCATTCCCATATTCTTCGATGTGCGCTTTTAAGAATGGATCGAACTGTCTAATTAATTCTAAGATTCCCAAATAGTTTCCGTTGATGGGATTACCAAAAACGGCACTATGACCCCTAAAAGGAAGGCCATGTTCTGCCAGGAATTTTACAACTGCTACCACCTTTCTTAACATTTCAGACAAGTACCCGTATTCAGTTTCAAATAGTTTCTTCAGTTCAGAGTCTACCTGTCCTTTCTCTGCACTTTCCAGCAAATAAGTTAGCATGGCTTTTCGGTGAGTCTCGGAGCACTCATGCTCCACTATGCATTCTTGTGCATGCTTCCAATCACTGAAACCACTTGTGAACGTGTTGGCTGTATCTCCAAAAATTTTACATGCAAAACAAAAAATTTTTCCTTGGGAAGGTGAATACAAAACCCATTCTCTGGTCACACACTCTCCATTTCCAAGTTCATGTCTGAAATAACTTTGTGAAAAGTGACGTTTCTGATGTTTATACACGTATTCTGAAGCTGACACGTCCACATTTTTATTTTGACATTTTTATTTTGACAAGATACTGGTTCTTTTTTGGCCCAGTATGCTCGCGCATTATAGTCTATTTTATTCCAACAGCCCGGATTTGTACTGAAAGAATCGTTAACAGTGCTCTCGAAACAGGCGCCAGAATCAGTGCTTGCTGTGTCGATTTCCTCACTCTGCTGCACCTGCACCGCCGGATCCGCCGCCAGACTAATTGAGGTATTAATATCTTCCATATTAGCAGGTGCACTACAGACATTATCAAGTCCCTTAATGGGTGTAGATAGGCCTATTCTCTCACCTTTTGGGCAGTGTTGTTCAGAAGGTTTTGTTGTATCATTGCCGCTGTCTTGATTTTCTACAGGGTACATTTTAGATCCAGTTTGAAGCCCGTCGCTTTGACTAGCATCCTCAACAGGCTGGTTAACATCAGTTGTTGCAGAACAGGTATTACTATCTGCAGGCTTGAAATATCCTGTAAGTTTGGGTATTATTTTTTAAAGCTGCTGATTGTTTTGTTCCATCAGTTTGTGCAGTTTTCTTTTTTGTGCCCCATTCTCGTGCTTCTTGAAGTCCGCCATTGTTTACACTATTTAGCATACAGTCAGTCACAGCGCTGGTTAATGAAAGGATGCGTCTATTAACCAATCAACACCAAGGGCGGCAAATTACAAATCTCCTTAAATAAAGAAATGTTGATTTAATGTAAATCTAAATGAATTACAACTATCAGCAAACCTTAAAAAAAAATTTTTTATATTTAAATAATATTCATTTATTGTTTATTTGTATTTTTGTGAGCTGTCAGTAGACCCCTCCCCAGGGCAGGCCCCTGGGCTACAGCCCCTGTAAGCCCGTGCATTAATGCGCCCCTGCATACATGGAGCTAAACTCTCAAGATAAAATATGTTACTAAATAAATACACGATTGTGATAGAGAATAAGAAGCTGACGTCTGATTTCTTCATGTATTTACCATGTTTACTATGGTAACGTTAATGGCTAGCGTGCATAGTCTTTTGCATCGCTTATAAATACTTCTGCCTTGTATGGTGATCATAATCCACATCGGATCAAGTTATTTTAAACACTCGCTGCTGTCTGAAAGTGAGTTTTGAACTAAAATTATTTTAAAAGTCTTTAATGCTGGTGTCATAGCTGTTAACTTTATGAAATGATCCGCGGCGCTGTTGCTCTCCAGATGCGGAGAAACTCCGCCTTTGTTCATAACCACTCCTCTAGCCCCAGCTGGCCCGCTTCGGCCCAAGGTTTTCGATCAAGCGATCAAGCCCCGGAAGTGACAGTGGAAATGCGACTGGCACGCACTAGCACGCCCGCTTTTGGCCCGACAGTGGAAATGCGGCTATTGATGCAAATAAAGAACCTTTACTTTTAAGAGTAAAGGATGTAGCAACCATCACATTTCTCTCAAAATTTTGGAAAATTCTCTCCAGTTTTTGGAATAAACCAAACAGAACAATATGCAATTCTTAAATTACAATCCTACTAGTGCAAGTTTTCCAACATCCACCAATCCACAAATCAGAAATAGCTACTGGGTGAATGTTACATCACATAATTCGTATTCACGAGTGAAGCTGATTAATATCAAAATCCGTCACCCACTTTTAACATCTACAAGATCTCAGTATATCTGAGTTCTCGTGACACGTACCAAATGTACCTTGGGAATTTGTATGCCAAATTCGTTCTTGGTTTCACCCTTTGAATTCTTGTGTGACCTGCACTATTCCTAGACATGCAATTTATTTCTTTGGAAGCAGATGATGTTAAATCCCATTGGGATTAGATTCATTTCTATTCAGTTATAGCTCTGAGTCTTTGCTCAGTGTCTGTCGAATGTGAAAAGGATTGTTGGAGAATGTGTCTTCGGCAATTGTCTCCAATTGGATGGATCAGGCCTAAGAGCCATTTAGGCCTAAACTGACGTTAAACACATTGAAATTGGGAACATATTGGGAAGT
Source organism: Sinocyclocheilus anophthalmus (assembly GCA_018155175.1). NCBI lineage: Eukaryota > Metazoa > Chordata > Actinopteri > Cypriniformes > Cyprinidae > Sinocyclocheilus > Sinocyclocheilus anophthalmus. Next base: position 254,362 of record JADLZN010011142.1, on the reverse strand, counting down.
CACGGACAACTGCATGCACACACGGAAAAATGTGAGGGTTTTTCAGAATGTGCCTTGTTTTTCAATGTTACAAAACAATTGTATTTCAAATAAATGTTGTTCTGTTCTTTAAAACCTTCTATTCATCAAAAAACCTATAAAAATACATATGTAAAAGGTAATGGATTGACAAAAAGCAAATACTAATAAAATAATAATTATTTACAGTTGAAATAATATAATATACATATAATAATAATAATAATAATAATCTACAGTCTTTCAATTTTGAGAAATACACCAATTTTGCAACTTTTTTAGGAAGAAGAACGTTTTTAAGAAAAAAAACACTTATTTTAATACATTATCTGCAAATCTTAAATTTACTGACCTAACTCTAACCCATAACTTAGTATCATCATCTGTTATTTAAACAAACAAACCAAGAACAACCATCTGTTCTATTCCTTACAAGTTCTGTATATAGCAAATTACACGATTCAGAGAGAAACAAAAGGTGGATTAAAGCCGAGATACTCCAAAAAGAATGAAACATGGAACATTTACACAAGTACGTTTCCTGATAGTGTGGTTCATCACCACCAATACAAACTGTCCGCACACAGAGAGCTCACCATCGCCTCGTCCCGCACACCACACAACAGCACACACACAAATCCCCAATTCAAGGCCAGGTTTTCGTCCGCAGTATATCCTTTGGCTGTGCAGTGCCAGTGTTTTTCACGTTAACTTTACAGCGTCTGTGCTTTGTCAACCTCAAATCATTACTGCCACCACACCACACAAGCTTCCTCATGCAGTCAGCAGATTTCGGCAGCCCCCCTTGTCGTCTGCAGCGACTCGGCCCCTCATCCACAGATGGATCATTAGTGATCTCCAAGGAACGCCGACTTTCTACAGAGACCCATCCAGCGTACACCAGCACGTTGGATGACAAATGTGTCTAGTCCCCGAACTATGCGTGTCGAGAAAATGGATCATGTTCCGCGGTTCTGTTCGTAATGCAAAAAAACCATCAGTCATGGGTTGCGCGCCGCATTTCGCATTTAAGTCAGATCACCAAATTAGAAAATGGCAATTACTTAAAAATACTACAAACACACTTAACTGCTTATTGCCATTAAATGGTTTACATTCTTTTTGTGTGCTGTGTCAGTTACTTGCCTCTGTTTGAGCGATCTCGCGCGTTGTGCGTCCCCCGCATCCCGCTCGGCTAATCGTGGTCGATCGCTTCCGGGTAGCTGCTCGTCTCTGGGCCCGCATTGCCACGGTAAGCGCGCTCGAATCCCTGCCCCTACTGTGTGACCCCGCGAGCCCTCACTCCTGTGCCTGCCCCTGCACCGCGTCTGAGAGCGCACGCTTGGCAGGGGCCTGCCGCTGCCATCGTTACGGTGCCGCCTCACTACGTCGTACGGCTGTGTGCCGCAGTGGGGGGGGGGCTCGGGGGGGGCGTTGATAGTTGAGAGGGGCAGCACAGACAACAGCGGAGGCAAAGAGAAAAAGAGACACACCCAGCGCGCAGGTGCAGAACAAGAAAAGAGAAGGAAGCAACCAACCAAAGATGTTGGCTGAAAATTTTACAGTTTTATTAAAAGTAGAAATGTTAAATTTAGTTTAATAAAATAAGTATTGAAGAATAGATAATTAAGAAATAGATATTTTAAAAAAAAAATAATAAAAATAGAAAAAAAAATGAACGAAGTGTGTTTTGAAAGTGAAAAAATGACAATAAGGTAAAGTGCACTGATTGGAATTTAACGTTTTTGCTAGTGCACTGTGTGATTAATAAATCATAGTAACCATTTTTCCATTACTTTAACTTGTCAAAGACTGAATTTTCACAAAGTTTTTTTTTTTTATTCCAATGTCATTTTAAGATCATTTAAGTTGAAATTACTTTTACAGCCAAATTAAGCAACTGAACTTAAAGGGATAGTTCACCCAAAACTGAAAAAGAGAGTTTTGATTGAGTAACTTGTAGATCTGTGCTGCTCGAGCCGTGAATTGTTTCAGATGCTTCAGTCCGATTTGGTGAACTGATTCTTCCAAAGAATCGATGTAAAAGAATGATTGAACCGGATGTCACTCTGGACCATTTTCCCGAGGCTCTGGATTAAAGGTAATAATGTTGTAAATAATGTTCAGTTTTTTCCACAGACCGATCGTTTCGCTTCATTAGACCTCAATATATGGTCGGGAGCCATGGGGATTCATTTTGTGTTGCCTGTATATGCTTTTTTTTATTCTCAAAAACCGGTAGCCATTGCATTTTATGAATCACCAAAGACCATGGTTTCAGTTAAAACATCTTCTTTACTGTCTACTGACAAAAAAAGTCACCTACATGGCCTGAGGGTGAGTAGCGAATATTAATTTTTGGGTGAACTTTCTCTTTAATAGTGTTTTTTTTTAGTCACTTAAAGTTGGACTTAAGTACATCTTTATATGTAATTATTTTTAAAATATAGTTCAAGTGTACTGTTGAAAGTACTGACAAGCATTCCTGGTAAACTCAAATATACTTGCATATATTGTGTCTTAGCAAATACCACTAAAGGGGTTTGGAATTGATTTGCTGTATACTAGCATCCTAGAATCATGTTTCACAGCATTGTTCTTATATCCTCGTCACATCTCTACCTCACCTATGCTAAATCAACTCTGCACCTGGCAAAACACAGTGTGTCCTATATTAAACTTAGTGACTAAGGTATTTTTTTTCCCAGCAGCACTGCATTTGAACCTGAATACAATCTCAATGAACCTATGAGAAAGCTTTGCAGTTTACAATTCGGGCCAAGATGGTTTAGCACTAGTTTATTAGCTCGTTGGATGGTTCGAATGTTTCCATAAAAGTGAATTACAGCCTACGTCATTTGAGTTAAATTCTATTTACAATGTTTTTATGTAGTTTGTTTGTCATTTTACACAGAGCATTATTGTTCAGGGAAGCTTACTGACTGCATGTGTCATGTAAGTCCCTCTGGTGTTTAGCCACTTGGTGGCAAAGGTAGGTCACATTTCAGAGGCTTTGGAAGCGTTTTAAAGTCCCACAGCAGAGACAGAATAATAATTTTTGCATGCAAACCCTTTTTTTGCATTCTTATAATTCAATGCAGAATGCAATATAATGGCTATGGCGGGGAAGGACGGCAGTTGTCTCCAAATGCTCAAAATAATTGCTGTTTTGTCCTTTGGTGTGCGCCAACAAAATCAGAACAACAGCGAGGCATTGCTGCACGCCTCCAGATACAATCATATGCTATATAAGTGAAGCCCAGTGCCGCTTTATATCTGGCGTGTATATTCATGCTACACATATGGGAGGTCCAGACTGTGGGGCTAGAGATGCTGGATTTTCAACCACTAATTGGTTTTCATTAGTTTATATTATATATATATATTATATATATATATTATATATATATATTATATATATGTGTGTCTGCTTTTTTGTGTTTTTTGTGTTGTCTGCAGGCTGGGTCAGAGGTAGTTCTGGCTAGCTCCCCGCGCTCGGTGAATCAAGATCACTGTAATGTGGTGTTTGGGTTTTGTCGTGTTCATGTTTTTCATGTCTTTTATTTTGTATTGTTTCATGCTGTTAGTGTCATGCTTCCCTTGCCCTCATGTATTCATGTCATTGGTTCTCTTGTTCATTGTGTCATGTTCTGTCTTAGTCATGTGTCTTGTTTCCCATTGGTTTGTTCATGTCATGTGACGCTCCTTGTTTGGTATAAATAGCCCTCGTGTTGCCTTTGTATTTTGTCTACCTTTGATGTTGTAACCTGCTGTCGGTGAGTCTAGTCTGTTCATGCCACGTCGAGTCTGTCCATGTCAAGTCTGTTTTTATTGTTTGGATTCTGGCTCACTTTGTCATTAAAGCTGCACTTGGGTTTATCTTCAACTTGCCTTCAGTGGATGATTCGTTACAGAATACACGACCCGCAAAAATGAACCCAGCAGATCGCCTAGTTCGCCTCCGTCAAGGTAATCGATCAATTGAGGAATATGTGGCAGATTTTTGTGAACTGTGCTACCAGGTGGCTTTTAACAATACCTTTCTGAAAGACATTTTCCGTTTTGGTTTGGACAAAAACATTTCACAGTTAATGCCATGCAATACCCCACACTGGTCACTGGAATAATACATTGACTTTGCACTCTGTTTGGCTGGCTCACCATTTACTGTGGGGATAGTTCATGAGGAATCCTGCTATCCTCCAGTATCCGCCACACCAAAATGTTTGCATGTTATATCTGGGATTATTCAAGTCACATCAGAGTCTACGGAACCTGCTCACGTCAGTTCTGCAAGCCACAGCCTGCTAAACTTCATGTCTGCCATGTCGGCCTGCTAACAGTCATGCTGCAACCGCCCAAGCCTGCTAACGTCGTGCCAGTTAAGTCAAAGTATACTCATGTCATGTCTGCTACCCCAGGGCTTGCTCACGTCATGCCTGCCAAGCCAGCGCCTGTTCATCTTATGCCTGCTACGCTAAGGGAAACAGAGCCTGTTCACGTCATTCCCACCAAGCCAGAGCCTGCTCACATCATGCCGGCCACTCAAGAGACTCTTCACAACATGTCCGCCATTTAAGAGCTTTGTCGCAAGATGGCCGCCACACAAGAGTATCTTCACAAAATGGCCGCCCTTCTAGAATCTCGTCACGTCTCAGCTGATCTTCCAGAGTCTCGTCACGACATGGCCACCATTTCAGATTCCCCAGCCAGATGGCCGCCAAGCCTGAGTCCCCTTCCAAGTAAGGCTTTCATGAAACGTCACTGTCTACCCTTGTCATGACTAATACGGCCGTCCAGAATTTCATTGCCTTTCCCTTTCACGGCCATGGAGGCCGTTCATGAACTCTCTGCTTGTTCGGTCACAGTCAAGTGGTCTGTCCATGTCCCTGCTCTGCCTGGTCCGCTATGGCTGCCCGTTCTACCACCCACCGGACCGCCCCCCCGCTCTGCCTGCTCCGGCCATGGCACCCCCTCTCTGCCTGCTCCGCCATGGCCCCCCGCTCTGCCTGCTCCGCCATGGCCGCCCTGCTCTGCCTGCACCGCCATGGTTGCCTGTTCTGCCTGATCCACCATGGCTCCCTCCTCTGCCTGTTCCGCTTCATGGTCCTGGCCCTCCGTTCCACCCTCCTGGACTTGTTGGATTTTGTTTGGGCGTCTGGAGCCACCCTTAGAGGGGAGGGAAATGTAATGTGGTGTTTGGGTTTTGTTTCATGTTCATGTTTTCACGTTCTTTTATTTTGTAATTGTTTCATGCAGTCAGTGTCATGCTTCCCTTGCCCTCACGTATTCATGCCATTGGTTCCCCTGTTCATTGTGTCATGTTCTGATTGGTTGTCTTAGTCATGTGTCTTGTTTCCCATTGGTTTGTTCATGTGATGCTCCTTGTTTGGTATAAATAGCCCTCGTGTTGTATTTTGTCTAGCTTTCATTTTGTAACCTGCTGTCGGTGAGTCTAGTATGTTCATGCCACGTCAAGTCTGTGTTCATCCAGTCCGTCTGTGTATCTTGTTTGGATTATGGATTTCACCTTGTCTGAATAAAACTGCACTTGGGTTCTCACTATGCTTGCCTTCAGTGGACTTTCGTTACAATCGTGTACACTAATTCGGCCACTGGTAAGTTCCCTGACTCACTGCACGTTGGGACCATGATCACTCGAATTCCAGTGACATACATACATTGTCAATGGACAACATAATATAACACCATCACTGGAATTAATAAACAACAGGCAGGACCAATCTAATTTTTAGATATATTTTATTCTCTTTAAACACATCGTTCTGGTACAAGTTCTTACATTTCAAGAACATTTCAGCTGAATATTAATTATAAATGTTAATTAGATGTGTTAAATTCCTGTCTAGCGATGCGTTTGTTGAAATGTACTAAAAAAAACAGTTTTTCTTTTCAAATCTATTGCGCGTCATTATTTATCGAGTTAGCAAACAAAGTTTCACTTTCACAACGAAACACACAGCACCTTCACGACATGGTGGCGGCAACAACAACAATACTACAGCGAGAATAAAAGTTACGCCACCTTTGCGTGAACATTTGGGTGGCATTATGCAAATCTCCCCACATCGTGATATAGACATGTGGGAGCGTGTTAGAATGAGCCGTTTTTAGTAGGTGTGGTTGACTCTTAACTTTTATAGAGAATATGTCTTTGGATTTGAGACTTAGTCTTTGCAACTTTATCAGATCTTCTTTATGCACCGAGAGCTTTGAACACTCCAAAGAGAAAGGAAAAATTAAAAAATCGCATCATATGACCCCTTTAAAAAAAAAAAAAAAGTATCACTGTGTCATTACATACAAAACTGAACTATTTTAATAGCTGAAACAGTAGTTTAAGCTGTTTTGGCAGAAGGGAAAAAAAAAGATGGGCTCGGGCCGGTAATTCTTATAAGCAGTCGGACTAGGGCCAGAACTAGGGCTGAGCAGCTCGGGCCGTGCCCGGGCTAGAGCCTACATTTGATGCCCGTGCGGGCTCTAATCTGATGATCCTCCACTTCCACGGCAGCCACAGTGCTGTCCATGATGGTGAGTGCAGGGGGGGTTTCTCCTGAAGTCCATCATCTCCACTGTTTTGACCGTGTTCAGCTCCAGGTTGTTTTGTCTTGTTTTCTCATTAGATTTCAGCCCGGTTGTCATTGCTAGGAAACATTGTTTCACTTACTGTGTTTTACCGTGGTAAATACGTGCTCAAGTCGCGTTTGTTCTCGTGCGTATCGCGGGACTTTCCAGTTTTGTTTGCTAAATAGGAAGGCGTGGCCAGCTGACTTTAATAACGATAATCAGGCAAGTATAAAATTTGTTAGTTCACCGCGGCAGTGGTCGTGTGAAGGCCTCCTCGTGTGAAGACCGACAAGTGTAAAGACCATTGACTCTACCTGCGACTCCACAGAGCAAGGACACCGACAAGGCAGTTGAGTATTGCTTTCCTGCCCTTTCTTTACTCTTTGTACAGCTTGCTCTCATCTACTTGTTTAGGACAATTGTACTCACTATGTGCTTTCAAATCTCTACTATTACTAACACTCAGAAATCACACACTGTAAGTTGGAGGCAGGCCAATCCTAATAATCTACGGCCTGTCCCTCTGTCCTCTACTATTTTACTCTCTATTCCAATTGGTCTCTGGAACTTCCAGTCTGCTGTTAACAAAGCATCATTTATTTATTCTATTTCTACTCATTCCGGTCTGAACCTCATGGCCCTAACTGAGACTTGGATCAAACCCTAGGACACTACCACACTTGCAGCCCTCTCCACTAATTTCACTTATTCCCACACCCCTTGCACGATTGGGAAGGGTGGAGGTACTGGTCTCCTTATCTCAAATGAATGGAAATGTGATCTTCTACCATCTCTTACAGGCAACAGTTAATTTGAATCACATGCAATTACTATTACAATTAATGCAATTACAAACTTATGCACCCTCCAGAAGCTTGCGTTCTGCAAGTGAATGGCGCCTTGTGGTGCCATCCCAAAGAGGCACAAAATCACTCTCACAAACCTTTTCTTGGACTGTGCCCGGCTGGTGGAATGACCTCCCTATTCTAATTCGAACAGCTGAGTCTTTAGCCATTTTCAAAAAACATCTAAAGACACATCTTTTTTGACAGCACCTGACCAACTAATACTAGCAATTACCTATTCTATCCTGTTCTATTCCATTCTATTATTTAATAAAGAAAAAGAAAAACTAGCTACGTGTACTGTGCTAGACTAACTGAGACTTGTCATGGCACTTGTATACTGTTGTTCTCTCGTTGGTCTGATTGCTTCTATTGTTCTCATTTGTAAGTCGTGTAAATGATTTGTAAATGATTTACATAAATGATTAAATGTAAATTTAAATGTATAAGGCTGATGATGGTAGTGTCATCTGCAAATTTCACCGAGCTTGACAGAGGGGTCTTTTGAGGTGCAGTCATTCGTGTAGAGAGAGAAGAGCAGTGGGGAGATAATGCAACCCTGAGGGGTACCAGTGCTGATCGTGAGAGACCTGGATGTGAGTTTCCCCAGCCTCACTAGCTTCTGCCTGTCTGTCAGGAAGCTGGTGATCCACTAGTCTCGCGTAGCCCTGACCGCCCAGAGGCCATATGACTGACAGGTAAAGACACCAATCATTTTCATTTTTAGATGTGGAAATGTCCACGAAATAACAGGCACAATAACATTTTAAAGAGACTATACCGCAAACTTTACATATTTCACATTCTTTTGAAAATCCAGCTTTAGTTGATCCCGATAAGTGGCGCTCATTGTCACAGTTGTAAACATGACGACTTTTTTCTAACATGCGGGTTTTTGGAGTCACATCATCTCTTTTTTCCAGGCGGAATGTTAAAGGCAACACGCACATCTCCCGGGAATTCTGTAGAGTTCAACCAATCAGATGAAGACATAGAAACTCCTGAAGTGTTTCCAATTTTGTGTGCCATGTGCATCAGACGTTCAGCCAACAGTCCGTGGGCGTGACGTCTGAGGCTGAGACTAGTGATCCACTGACAGATTGGGGTGGGCACGGAGCGCTGGGTTCAGTTTTGTCTAAGAGTCACTGTCATGATGGTATTGAAGGCCAAACTGAAGTCTTGCTACTATAGTGAGTCCCATGTTGACTGCATCATCCACAGACATGTTTGCTCTGTACGCAAACTGAAGAGGATCCAGCAAGGGTCCAGTGATGTCTTTCAGATAGGCCAGCACCAGGTAGGTGAATGTGCGACGTGCAGAGCGGGTGTGGGGTGTGAAACTGGGCTTTTCAAATTGGCAGTAAAACACATTCAGATCGTCAGCCAGTTGTTGATTCTCCACAGACTGTGGGGGTGGTGTCCTGTACTTAGTGATGCTCTTCAGACCAGTCCATACTGATGCCAGGTCGTTGGCTGAAAACAGTTTTTTCAGCTTTTCGGAGTAGGATTTTTAGCCACTCTGATCTCCTTTGTCAGTCTGTTTCTGGCCTGGTTGTACAAGATTTTATCCCCACTGCTGTAAGCATCCTCCATGGCATGACAAAGCTGTTTGAGTTTCCAAGTAAACCACAATTTATCATTATTGAATGATAATAATGTCCTGTGGTGGGGATGCACATAGTCTCAAAGAAACTGATATATGAAGTTACAGTCTCTATGTTTAACATATTAACATATTAAAACACACACACACAAAATAATCTCGTCCTCAGGACTTAATTCAACCTTTCAATTCAAATCCACCTACATTATATTATCGACACAGTGTCATTTTATTGTGTTCGCTTGTTACCCAACAGCTATAACACGAATAAGGTGACATTTGAATTAGTTTAGAGGATAAAATTAACAAAAAAAATATTCAAAAATCTCCAGTATTTTATTCAAAATGTGTGAATCTGCATTTCCAGCGGCCGACTATCAGTTAGAGCAGTGGTTCCCAACCCGGGGGTCGCGACCCCCACTCGGGTTCGCTATAATTTTCGAGGGGTCGCCAAGTGCGTCATTTTAAAAAATAAATAATAATATATATATATATATATATATTTCATTTATAACAGCACAATAAATATTTCAATTCTAAATATTAAAAAAAAAAAAGAATTAATTTATGGAAAGAGAAGAAATTCTCTTAACGTCGAGAGTTTTTTGCAGCGTATCGCGAGAGTGGGAACGTACGGACGTAACTTTAAAAAAAGACGCAGCAAAGAGAAAATGGCAAAGCGCCAGAGAAGATAAAAATTAATGCGCTAAAAAGAAAACAAGGACTTATTTGGACAGTTATCCTGAATTCGGTTTCATTGAAGCAATGGACAAGGTGAGAACTGAGTGTGTAATCTGTGGTGAGAGACTATCAAATGAAAGCATGAAGCCCTGCAAACTAAGAAGACATCAGAGCACCAAACACCCACAGACGGTTGGTAAACCCAGAGAATTTTTCCTAAGGAAAAAAGAAGTTGTTATGTCAAATAGACCCCAGAACATTAGAGATGCTTTGACTAGAGCTGGAAATGAAAATAGGCAGGCGAACGTTGCATCCTTTGAGTGCGCTTTCCTAATTGCCCAATCAAAAAAGCCACACACCATCGGGGAAACTCTGCTCAAACCCGCATGTGTGAAAATGGCAGAAATAATGTGCGGGGCACAGGTGGCTTCGAAACTAAAAGCTGTACCTCTGTCCAATAATACAATAAAAGACAGAATCGACAGAATGGCGAATGATGTTGAGAACACGTTGGTTGAAAAGTTAAAGATGCACCCATTTTCTATCCAACTTGACGAAACGTCTACTGTGGCAGATGAAGCAGTCCTCATTGCATATGTGCAGTACATTGAAGACGGCGAAATAAAACAGGACATACTTTTGTGAACTAATTTGTCTACAACAACACGAGGAGAAGATATTTTCCACGCTATTGACATGTACTTCACCAAGCATCACATTCCCTATAATAATTTAGTCGCATGCTGCACAGATGAAGCTGCTTCAGGGATGGGAAAAAATAAGGGTTTCAATACATGTTTGAAGGAAAAGGCTCCCCACTGTCTTGTGTTTCACTGTATGATACACCGTCAAGCCCTGGCCAGCAAACACCTCTCTGATGAACTTAATGAAACGCTGAAGACAGTTGTAAAGATCATTAACTTTATTAAAGCCCGTCCGGTAAACAAGCGAATCTTTGCGGAGCTGTGTGAAGATGAGGTGCATCAGACACTCCTCCTTCATACCGAAGTGCGCTGGCTATCAAGAGGCCAAGTGTTGGTTCGTTTTATTGAACTGAAAGAAAAAATAAAGGAGTTCCTGAAACTGAACAACGAGAAACTGTTTGACGAAATTACAGATGAATTTCTTATCAGAACATCATACCTGGCGGATATTTTCAGCCTCTATAATGAAACAAACAAGCGCATGCAGAGCGCGGATGCAAATGTGCTGGAATGCAAGGAAATTATTGACGCATTTGTGCATAAAGTGGACTTCAGGAAGAACAAGCTGATAAAACGAGACCTACACCAATTTCCTTCACTTCTCAAACAGACTGGGGGACATTTACCTGAATCCTTGAGCAAAGAGTTCACACGTCACATGGAACGGCTACAGGAGGAGATGAAATCACGATTTTCGGATGTTGATGAACATGTCGCCAAATGCGCATGGGTAATGGATCCATTCACCGCAAAGGAGGAGGACGTGGAGTATTTAGAAGCGGAGGACGAGCTCTTGGATATCAAGTCTAATTCTTTTCTGAGGAGATTCTTTACTGAACACGGGTACAAATGGTTCTGGCTGGTGAAAGGACCCAACGTCGCACCCAAGCTTGCGCACCATGCTACAACCAGACTCATCCTGCCATTCGCCACAACATACCTGTCCGAAACTGCTTTTAGCTCTCTGGTAACCATCAAAACGAAGGCACGCAACAAGCTGGAAGTGCACAATGACTTTCGTCTGGCTGTCACGAAAATCATGCCTAATATCCAATCTCTAGCCCTAGATATGCAGGCCCAGAGTTCACATTAAATAGCCTTTAACAATTAAATAAGGACTTAATTAAATCAGGACCACAAGAAAAGTCATGAAAAAACACGCATAACTTAAAATGTTAAAATAGTTATTATGCAATGGTTATTGTTATGTTTTAATTGTATGTATGTTTTTAGAATATAAAACAAAAAAAACACAATAATACATTAATTATCTGATTAAATTATATTCATGTTAATAGATTTTAATTTGCTCCTGTTTGTTCATCAGTTAAAAAGCAGAGCCTGCCTGAAAAGTCTGTTCTTGTGAACCCTTGCATGTTGTTACAGGTTTTTAAGGTAATAAGTGAAATCGATAGATTTGTTTGATATTTACATTAACAGAATAAAATGTGCTACTGTTATTTGTTCATCAGGTTTAGGAAAAAAAGTGGAACCTGTTGTTTGGAAAAAATCAATAGTTGCAAGTTGCAGCTAATTGTTTGCATTCTGCTGTTTTTGCATTGATTAAAAACTGACTGTCACATTAAATGAAATGTGTCTGCTAGTGTGTTTGAATGGGTGGGTGGGGGGCTGGCATAGGGGTCATTAAAAATTGTCAGTGTTAAAATAGGGGTCTCGTGAAAAAAAGGTTGGGAACCACTGAGTTAGAGCATCTGTGATGAAGAGAAGGAGTTGATGGTGCGAATCCATCACTATTTGCATTTTCTCCTCCTCCTCCATATAAGAGGTGCAGTTTGTCAGAGGAAAAAGCCATTGATGAATTGAGAGTAACAGGAAAGATTAATTAATTACTGCATAAGTCCTTAGATAATGACGGCTCATCCAAACATTATGGATGACTCAATAACTAGATCTGAAAATGTATCCCACTGCAAACAAATTACTCCTGCGATTCATCCCATTTTCTCCAGCGTGTCTGTCTGCTCTGATGGCCAGTGCACAAATTCTCTGTTTATATTTGCACAATGCAGACACTGATTTTGCTGACTCTAGAGCTGAGCTACTATGCTTGGCGTGCAGCAGAATTTTCCCCTTTTTTTTCTCCATTCAGGTAAGCACTTAATAAAACTTAAAGTCTTTTGCTGCTCAAGTTGTTGTTTTCATTTTGCGCTCATGAATCAGGCCTGCAAACTCTGCATCACACATCTAGAATGTCAGCGATGAGACAAAACAGTGACGCTGAATAAATTGGCACACATTCTCTCTGTAACTGAAAGCATTGCTTTGAGTCAGTACAAATTTCGCTCGACAACAATTGTGGTATAATGTAAATAATTATTTTCATTTGTACTAAAATAAAAATCATTGTTACAGTAAAGCACTTACAATAGAAATACACAAGACCAGTCAGTAAACATTAAAACTGACATTTTACACAGAAATAATTAATTATAATATAATACATAATAATCAACTGAAAAAGGCAGTTTTTATATGGTGAAGTGTGTTGTTGTTGTAACTAACTAAAACGATTGAAAATCTTTCCAGTAATTGAAATTAAGGTGACATAAAATAAAATTAATAATACAGAATAAAGTATGAATTAAATTCAGGGACTACTCACTACAACTCCCACTGAAAAAACACATTACTTTAAAAGTCCAACTAACTAATTAATTAAAACTAAAACACCAATTTAACAAGCACACAATTGCTCAATTTAAACTAAAGGTCCAAATGAAATGAAAATAATACAAATTAAATATTAATATAATAAATACTATAGAATACGCAGTAATGAATACAAAACAATATATAGACTATACAAATTACTAAAGCCATACATTTCTACAACTTAACAACTAAGTTAGGATAAAAACTGAAAATATAAAAAATAAAAGATAATTAAAACTACTAAAACAATAAATATTAATATTAATATGCTAAATAACTGATAATGGATGATTTAAACTAACTGCAAACTTCAAAATCTTTCAGAAGCATTTTCAAAAAAAGTTCCAATTGAATTACTTTTGTCCACATCTTTATATATATATATATACATACTGTAAAGTTTAAATACATGTGAGCTTAAACATCCTAATTATTATTTGCAAAACATTTTCAAATATGTAAGTTTTGGAGAGTTGCACCAAATGACATTTTACAACCATGTCACAACTAACCTTACCTTTAAAATACTTATTATGGAAATACCTTAAAACAACATACTTAAGAGCTCACTGAATGTAATGTTTCCAGACACTTAATTACATGTTAATTGCAATTAAATGAAATTATAGTTTACATTTATATCGAATCCAATTAGCTGAACTTTAGAGTGTTTTAGACCCACGTAAGCAGGACTTAAGTACATTGTAATTTCAGAATTACTTACATTGACTGCGGTTAAAGTTACTGCCGAATGTCCTGACAAGCATTTATGATAGAAAAAAAATTATGCATTTTCTGTTTAAACTTGTATTCATGTATTTAAATATATTTGGAGTTTTGAAGTTGCAATTTAGTAAATAAAAAATCACTGCATGTAGTGTGGTGTGCCTCGCGTTTTCAAACCTGAAAAAAAGCCCTCTGTCTGGTCGAGGCCTTAGGCTGCTGTAAATGTTTTTCCTCAGGGGCTTTTATGTTTTGTTTATGAATGTTTCATGCTTACAGTTGTTCTTTTTACTATCGGTTTCCGGTGAAGTGGCCTGTCTCCACCCTTGATTTGTCACACACATGGCTGTGGCGGTTCTCAATGATGTGTGTGGACAGAAGAGGAAATGAGAATGAATTATCCGATGGTGTTTCTCTCAGCACACTGACGGCGTGGGCAAACGCAATGCATCTCAATGGGAGGCGCTGTGTCTGTGGCTGAGAATGAATTGGCCATCAGTCACTGCACTGTGTCCTGCTCTCGGATGCGGCGGCCTGTGTTTGGACAGGTGTGTTTGTGTTTGGACCTTGTCCTTTTGACCTTTATAAAAACGTAAGTTAAAGGAATGGTTTTCCCAGGTCATTCGTCAGCCATAGTTCTCCTTTTATAATCATTAAAAGTCTCTTTAAAAGCCATTGTCTGTGGTTTTCCATTCACGTGTTTGACCAGTTAAGCTAACGGCTAATAATCAGGTGAAAAGCTGCCGCTTACTGAGTCATAGTACTTGAAACCAGTGACCGATGACCTTTATATCTCATTTCACGGCTAAAATCGACATATCAAAGGCTTAATATGCTGGCTTTCTTCAAGCACGCATGGAGGGCCGACTGCAACAAAAAGCAGACGCTGGCGCTAAACAAAACCTCCTGCTGCTAACACCCCTGTGCGGACAACATGTCATACACCGCCTCAAGAGACAGCATTCAGGCTGTGGGTCATGTTAGCAACAGCTCGACACGTGTACCGCGGTAAAGTGAAGAGGAACTGGTGGAAGACGTGGACTAGGTGTGTTTTGACTTCATTGGCCGATTGGCTGATTAGAAGAAGTGGCTCTCTCTACTTGGTCAGTTGCAAAATGTAATCAGAAAATCTAAATTTCTAATAAAATATTCCAGTTTTATCAGACTTGGAATTAAATTTGGTAGTTCACATTCTGTGATGTGTGTTTGTGTATGCATTAATTGATTAATTAATTCGTGTACATTAATTGAATAAATCAAACAATTATTTTTGTGTACATCTTATTTACGATCATTAAAAGTGTTCATTAGGGATTTTATACAAAAAAAGTTATATCATTTTTTTCAAGCTACAAATCCTAAAATCATATTTTAGTAAAAACAGTCAATTTAGCGCTTCTACTTAAACTTTTTTAATTAGTTGTCAATGCCGCATTTTTATTTTTATTTTTAATTTTTTGTTGTTTAAAGTTTTCTTCACTTATTTATTTTTATTTATAATTATTTATTTTATTTATAATTCCAAAAATGTTTTTAATAGTTCTTTGGTTTAGTTTTAAGTTTAACCCTGGTAATGTTCATGCTATTTTTAGTAATTATTTATCTACAATTTTAGTTTACATTAGTTTGATTATTTAGTAATTTCAGTGGCATCTGTTTAAAATGATTTCATCATTTTATAATTTTTCTATTTTTTTAGTTTTTCATTATAGTTTATATTTTTACTTCAGCTTTAACTTCCATTAACAAAAATTTTGTGATGACTTTTTAGATTTTTTAATAGCAACATGATATTTATCAGTGTAAATTTACAATTATTTATATACCTACTCCTTTATTGTGTGTGTGTGTGTGTGTGTGTATATAGTAATTAGTAATATTATTATAATATTTCATTTTCATTTGATAATTATATTCTTCGTCATTGTTATTTCCTTATTTTAATTGTAATATTTATCTGTAATTTATTTTTACATCAGTTTTAGTAATTTCAGCACTTTTACGTCAACATAGTTTAATAGTTTTCATTGTATTTAGCCCGCAACTGGCTGTTATGCCAGTATTGCATTTACTGCCACCTAGTGGTGTGGATGTATTATCACACAAAGCAATGCTTTTCAGTAAACTCAGTTAATAAAAATCCAACATTCATAGGAGAGTTAAAGAGTGACTAGTATTCACCTGGTCATATGATTTTGTGTTTGTCGCCGTGAAGCTTCATATATGATAAACAGCTTTTATTAGGCTACTGATATGACTGAAATTTCTATGTAAAGTGAGTCTACATGATGAACTTTTCAAAAGTAATATTCAATTATGCATAAAAGTTTTTAAATGACAAAAAAAAAAAAAAGATGGAGTTCACCTTTAAATTGTGCTAACATACAATTATCGTTCCCATCAGCAGTTATTATATTTCCAGGTTCATAATTGTTCATCCAAATGTAATAACTAGCTCCGTATTTAAAATGACTTTCCTTTATGGCCAACATCACCAAGTCTGCTAATTTTTCAAGCCCTCTTCAACAACCTGACTCTTCGATCCGTATAATGTCAGATGGATAAAATTAAGCACCTTTTTTCAAATCGTTAATCCTTTTTCACTCAGAAATAAGTCACAAAACGGAAGTAAAATAGCTTGCGAATGCCATTGCATGTTGACTTATTCATCGTATTAGTTAGTGTGAACTCAGTAGCTCTACATTGACTGGGTTATTCAGGTTTTTTATCCTAATAATGAGTGTCACGTCCCTTGTGCTTTCAGCCTTAATTTAATGAAAGTGCTTCAAGACCAAATCTAGAAGGTTTTTTTTTTTAATCTTAATCCAATGATGTTGGGAAGAGCATTATCATTAGGAGGAGTTGTTACAGTCCATTCACACACGGACCTTTATCAATGTTTGAGATAAATCAAACGCATGTCCTGGTAACTTCAGGTTCATGCGGTGTTAATGAGAAAGCTGCTGTTCCTCTCTGCGCAGTCGTTTGCTGATCCGCTCCAGTCATTCGGACAGGGTTTTTTTCCACCTCTTTTCTGGCTGACCTCTCCCAAACTCGCTGGCAGATTAGTTCTGGGCTCCCTCGGGGAATACAGAGGGCCAGTGTTGCAAATTTGTCACCCAGAGTGTTAAAAATCCCAGAGGAATGTTAATCTTTCTGGTCTCCTCACACACTCCAGTAATCTACCTACAGCCTCCAAGAAACCCGGCCACCCCATTCCCACCGCCCAGCCCGCACTACACCACTGCAAACCAAGGAATTTCTTTAACTTTCAAAGTAGTTTAGTAAATTTCAGAAACACACAACCAAGTTATTTTTGTTAAATAAACAAAAAAACAAATACATAAATAAATAAAGCTATTACTTCTACAAATTATTATTATAGCAGAATATAAAATAAACAGAACGACTCGATTTTAACAATCTAGATTTCACTGTATTGTGAATATTCTATCATATAAATAATAATAAATAAAATAAATACTAATAATAATAATAATAATAATATTATTATTTAAAATTTTTTTTTTCCTATTTTTTATAATATTAAATTTACATTTTAGCTTTTTTCTATGTTATTATTCTATTATCATCATTGGTGAATTCTCATAGATTTTTATTCCGTATATACTTACAAACTTTTTAAATTATTATTAATTAAAGTTTTTTTAATTATGTTGTTGTTGCTGCTGCTGCTGTATAGAGAAAAATATTAGTATTTTTTTACTTTATATCCATTTTAGCTCAGGCGGGTGATTCTCAGAGATAGCCTGCTAGTTTTTTTTTTGTTTGTTTGTTTATTGTTTTTTTCAGTAAATAAGGTGATCATGTATATTATATTAAAAAAAATATTATTTGAATACTAAAAAACTTTAACATTTGACAGTCCATATTTTTAATAGAAAACTGATTTTTATTATTAATAATCATTAATAATGTATACTCAAAAAGAACATACAATTTATGACATTAATGACTATATTTATATAATTTTATTTAATTTTATTATTAATTTACTAAGTAAGGCAACCTGTTGACAATTTTGAGCTTGCTTGCTTTATTTGACCCGTTCCTTCAAATCACCTTACATACCATCATGATGTATGAATGATTTTTAGAATTAAAATATTTTTAAATGTAAAATTAAATGTGTAATACTTTTTATTTTCCATTATAGTAATGAGATGTTGCTTCTGTCTATGTAGTGCAAAATGCCTTGGGGAAAAAATGGTTTATATATACTATACTGAAGTGCGTGAACCTTTTGAATCAACTTTCTTTTACCTATAACCAGTATCACAGCACAAGGACTCACACGACTCTGTGGAAAAGAGAAGCAGAACAATTTTAACAGTTTGACCTGCAGATCTGATTGAAGCTTTTATGTGGAAAGCAGTCCGTTGGCGTACAGTGATTCAGAGAACATCTCACCCCCTCATAACCCAAACCTTTACTAATTCATCACACCCATCTGTTGTGTTGCACGAGCCTGGCCTCTTTCAGAGACATGAATACACTCGCTGGAAGGGATGACTTCTGTTTTTGGACAGGGCATGGCCCTGATCTTCTACTGAATACTTTGCAACCCAAAGCAGCTCACGATGACGCTCATTCAAAAACCAGCCGAATCAAAATGGCTATTCAAGAAATGCAGTTTTCAATGATTTCTTGGTCTTTTTCAGCTGCAGTGTTTGACTTTAAAAAACAACAGCATTTCAACACTAGCGATGCCAAGGCTGTGGGTCCAGTTCTCTGAGAATCAATATATGCAAACCTATACAATACAAGAGGTGAGTCAGAATATAACTTAAACAGCAGGACTTGTTTTTAAACTGTTTAACTGCTGGTCTAAATTTCACTCTATTTCACTTTAAAGATGATTTATGCTATTATTATATTAGGGCATGGGTTACACAAGCTGAAAATGAAGCAGAGCGAATGACTACACTTAATCAAAGATGAAAGATCAAAACAATAATTAAGAAGCTGAAAATAGGGTCAATTTGGTCTTTAAGCATAGTTCGATTTGTTCCATCACTCTCTCTCTCTCGGTCTGTGTAGGACAGTTCAGCCAATGAGCCATTTCAGGCGTAGTTTCAAGGAAGGTGTGACTAAACGTGCTTTTGAGTTGTCAGCAAGTGCAGCCAACCACAAATACTCCATCGCTGATAGATCGACACTTCGGTTGAACTTCCCAGGTGTGGCTGTACAAAAACTTGAAAGCGTAAATAAAACGATAAGCGTAATTCAAAAGAAATGCCGGGCACTAATAACAGTGTACGTCTGAAACCTCCTTTACAGGAAAATCTCTTTCATGTTCCGATACGTTGTTCCTTGTTTAGAAGCAGAGGAACGCAGGAATGATGGATGCTCTCCGGTAGAGTCGAGAACCCAGACAACCGGGGCCAGACAGAAGCACAAAAGATGTTGAAAACCCATCTAGAAGAAGATATCCCATTGCTCTCTACACCTCCCTGTGGCCCAGTCATCTCTTCCTCCCCCCGGGACATAGGAGAAAACAAGAATGCAATTTGTTACTGCCGGTGGTGTCGAGTTATTGCTTTGTTTCCTATTTCACCGAGAGCTTCGGTGCCAAGGAAGAGTGCGGGAGGAGGATAAGAATTACAGGTTGTCCTGCGGTTCCTCGACAAAACAGCTCTTTGTTTGACACCTTGACAGTAAAGCGACCCCTCAGTCGGACACCTAGCGTATCTCTTTCACATTATTCCAGAAAGACAAGGAGATCCGAGAGTTGAGGGAAGGAGTGTATTGAGTTTTCCTGGCCCTGCCAAACCCCTCAGAAAGGTTGCATAATTGGCATTTTTCATCTAAGATCTTGGAGTACAAAAACAGTTCAGAAGTTGGTACTCCCATCATGCCTCAGTCCTCAGGCTAGCAGATGCTGTCTGCAGGGCTCTGGTTTCACCGGGGCTTTGTGTTTGGCCTCAGTTATCAGAGATTAACTCATCCGCGGCACCTATCCCTTGGCATGAAGGGCCCGTTGGATTTATGGTTGCATGTGCACTGGGTAACCTTATAGTGTCAGGGGTTCACTTCATGTCAGGTTTTACACATTTATTGTGTGCAACCTGTCGAAAGTATCAAAGGGTGAGTCTCAAAGGGAAGCTTTTTGAACGATGAACTTCAATGACTTTTGCGGCCATTTGTGATTTTATGACATTTGTAACTTCTCTCTCTCTCTCTCTCTCTCAAAGGAATGATCTCACAAAGAGTAATGTCCCGCAGTCAATTAAATATTTTAGACAGAAAAAAAAATCCAAATTTTGTATTCAAAGGAGAAATCTCAAAATGTTCCATTATTTATGTTATTTGGTTAGTGTTTGTTTGTTTTGTTTATTTATTCATGTATTTTATCATTTGAATTAATATATATATAATATATAAATATCTCATATATCACACACCACATATATATATATATATATATATATATATGTATCTATATATCTATATATATAGATATATCTATAAAAACCCCACTCCTATATATATATATATATATATATTTCCATTTTCTTGATTATTTAAATTTTAACCTTTAAATAATCATTACCCAACCTCAATCTTCCCCCCAAAAATCCCATGTACTATCATTAATTATATGGATGGCTGGATGAAGAAATGAGTACAACAAATACTACCATGATGTTGGTACTTTTCAACTAGACAGTATTTTTATTACCGTAAATTTATCTTAATGTAATTTTTTTATTATTTAATAATAATACAGCGAGAGCCACAAATAAATACCAGATAATATATAAACTTTTAAGGTGCCCCTATTATGCCATTTTTAAGGCTGCTATTATTGTTTTATGAGTCTCCTAAAACAGATTTACATGCATGCAAGGTAAAAAAAAAAAAACCTTTCGTTTTCTCAAAAAATAGATTTAATTTTATTTCATTTCTAAATGATTCGTAAACGACTCGTGCAAAGCAGTTCAAAGAATCAGTCTCTCTAAACCCCTCCTTTCCGTGAGCCCTCACTGCTGTGATTGGTCAGATGGCGCAGTCCTTTTTGATTGGTCCAGAGCCATAGAGAGATTGGCTCTATTGGATTGGTCTACCGCGCACAGCGCGTTTTGGAAAAGAAACACCCATTGCCATGACGGAATGACAGCCCAGAGACTTGTCAATACATAGAAAAGATGATATCGATTGTACCTTACCAATTCGAGCCGGAGACCGGATCATGAAATGGTTGAACTGGCTGATCGACAAGAGATTGATTCGCAAGCACGACTGGAGCAGGAATTTCTCAGTGGTAAGTGTAAAGTTTTAACAAGTTTGTGGTAATTATAAGATAATAATAATTTACTCTCACAGCGTAGGATACAGAGTCTTCTCGACATGATGTTAACCACAAAGAAATGTTACTGTTTGTGGGCGGGCAAATTGGCGACGTAACTTAGAACGTGGGCAGACATTATGCAAATGTTTTACTTCGTGACGTAGAGCCGTAACAGAATAAGATTCTAATTCCTGACGACTCGTTTGGGCGATTGTGAGCCGACTCTTTTTTTTGATAGACAATAACTTTATTTATTGTGCACTGTCGGCTTCACAACTTTGCAGATAGTTTATGTTCACATACAGCTACATGACACACTGCATGAAAGGTAATATTTGAAAATGCAAAATAGGGGCACTTTAAATGTATGTATGCATTTATTTATTTATTATTTTTATGTATTTATTTATTTTTGCATTACGCTACTGACAATCTTTTGGGGGTGGGGTGCTTGATTAAAAATTACTTTTTTTTATTGTTTATTTTTTTGCAATAGTCGCCTCACCTCATTTCAACCCTAACAGAGTTACTGTAGATGATGGACAATAAAAATATGTTTACTGCTGTTTGAAAATGTGTCTATTTATCCTCTATCTATCCCATCATCGTCTTCATAGAGCGCAACAATTTCAATTTGGAGCGAAATTGAGTTTCAAGTGAAGAATAAAGAAAAATGCTTTCACTGGCCAAACAATGATTTTAATGCTTTCCCCATGATCTCCTTATTGTAGTTATTCTCTGGCTCCAGAATTGAGAAAGAACCTCAAGTACTCTAAAGACAACTTTTGGCAGTCGCTCTCTCACTGGCAATTATACGAAGACAAGCTTCCCAAAAAGTTGAACGCAGAATTATTCGGTGCCCTCGAAATCCCCATTTTGACAGACGCACGCAAAAGCATAATGGCAAAGATTTGAATCTTTCTAAAATTAAGGACTAACTTTTATGCTAACCTTGAATTGAACTGTGGCTGTACAGTCCTTCTCTGCATTTTGCTGATGTCACTCGTTGCTTTCACCATGTCGTACATTCATGATTGAATGTGTTGATTTCTATTCATTCTCCAATCTGCTGCTTTGTACTAGCAAATGATGGGAAGAGATAATGAAAAAAGAGAGAGAGGGGGAGATGGGAAGGAGAAATCAAATTAAAGAGACCGTAATCAACAAGCATCACATGGTAATTCAATTTAGGAAGTCTTTCTTATGACTTTCATTTCCATAGTTCAGATTGGGCCTCATATGTAGGACTCCTAAAACAAAATGACTCTTTGACAGTTTATTAGCATTTAGAGTTGGGTTTAAATGAAGAACAAAAATCCAACTGAGGACGTCTGGCTGACCTTTGCTTACATTTGACCACTAGCACAAACAAGCCATACAAGAGCTAATATACTCTTGTTTGGGTAATAAATCAATTGTGTTGTGTGGTGTGTGTTGTATGAGGGTGATAAACAGAGTCAGAGTTTTCATTTTTTTTGGTGTACTGGCCCTTTAAATCTACTTGTTTTCATTGCTAATGCAGGATTATCAGTATGGTTCATGCTAATAACATGAACCAGATACCACACAGGAAGAAACTTAATTACCAGGATGACGCTAATTGATCCAATTTTAAAGATATACCAGAAATGCGTCTGCGAGGCAGATATTTTATTAGCCAAAGACGTACTGTATTCCTTTGAAGTTACATTAATGACGTCATATTTCAGCTTCTTAATCTATAGTAGTGCATGGCATTGGTACGAAAACAAAAGAAGATTGCTTTGTCTGGCACCGGCTAAATTCTTTCATGGATCTGTGAACGAGCAAAACAAAGAGAAGAAAAACATTCCATTTGTGTTCAAAAGAAAATATTAATCTTAGTCTGTGGGCTTGATGACACAGATGTCAAATACTGTCTATTTGATACTCTATAGATGTAGATTTTAAATGGGATTCAGGTCTACAGACATACTCACACATGTTAGCTCAACTGCTAGCGCATTTTGCTAGCAAATGCCATGAGTTTGTTTCTGAGAAGGCAATTATACTTATATACTTTGAAATGTATTACAATACTTCTAGTTATCCTTTGTGAAAAACAAATGCACTTAATTGTACTGAATGTGCACTTGTGTACTTCAAATTTTAAAAGTATATTAGAAAAAACTGTACTTGCAGATAATACAATATTAATTAAATAAAAGGTCACGTAAGTGTACTTGAAGAGTTAATTTTTATCACTATGATTCTAAAATGTGCATATTGAAATGTAGAAAGGTTTAAACATACATTTTAAATCATTGTTTTAATATTTTTGTACACTTATTTTGATGTGTTGACTAACATACTAAAGTACTTGACTGTAATTCTTTATCGTCTATTTTTTATCTTAAAATCAGTTTTATACACCATAATTTTCGTTTCTATAATGTGTGAATATATCCCCTATCATATGTTACAACAAAAACAATCAGAGAGCCTTGTTATCACTAGCTCTATTTTGACTTCCCGAGTCCGATATTAGCATATAGTCCGTTAGCATCGCCAACGTGTTTGCCGCTAATCTCGCTTACATTACAAATACACTGTTCACGGACACTTACCTTGTTTTACCTCACCGTTACTTGCTTAAATGGTTGTGTGTGTCCCCTTTGGTGCAGGTGAGGAACTTTCACAAGCTGCATTCGGTTGCATTCATCACCTTGTGGGAGACAGCCATCTGAGAGTCGGAGACCCGCTGGAAACTCCCAGCTGACGCTCACATCATCCGAGGTAAGTATACAGCCCCCTGCTAACTCTCCCACCACCTCTACCCCCGTGTGTTTCGCTGCACAGGCCCGTTGCACCCAGACGCGATCCTCGCCAGAGTCCTTCCGCCTCCAGCACCGGACGAAACCCCGGTCCCTGGAGCAGCCCACGACAGAGAAAGAAGACCGCGGCAGGCCCGGGCGAGACGACGGCTCGAAGGGAAATCCCCTCCGGCTCCTTCGAGATCTCCAACCCGGAACCAGCTATCGCTCCCCTACGCATACGGAACGCGACGGCTGTGATCTCGATACTCCATCGTACACCGGCATGTCCGTGTTTATGTTAGTTGAAGGTAAGGTGCACACTCACTGTTTCCTTGGTGCTCGTGTTTTCGATGTTTCTGCGCAGATACCCGCGATCCTGAAGGGCGACGAGAGCACCGGAGCGGTCGTGTTTCACGCGGGGGTTAACGGCAGACGGAGACACTGAAGAGGGACTTCAGGAGCCTGATCGAGACAGTGAGCTGCACATCGCCCGCGACGACGATCATCTTGTCAGGACCGCTTCCCACGTATCGAGGAGGACATGAAAGGTTCAGTAGGCTTTTTGCTTTAAATTAATGTTTATTGTCATGGTGTAAAGAACAGAATCTGCTCTTTGTTAATAATTGTAATCTTTTCTTGGAGTGTCCTAGGCTTTTTTGCGCTGATGGCTTGCACCCCAGCAGAGTCGGAGTGGAACTCCTTTCGGACAACATCTCCAGGATGCTACGCACCGTATGACTAGTAAGTCAAATCTCAAATTAACTGCCCTGATGACTTTTGTTCTACTTGCTTAAATGATAGAAGTACTTGCGCTTTACAATCTATAAATACTGTGTCTGTTCCCCGAATAGTGAGGTCAAAATATACATTTAATGCATTATCTAGAAAAAATCTGATCGTGATTAGACCAGAAAAATGTAAAATAAATGAACTGATTTTTTTAAAGTTTGGGTTCCTAAACATTAGATCACTCTCACCCCAAGCAGTTATTGTAAATGAAATGATCACATATAATAGTTTTGATGTACTCTGCTTGACTGAAACCTTGCTAAAACCAAATTATTATATCGGTCTAAATGAGTCTACTCCACCAAACTACTATTATAAGCATGTCACGAATCCGGTCCCTGAACTTCAGCTGCTTGCCACCAATGTCACCTTCCACTATACTATGGCTCTTGCACCACAAACACTGTTCACTTAACCACCCGGACTACAGTTCCTACTTCATCCATTGCCTGATTTGCACACACATACAGTTGATTGCAACCAAGCACTGATTGCACCCAGCTTTTTCATATCACTCCCTCACTATTTAACAATCACTCTGATCCCTTCCCTCTGCCGATTATTGTATAGCATTTATCACTCTCATAGCAATAGCTACTCTACTCTAACGATGGCCCGTTAGTTGTTCATATCCTTAAGCTTAGTACTGCCTTTGTCTGTTTCCCTCGTGATCCATTCATCGTTCGCCTGTTTATCTCGGATTCCCCTCCTCTCGTCGTGGCCCGCCCTATTCTGATACTGTTTGGCCCCTGCCTGTAAACCCTTGCCTGGTAACCTGGACTTATCCCTCTAGTTCCGCCCTCCATTGACCTGTTGCCGATTGTAGACCCCCTGCTAGCCCCAGGATACATTCTTGTGTTGCCTTCTACATACCTTTTTGCCATTTTTTGACCCTTGCCCGTCTCTACCCATGTCACTTAATAACGTTGCACTTGGATCCGCACATCTCTGTCCCCCTCGTCGCCCCGTAACAGAATACACTCGGCCACATAAGGATCCAGCGGCTTCTCGGATGGACATTGGACGGGTATGGGTACAGCAAGAATATTGTTAGCCCTTAGACAGGGCACACAATCGCTGGAGGGCTATTTTCAAGAATATTTAGCCATCGCTCATTATTCAGATCTGCCGGACTGTGTTTTGATAGACTTTTTCTATGAGGGCATTAATCAACCAATAAAGTCCAAACTCATTCACGAGGGTCCGCGTTCATTCTTTAGTCATGTATGGATTATGCTGTTTGGGTTGACTGTTGGTTCAGGCGGAATTCACTGTGGGTATCGCGGATGAACGCGGACCCCTGCACACTCCACATTAGTCTGTAATGGGCGGGCGCACTAGAGCCAAGCTCACAAAAATGGCGGCGACAGCGGAGGACCTGATCCAAAAATTGCTGTACACAACAAAACGCGCCCCGTTATGTCAACAGCTGTCGAATCTCAAAGTCAGTCAATTCCCAGTTGATCATCATGAGTCAAGTGTAGTCATCCAGCATGATCTTCAATGATGCAAGTCAAGGGGTCACAGTTTATTGCAGGAGTCAAGTCTAACCACAGCGATTTTCTTCAGGAGGCTAAGTTCAAAGTTGACCGTACCGAGATCGAGTCCCCAGTCAGTCACAGGTGATCGTGCATGGTCAAGTCAAGTCACAGATTGATTCGTCATGAGTGAGTCAAGTCACAGTTGATCATATGCATAAGTCAAGTCAAGTTACATTTGCTCGTCATATGAGGATCACTGTGACTTGACTGATCCGTCAGACCACAGCTATCTTCATGAGGCAAGTCAAGTCACAGTTGACCGTCAGAGTCAAGTCAAGAATCACAACAGATCTTCAGGAATCAAGGTCAGCCACAACAGATCAATATACATGGGGATATCAGTCCTAGTGCACATTAATCTTCCTAAGAATGAAGTCAAGTCACATTTGAGATCCTTCCTGAGTTTAAGGTCAAGTCACATTTGATCGTTCATGAGTCGAGTCAAGTCACAGCATCTTCAGAGGCAAGTCAGGTCACAGTTGATCTTCATGAGGCAAGTCAAGTCACGGCTGTTCGTCATAAGTCAAGTCAAGTCACAGTTGATCCTCATGAATCCGGTCACATCACAGCTGATCATCCAGAATCACATCACATCCCAGCCGATCATCCAGAGTCATGTCACATCCTGTCTGTGGCACCAAGAACCAGACCCTCAGACTGTCATAATAATCGGTTTTTCTCCCCGGACTGGCATCCAATCGTGGAGGACCCACCGTTGGTGTCTGCACTCGCAGCTGGTATCCCCAAACCCACTCACTCTAGTCCTCCTGTTCCTGAACCTATTCCCCTGTTTGTAGCGCTTCCCATAATGGGGATCACTTTATGGAGTGTATGGGCTGCATACACCATCACTGAGACTCTTGAAACAGCGGCGCCTACCATGATGTTTCCTGAGGTGGTGGCTGATGCTGCAGAACCTCCCAAGGTAGTGGAGTTTGCTTCTGTTTCCCCAGATGCGATGGTGCCTGCTGCAGCTTCTCCAGAGGTGGCGGCGTGTGCTGGCTGCATAGTAACGCTCCTGAATGCGGCGGCGCTCGAAGCTTCAACTCCTTGTACGTGTGTGCGCACTCAATGCACTCGCAGCTGTCATTCATATATATGGAACCCGTTAATGACCCGTCCCCTATTTCTATGTCCTACTGTATATCACCTCCAGAGGGTGGGGCGGCATCCGCTGCAGGGAACCTCCAGTGTCAGTGGTACCCACTATGAACTCTCTGCTCTCTGCCCGTCCTGGTCACGTAATGGAGGGGCCGTTTCGTGAACTCTCCTGCCGGGCCCGTCCTGTCACGGCTATGGGGCGCTCGTCTGTGAACTTTTGTCTACTCTTTTGCCTAGTCCAGTTCCTGCCAGAAGGGCCGTCTGTGAACTCTCTGCCTGTTCTGTTTTCTAGGCCAAGGACGGTCGTTATGTGAACTCTCCTGTCCATCCTGCCTGTCACAGAACGGCGATGGAGGCCGTTTTTGACCATTGTCTCATCCTGAGACTGCCAAAGAGACCATATTGCGAAACTATTACCCTTCTTCAAACCCGCCCATAAGCTTTTTCTGACTCCCATCTGCTTATATCTGTCACAAACCTGAAACTGTCTGTACTATTATCTGTCACAGCCCAAAAACCCAGACCCCTTCTTTGAACCCTTAAACCTGCCTGTCATGAGCCCAGAGAATAACAATGCATTCCGTGTCTGTCCCTTTAACTATGTCACTGCCCTAGAGAACTTTGATGAGCTTCTTGTTTTCCCTGCCTTGGTCCCTGCAAGTGGGAGCAATTATTAGAAAATGGAAAACATACAAAACCACTGATAATCTCCCTCGATCTGAGGCTCCACACAACATCTCACCCCGTGGGGTCAAAATGATAACAAGAACTGTGAGCAAAAATCCCAGAACCAAACGGGGGGACCTAGTGAATGACCTGCAGAGAGCTGGGACCAAAGTAACATAGGCTACCATCAGTAACACACTGCGCGTCCAGGGACTCAAATCCTGCAGTGCCATATGTGTCCCCCTGCTTAAGCCAGTACATTTCCAGGCCCGTCTGAAGTTTGCTAGAGCGCATTTGGATGATCCAGAAGAGGATTAAGAGAATGTCATATTGTCAGATGAAACCAAAATATAACTTTATGGTAAAAACTCAACTTGTCGTGTTTTGGAGGAGAAAGAATGCCGAGTTGCTGGGGTTGCCATCCAAAGAACCACCATACCTACTGGTGGAAACATCATGCTTTGGGGCTGTTTTTCTTCAAAGGGACCAGGATGACTGATCCGGGTAAACGAAAGAATGAATGGGGCCATTGTATCGTGAGATTTTGAGTGAAAACCTTCTTCCATCAGCAAGGGCATTGAAGATTATACGTGGCTGGGTCTTTCAGCATGACATTGATCCCAAACACACCGCCCGGGCAACGAAGGAGTGGCTTCGTAAGAAGCATTTCAAGGTCCTGGAGTGGCCTAGCCATTCTCCAGATCTCAACCCCATAGAAAATTTTTGGAGGGAGTTGAAAATCCGTGTTGCCTGCGACAGCCCCAAAACATTACTGCTCAAGAGGAGATCTGCATGGAGGAATGGGCCAAATTACCAGCAACAGTGTGTGAAAACNGCCAGTCTCCAGATCTCAACCTAATAGAAAATCTTTGGAGGGAGTTGAAATTCCGTGTTGCCCAGCGACAGCCCCAAACATTACTGCTCTAGAGGAGATCTACATGGAGGAATGGGCCAAAATACCAGAAACAGTTTGTGAAAACCTTGTGAAGACTTACAGAAAACGTTTGACCTCTGTCATTGCCAAGAAAGGGTATATAAAGTATTGAGATGAAATTTTGTTATGACCAAATACTTATTTTCCACCATAATTTGCAAATAAATTCTTTAAAAATCCTACAATGTGATTTCTTGGATTTTTTTTTCTCATTTTGTCTCTCATAGTTGAGGTATCACTAGACTGAAAAAATTACCAGGCCTCTCTCATCTTTTTAAGGGGAGAACTTTGACAATTGGTGGCGACTAATTACTTTTTGTTCCCCACTGATATACCGGTGTGAAAATTTCCTCACCGTGACATCCCTAATTGTGACATGTGCTGTTATGAGATAAACTGTCAAAAGTAAGTAATATGACTTTTGTCATTCTATCAATTCCTAATACATACTTGTATTTCATAATTCTCAATGGTCTGAAGTAATCAGTATGAGGTACCATGGAGTTTTTTCTGTTTGTTGTTGTCCTCATGTATGTGTAGCTGCATGGGCATGGTTGGTTCGATGCTCGCCAGGGAAACTTTGGAGGACTCCCAGATCATACTCAAAGAGCTGAAGTTATCAAACTTCCTGCCCTGCTGGTCAAAGGCCGCCACATCCAGCTCTGGGTTGTGATAATTGGAAACTGGCACCTACAGAACAAACGTACAAATGCTCCTGAACTTCCTGTCATAAGAAGACTACAAATATGTCTGAGAGTTTGAGCGCTCACCACTTGTTTGTTCTGCTGCAGCAGAGGACAGGACACATCCAGCTGTGGGTTCACGTAAATGGGCGTCAGTGTGAGACGTGACGGAGGTGCGCACACAAACTTCACCACAGCCGGCTCCACAGCAGGGAAGGGGTTCGTCACGGTGGGCTGGTTTCCAACTGTCACTGCTAAGACCTGCGAAGCCACAATTATTTGAGCATTTCAAACATATCAGTCCACATTCCTAGTGGCTAGGCCACAGGATATGACATCACAGGCTCCTCTGACCTGTTCTCCCAGAGCGCGGCATGTGGCTCTGACCAAATGTCTGGAGTATGTTCGTGAGGCAGGTCCGTACAGAGACAGCATGACACTGCTGTGGTCCTCAGCCGTGAGGTTTCTGAAGAACTTGGAAGGCTCTAGGACCCAGGGCTGGGGGCCTCCTTCAAACGTCATGTCTTTAGAAGAGCCTAATGTCACCACAGCCACAGACATGGGGTCAATCGGCTGTCAAAGAAAAAGCATGCCAATCAAATCATTGCTCATGATAACAATGCACATTTGTCCTTCACCATCTTCAAAGCACAGGTTTTAAAGGCTTACCTTGAGAGGGGGGTAGGCAGCAATGGTGATCTTTGCGCTGAGGTCAACATTACCATGGGTGTAGCTAACCAATAGGTTGGTGTAACCGGGGGTCAAGGCCTCAACTCTGACCCCGCTGCAGTGGCCCGGACCTGGGGGAAGTCTACCTGAAGACACACACAAATGCTCAAAATATTACAGCAATTCACAGACTTCAAAATGAATTACATAACATTCTGCTTCTGTTAAATCTGCAAACAAACACTGAAACAGTCACATTGAAACTGAAATCAGAACATTGAAACGGAGTCAAAACAGCTTTTGTGACATTTGCCAACTTCATATTTCAAGATGAAATATGCGTCTCACTGGCTCTTATTTATTTTCTCAAATGAAAACTTAACTAAGCAGAGTTTTAAAGCAGGGGTGCTCAATCCTGTTCCTGGAGAACTACCTGCCTGCAGACTTCAGTGCCAACCCTGATTCAACACACCTGTCTGTAATTATTGAGATGCGGTCATTATTGGGATATGCCAAAGGGACGCTATCATGTGAAAGTAACAAATAACGACAACTTGATTTTTTTTCCACCATAATACTGCGATTGAAGATTAAACCATCAAACTTATTTCACTGAAAAAACGCAGGAAGTCCTGAAGCTTTTCTTTTGTTGACAAGTATTATCATTACCAATTATGAGAGGCTGATGCATGGTGCGTTGCTAAATGTGCATGAAACAGCGCATCTGCAGAGATGAGTTTGTGTGGAGCAGCATTTACTATGAACAGAGCCACTCCAAAACACTGCAAACACTGGTAGATAATAAGCTGTTCACGTGTAAGAACACAGTGCCATGCTTCACTTTGAAACACACAGCACATATATTCATTTAATTAAATCACAGATTGTGTGATTTGATAAATCGCACGAAGCCATACTGCGATTTCAGGATTAATCATGCGGCCCTGACCGGACGCCTCACACACCAAAAATAAGGCAGATACTGTGCACATGCTCTACTCAGAAGGACTGGCCATTGCTAGATTCAATTATGTTTGAACATAAAACATCAGTTTGAAAGGCTGAGCAGTTTGCATCGCTGATATTTGTTTAATACTTGTCAATTACTCTACTAACAGGCTTGCTTCAGTCAGCGCTACTGTGATACTTTTGCTTAGGGCTGCACAATTAATCAAATTTCTAATCGCGATTACAATTATGGATGCCACAATTATGTAATCGTTCAAAGCGGCAATTAATCGTTCAAAGTCCACTTATGTTATTCAGCACACTTAAGATATGTTTTTTTTCTTTCTACATGTTATCTTAAGGGTTTTTCCATTGTTTTAGTATAACATTATAATACCAGTCATATTTATAATTTAAAGAAACAATCCGTATGTATATTGATATTGAGACTTTAATACTATAGAAAAGCAATAAAGTGTTTCAGTTAGTGTTTTCAGTTTGTTTATTTTCATATAAAAATACGGCATGCGGTTGCATTAAACAATGGTATAAACATCACTCAATGTAAATTGTGATAATCGTAATTAATAATCGCAATTACAATTTCAAGGGAATAATCGACAATTATGATTTTTGTCAATCGTGCAGCCCTACTTTTGCTGTATGGAAGCTCATCTTTAAAATCTCTGATTTTGCGTTCCATGCAAGTAAGAAAATACATTCTTTCAACATCAACTCAACTCACCCTCCAGCAGCTGAAAGACGCCATAACTCTCCATGTCCACCTGCATATCAAAGTGAGAGCAGTCACTGAGTGTCACTCTCTCTCCGGCCAGCTGACCGAAGATTCGCAGCGGCAGATCCAGACTCAAGCCCAGGCGGGCCTCCACCACACACGGGCTGAACTCCATCCTCACCGGCTCGATCACATACACCTGCAGGAACGACACACCGCAGATTACATTACACATGCTCGGTTATTTAAAACGAAAAACTAAAATTCAGGAATATTCAATCTATAACAGTTAGGGCTGGGACAATAAATCGATGCATCGCGATTCGTGGATCGATTCGGAGATTTTTGGAATGCATCGTGATTCTCTCGAATCGATTCTGAGCTTAGTTTTTAACAACAGCAGATGGCGCTCTAGGCTCGTTTTTAACCGCACACTCAAATGCTCACGAAGAAGAGCGCTTGTGCGTTCGGCTCAGTAATGTAAGGGGTTAAATGTACTTGCACATCGGCTTTTATGATGCGAGATTAATGTAAACACAGCCCACTGTGAACATCCTTCTAATTCTCTTCAACCTTTTTGAACTTTATGAATGAATATTTTAGGTTTAAATGGTGCGTGTGTAAGGAACAGGAAGCAAGCAGAATACTGCTATTTCTAAAGCACACACTGCCGTTAAAAACTACGCCCAGAATTGATTCAAGAGAGAATCGCAATTAGGGCTGAAACGATTCCTCGAATACCTTGAGTAACTCGAATACAAAAAATCATAGAGGCAAATTATTTGCTTTGAGGCTTCGTTTAGTCCATTTACTGTAACTACACACTAGGGATGTCAACGATTAATTGATGATCGATTAATCGTCGATAAGAGATGCAATCGATTAAAGCTATCGATGGTTGATTAAGCCGTTTAATTTTGGGCTGCGTGCGGCTCATGCGCAAAACATGTGCGAGCGGCTGTGAGTGACGGTATATAAATGCATCATCATTCATTCATAATGTACAAATTAAGCTTTAAATGTGATTTAAACTTTAAAAGTACATTAAAATAGAAACAACACAAAGTTCTTCAACATGGAAAGCAATAGAAATGTAGTAACCAAGTCATTTCCCCAGATAATTCTTTCATATCGGGCTCTGCGCTTTGCAGGGCTGTGGGACACAGGACAGATAGGCTATTCATTCCTACAACTTGTTAATTCGTTCCTGCGACTTATTAATTTGTCCATGTTTCATTAATTTTGTTCCTTAAATAACCCATGATTTAACTAAAATTAGGGAACAAATGAATACATCGAACGAATTCTTATGAAATCTTTCATTTCCCTTAGATGCGAAAACAGTGATAAAAAGTGAATGACAATAAAATAAACCTGCGAAATTAGAGGGTTAGACGGTGAGGATTTAGGAAAAGAAACAATGCCTAAATATTATTGAATTTGTGTAAATTCGTGACCAACCGGCAAACCAAAACAAAGCCGCATGAATGTAGGCTATATGGGCTCGAACGGCATCCAAAAGCATGGTCGCGATGTAACATTTTCCAGCTAACCAATTATTCCTCTAATAAACAAAGCTTTTATACCACACTTGTCATAATCAGAGCTTATAATTTGTAAATAAATAATTGCTGGATTCAAAACAGCAATTAAAAGGCGCTGTGACCGACACTGACAATACGTTTTCCCGGAGCATTCAATGATGTCACTAAACGGTGATGCCACAACTATAAGAGCATCGTTCACAAGTTTCTGCAGGACCTAACTAGCCTAGGCACAGGTTTTCAAGCCCTGGGACAAAATGGGCTTTAAGGAAAATGTATATACTATGTACGTAATAGGCCTAAATAAAAATAACAATTTGTTTTCATAAAAAAAAAAAAAAGCAAAAATGATCTGGCTTAAAATAATTAAGCTAAACAGTTGAAAACCAGAAGGTGGCGGGAGCCTCCAAAAATAGATTTTTTTATGTTTCAGCTGTTCGATCGCACCGGCGCCTCGCGCGCACACACCCCACATATTCTAGCAATTCAAACTTACATCGCAGTCTGGTCATTATCAAAATAAAATACAGTCAACCAAAAAAAAAAAGGTTACACTGGTCAATTTAAATATGTTGTGGTATAACTGGTCCACTTTGTATGCAAAGCACATTTTTGCTCATGTGAAGAGGATATTTTCCATCTATATGTGAATGCGTGTAAAGTACAAGCCTAGTTTACATTATAAATAATAGTTTAACATTCAAATACATTACGAATATGGAAACATTTGGATTTGTGCCGAATGAGACGTGAGCAATAAGCTCCAAATACATCTAGCCAAACCCGCGCTCGCTCCGTCTCGTATGCACGCAAGTATGCACTGTCATGATCTAATGCACTGTAAATGCCAGATTTTTAAACACAAATAGGCCTACCGCAATGCAAAAATTTAAAATCTGACATTTTCCGGAACAGGATCCAGCAGGATCAAGTTAAGTACTGGTCATAATACTCACATAATAATGTCTCATGTGAGCAACAGTGTGTTTTGCTGCAGCAGCGCCGATGGAAGCGTTTCACTGACTGCGCAGCACAGCCACAAAGCGCCACCAGGGATGGGATCGGCGTCGATACTTTTTGGCACCGACGAATTGCCTCGGATCCCACGAGTATCGAAAAAACGTCTCGTCGTTCGGTACCAAAATTCGATACCTAAGGGGTTAATCTCATAAGCGTCAGTGAGCCAATAAGCCTGCAGCACTAGCCGTGTGTTCGACTAGAAGAGGTGCGGCGCAGATCGATCAGTGTTTGACATCCGCGAGAGCGATTCGAAAGCACACGGAGCAGTCTGCTCTCTTTAGCTCTCATAGTACTGTAATACACCGATCGGTCTGCACAATCAGTCCGCGAAACTGTAGCATCATGCTACAGAAGACAATAAAGATTTATATTCGCTTTACCTCCAAACTCACTTTAACCACCATCGAGTGTTGCATAACTCCGATTGCCGGTCTAAT
This sequence comes from Sinocyclocheilus anophthalmus, assembly GCA_018155175.1. Lineage (NCBI taxonomy): Eukaryota > Metazoa > Chordata > Actinopteri > Cypriniformes > Cyprinidae > Sinocyclocheilus > Sinocyclocheilus anophthalmus. The sequence goes on along the minus strand of JADLZN010011142.1, from coordinate 219,373 downwards.
GGTGTTTGGGCCATGTAATTAAAATTAAATTAAAATAGATAAATATGTATGTACTCTGGTCAATCTGGGAAGAGAGAACACAAGCAGACAGCGATGGAAGCTGCTAATGCTCATCAGTAAATCAGTGGAACATAAATAGAAATCATGATTCTCTCTGAGCTATGCGTTTTAAAACGAACAAACACTAGTGTAAATGTAGCCTAACAGATGTGTAAACTGAAGACTATTTGAGCTTTATTAAAACTATTTGCACTGATTTATTGTGTTGGTTACACTTTGTTCCTTTGTGTGCAGTGGCAAGGAGAGGAGTTCTTTGGATTGTACAGTGGGGAAAAAAGTATTTAGTCAGACACCAATTGTGCAAGTTCTCCCACTTAAAAAGATGAGAGAAGCCTGTAATTTTCATCATAGGTATAACTCAACTATGAGAGAAAAAATGAGAAAAAAAAATCCAGAAATCACATTGTAGGATTTTTAAATAATTAATTCGTAAATTCCTCGGTAAAATAAGTATTAGGTCACCTACAAACAAGCAAGATTTCACAGACCTGTAACTTCTTCGTTAAGAGGCTCCTCTGTCCTCCACTCACTACCTGTATTAATGGCATCTGTTTGAAAAAGTATATCAGTATAAAAGACACCTGTCCACAAACAGTCACACTCCAAACTCCACCATGGCCAAGACCAAAGAGCTGTCAAAGGAAACCAGAAACAAAATTGTAGACCTGCACCAGGATGGGAAGACTGAATCTGCAATAGGTAAGCAGCTTGTGTGGTGTGAAGAAATCAACTGTGGGAGAAATTATTAGAAAATGGAAGACACACAAGACCACTGATAATCTCCCTCCATCTGGGGCTCAACGCAAGATCTCACCCCATGGGGTCAAAATGATCACAAGAACTGTGAGCAAAAATCCCCGAACCACACGGGGGGACCTAGTGAATAACCTGCAGAGAACTGGGACCAAAGTAACAAAGGCTACCAACACACTGCGCCGCCAGGGACTCAAAACCTGCAGTGCCAGACATGTCCCCCTGCTTAAGCCAGAACATGTCCAGACCCGTCTGAAATTTGCTAGAGAGCATTTGGATGATCCAGAAAAAGATTGGGAGAATGTCATATGGTCAGATGAAACCAAAATAGAACTTTGGTAAAAACTCAACTTGTCGTGTATGGAGGAGAAAGAATGCTGAGTTGCAACCAAAGAACACCATACCTACTGTGAAACATGGGGGTGGAAACATCATGCTTTGGGGCTGTTTTTGCAAAGGGACCAGGACGACTGATCCACGTAAACGAAAGAATGAATGGGGCCATATATAGTGAGATTTTGAGTGAAAACCTCCTTCCATCAGCAAGGCATTGAAGATGAAACGTGGCTGGGAAACGACAGCATGACAATGATCCCAAACACACAACGAAGGAGTGGCTTCGTAAGAAGAATTTCAAGGTCCTGGAATGGCCTAGCCAGTCTCCAGATCTCAAACCCATAGAAAATCTTTGGAGGGAGTTGAAAATCCATGTTGCCCAGCGACAGCCCCAAAACATTACTGCTCTAGAGGAGATCTGCATGGAGGAATGGGCCAACATACCAGCAACAGTGTGTGAAAACCTTGTGAAGACTTACAGAAACGTTTGACCTCTGTCATTGCCAAAAAAAGGGTATATAACAAAGTATTGAGATGAAAATTTGTTATTGACCAAATACTTATTTTCCACCATAATTTGCTAATTAATTCTTTAAAAATCCTACAATTGATTTTCTGGATTTTTTTTCTCAGTTTGTCTCTCATAATTGAGGTATACCCATGATGAAAATTACAGGCCTCTCTCAACTTTTTAAGTGGGAGAACTTGCACAATTGGTGGATGACTAATACTTTTGTTCTCACTGTATAAACATCAACATGCTGAAAAATAAAACCAAAGTTTTTTCGGTAACACTTTACTTGAAGGGGTGTGCATAAGAATGACATGACACCTTCATAATCATGACACATGTCATAAATATGAAGGAGGTTTTATGCATGTTTATGACAACTGTCATTAAGTGTCATTCGATCAGTTATGTCATTTTTAATGCAAATCTGACATTATTTGACCTAACCCTACCCTACCCTTACCCCTAACATAGCCCATAACAAAGACATCTCAAACAAGGTCATCTTTGCATTAAAAATTACATAAATGAGCGAATGACACTTAATAACAGTTGTCATAAACATGCATAAAAAAAAACTTCATATTCATGACATGTATCATGTAATGTTATGAAGGTGTCAGTCAGTTTATGCAACCCCTTCAAGGAAAGTGTTACCGTTTTTTTTTTTAGATAATGTAATTTTGTTCAAATAGATTTCATAAATTTGGTATCGAAAAAAGTATTGTTCAGGAAACGGTATCGAAGTCAAGGTATCGGTATCGATATCGAAAACATTTTGAACGATACCCAGCCCTACCGGCCACAGTTACGTGGATCATTTATTTAAAGCAAAAGTCAGTTGAAAACATTGCAATTGTGTTTAAAAATACAACAACGAGCACCACAAAACCATTTAAAGAGACGCGTTCAGCCGTCTCCGTGTCGGCATAGGAAACAGTCAACAAAGTAAAATTATCCCAAACGAGCTCTCTTCATTTTATCAAATGATCATAATCACATCTATTCATTTTACAATCCTGCTAAGTTACTAGCATTTTATTCAGACTAAATCCCCTTTAAATCGGGTGAGAGTTTTTTTTTTTTTTTGAGTAACTTTTGCACATCCAGTCAAGCCGGGCTGCATAGACGCATTTTGCAACATTGAGGTTAACGATTAATTGATCGTTAATTTAAACAAAGATCGATCATGGAAATGATCGAAAATTTACATCCTTACTACAAACGAACACAGTGTGACCCCATCGGACCATTAGTCTGACGCACAACCAATAAACGATGGACCATTTATAGACGGTGGACAATTTTTTAAAAGTGCGGACATATTTAAGATCGAAATCAATATGGTGGCCTAGTATGATGTCCCTACATTAGATATGTTGTGAAAGACTAAACGCCATTGCGCATTAAAAATACCACAGAAAGAAAGTTCTGGCAATATCACACGAAGAGTGCAGACTTCACCTCTAAATCAGCATGATAAACAAAGTGGTTTTATTCACAGGTCATAAAACTGGTAATTTTAAAGGGTTCATATGATGCTTTTTTAAAGATCATAATTTTTTTTGTATTTGGTGTAACAGAATATGTTGCTTTAATGTTCAAAAAACACATTAATATTCAAATACTGTACATTATTGTAGGTCCTCTATGACCCGCCTCTCTCAAACACTTCGTTTTCAAAAAAAGCCCCCTCCTTTGACAAGCGCAGACTGCTCTGATTGGCCAGCTGACCCAGTGAATTGTGACTGGAACCGAGCACCACAAGCACGCGTCGGAAATGTAATGCCTCTTACCATAATCTCGAGCTTCAGCTTTCAAAGTAAATATAATGTTGTTAGTTTTACCATCAGTGCAAGCCCGAAAGGGCAACAGAGTCGCGTGACAGTGACAGACACAGTGATGATGCCGTACACAAGCCGCGGTTAAGACAGCGGACGTGCTATGATTTCTGACAGACAGTTCACCCTCCTGTGATGTGACCGTTCCCCTCTATCACACACACACCACACACACACACCCACACACACACAAACAATTACTATGCGCTGGTGCAAAACTCTGCATTTGAACAGTCAATAGCAAATACTTAACTAATAACAAAACATACTTACAGTTACTGATTCAGAAGCGCCAGATTGTCATAAAGTCGGAAATTACCTTTTTTTTTTTTTTTTTTTAAATTGCCTTTGTGCACAGCCAGCCTTGTACTCTTTCTAGGTTCAAAAAAACTGTCGTCCATAAAATGCATTGCACAAATACGAACATCTGGGTCGTGCTGTTCTGTTGTAAATAAATCTTAACCAATGATTCCTAAATGCATCTACTTCCGGAAGGCCAAATAAAAGGGCTTTTGCTTCGCCACTGAAAGCGCAGACGTCTACCGACATGCGGCGTCAACATTTCTGCTGTTCCTGAAAACCACGCCTTCTTTTATTGGCTGGCACATGGGCGGCATTATGCGCATATTTCCACATAGGAACGAGATATGTGGGGGCGGTGTTAGAACGGAGCCGTTTTAGGTGTGGTGTGCGACTCTTAACTGTTAGAAAGAATATCTCTTTGGATTTGAGACTTTTAGTCTTTGCAACTTTACAGATCTTCTTTATGCACCAAGAGCTTGTAACACTCCAAAGAGAAAGGAAAAATTGAAATCGCATCATATGACCCCTTTAAGAGGATTACGGTTAGAGACCACTATATTGCCCTGTTTTGCTTTATTTGCCAACAAAAACAATCCAAAAACACAGCACCAGCGCTGTTTGCATCTCTGAGCAACCACGATGGTGTTTACATTAACTGAATGAGAAACAGTTTTAAATGATTCGGTTCAGTCGCACGAATCACTTTCTTAACAGTGGGACTGCTTGCCACTACTGTGGGTGTAAGGTTGATATTAAAGTATTTTTCGTTTTTAAAATAATTTACTATCAGTATTCAAAAGTAAAGTATTATTTATGCAGTTGTAATGCAGTTAAATGCATCATGTCCCCTGGTGGAAATTCATCCCATGCAGCTTCTGTGTTTCCTCTGCATTGCAAAGATGAATTTTGATACTGATATAATTTGTTTGGTAACAGCCCAAATTTCCTTTATTCTAATTGACTGATTAAATGTAAGAATTTGACTCAAAAGCAGAACACTGAGAAAAAAATGCCCATAAAATGTAAAAATCGTATTAAACTTATTGGAACAGATTAATTCCTATCACTGCTGTGAACTGACCCTGTCACTGACTTCACAGAATATGAAGGATTTCAAAAACAGTTTTACACACACTCACACATCAGTACATAAAGGGACATTTAAGAAGGTTTATTCTCCAAATAACCAAAAAAATGTGTTTAGAAATTGTGCATGGTCTCTTGTTCTTGTTCCAAGTAACCTTCCTGTCCACTGATTTTTGCCTCTCACAAAAGCCACAAAGCCTTCCAAAAAGACAGTAAAGGCTTGTCATGCTTGAGCTTTAATTAGGCTGAAACTTGAAAGTTAAGTTGCACAACATAAATGCAATGCTTAGGGTATTATTATTTTTTTTATTACTATTATTTTGATTTATGCCTTAGTTTTAGTTTGTACTTGTTTACCTTGTAAACAGTAATGTTAAATGTATTTATTTATTTATTAATTTTTTTTATTTGTATTTGTATTTGCTTTTTGAATGTAATTTGGCAATTAAATACATTAAATGTGTTTAGTTTTCACGGTTATTAATGTATGAAATTTCAGCAATAAAAATGATTTTTTTTTCTAAAAAGAAAACAAATTAGTTGGTTATTTTAAGAGATTTATCTTATCTCTTGTATATTTATTATTGCTCTTTAATAAAGAAAAATTACATCTTATCCCATTACTCGATTAATCGATGGAATAATAGGTAGAATACTCGATTACTAAAATAATCGATAGCTACAGCCCTATCGCACAATGCTTTGGAAAATCTTCAGAATGATGCCAGAATCATTTCTTTCGATTCGCAGGCCTCGATGTATTGCCACCCGATAACAGTGATTTTACAAACCTCATGTGTGACCCTGGAGCACAAAAGCATTGATTGTGTTGTTACCCCTTAAAGTCGCTGGGGGTATATTTGTAGCAATAGCCAAAATTACACTGTATGGGTCAAATTTTTTTTCTTTTATGCCAAAAATCATAAAAGTAAAGATCATGTTTCGTGAAGATATTTTGTAAATTTCCTACAGTAAATATATCAAAACTTCATGGCTAAGAATTCATTGGAAACTTTAAAGAATATTCTCAACTTTTAGATTTTTTTTGCACCTAGATTCCAGATTTCAAACAGTTGTAGCTCGGCCAAATACTTGTTACATCATAAACAAACAATACATCCATGGAAAGCTGATGTATAAAAACTCAATTTTTTCAAAATTGATCCTTATGATAGGGTTGTGGTCCAGGGTCACATTGTAACATGATGCTGCACACCTGTTTTGTTCATGTCTCCGTAGTGCAGTGGGTTTCTCATGTCATGGGCGTAAATCACACTGACTCCAACATCTCTGACTGTGGTCATCACGCCTTTCACTGTAACTGTGGCGACTGCGGAGTTAGTGGACGACCAGCTGAAGTTGCCACTTCCTCCAGTCACCTGACACAGAGGCAACATCACATTAATGCACAGATTCAACCACACACGGAAGACTAGATTCAAAGGTTATTTCCTCTCATGCGCTTAGACGTTAATGTTTGATGAAAGAAAATAACAGTGTCAGACACCTTGATGGTGTACTGGTACGCTCCCTCTTTAGGCTGCCATGGGAAAGTGAGGATGGCGGGAGTGAGGACGATGGGGTCGTAGATCTCCACGTCCTGCTCATTACGCACAGGAACAGAGAGCGCGTGGACACTTCCTGTCTGAAGACACAGATGAGGTTACAATAAACCACAACAGAGTCAACCCAACAACACTGAACACTGGGAAGATCCCAGGAATTATTATTTAAAATACTTAAATGGTAGACAAACCCCTACTTGATCAACAACCGCTTCCAGCGTGCCATCAATGATGGTCTGACCGCGCTTCAAAGCTTTCACATAGTGGTAAGATCCGTTAACAGACGAGTGCAAAACCTCAAAGTACTCTGTAGGGAACATGGTTTCTATACGGATATTCTGTGAAAACAGGAGTTTTTAATAAAAAAAACAACACTACCACAAGATGTGAATTCAATTTACATAAAAAAATACTTGTAGCCATTGAGGAAACCAAACCACTCTGGGCATTTTTTTTTTTTATAAATGTTAGAGATTACTTATTGTTTAGAGTGCACTTCCCAACCACCCTGACGAGCTTCATGTCTGTGAGAGACTGGTGGCAGATGCCTTATATCTGGGATGACAGACATCTTCCCAGAAAACTAGGCTGATTTTAAACTCTTGCTGCAGGCTGCTTTTTTCCCACTAAAGGACATTATGTTTGACATATTGCACATTTGAATTAAATGCTTGTATTGAAATATTTTACCCATTTTATTTTCTACCAATGATAAAACTGTGCACTGTACTTCCAATGGATGGACAAAAATATCTTCATTCAACATCATCATGAGGGTGAGTAAATAAGGACCATTTTCATTTTTAGTTGAACCCTTTAATTTAGAAACTCGTGGCTACCTTTTCAGACACCTCTGCATGATACGAGAAGAGGATTCATTTAATTCCATGGCACTGAAAATAATCATTTTAAACATCCAAACTTGACTTACATCAGAGAGGTAAATCTTGTGACCCCGTCTCAAGGACCCAGCGATCCTCAGGATGAATCTTGAACGCTAGAAGACGAGACGATAAAAAAGCCTTTCATTACACTATTTCAATCAATTACACTCAAAGTGTTATTAATTTCCATTTAATGAGAAATTTTTCTTCATGCAAAGCTAGTGAAGAGACAAACCCAAGTATCCAGGCTCCACGACATAGATGGTGCTGTTGGGAAGTCGGGAAGCGCCCTGCATCCCCAGACCTTGACATTCAGAATGAAGGAAACCTCAGAATAATGTTATCAAAGCGACTGATGCAAATAAACATCCCATGCTACAGAAACAGCCCTCTCTTCATGAGGACTGGTGTTGTTGAGAGGAATCTCAGAGCTGGGAACTGTCAGTAAGTTTGACGCTGGTGTGAAGGATACTCTTGTGGTCCAGCACAATGTTGGTGTGTCCCTGCTGAAGCGCAAACACGGTCGAGCTGCTCCGGTCCAGGTTTGCCACAGGGGCATCTGGGTTTCCGTGAGGGGCCACCACTCTGTTCTGAAGGAGAAGCTCATACTGATCGCAGGGCATGGACAGCTCTGAAAGAGAGGAGGACACGCTCAGAAACAGACAAAGCACGTCCACTGGAATGAAACCCAACATGGCCAACACATGCAGACCTTTTGTGTCCATTCGCTGCATTCCCAATAAACAGAAACGATTAGCAATTGTTTTGATAACCTAGAGCAATCCACATTCCTACAGTTTTTAAATGGCAATAGAGCAATAGACAGGCCAGAGTTCAGTACTGCACCTTTAATTCAAATAATTTTAGATGCTTTTATTAATTTTATTTTGAAAAGCATTTTTGGCAGCGGATTACAGCCTGTTTAGTTTGTTAATTTCGTCTGATTATATAAAACACACTGTAATAACCAATAAAGAAAACGATTTATTGCTGAATTGATGCAAGCTCACCTGTAATCTTTCCTTGCCGAATTTTCTGGACTTTGTATTTGATGGAGGTGCCGGCAAGCAGATAAACGTCATATGCAGGACTCAGAAGGATGTTTTCCAGAATCAGCAATCTGACTTCAGCAGCACCAACATCCTGAAAAACAGCCAACCAAAAAAGACATTCAGCAGAACATATTCAGTTATGCCATAACATTTGCAAAATATGGCCAAACATCTATTCAGATGAAATGTAAAAGCAATTGCAAAATTGGCATGAACCTTGTAGATTGCTTCTTGTATTTTGGCTTTGAGCTTGGTATGGCCGGTTTTGATTCCTGAAACTAGGATGATATCTCCCTGATGTCCCACTCGCTCCATCTCAGAAATATAGGCAGGAGGAGTGTAGGCCGACTCCGCAAACCTCAGCACCCTGCAGACAGACAGCTCAACATTACACCAGCATTCACGCTTCTCAGAACAGAACATATACAACTAAAAATGAGGATGTGAAGGATAGCTATACTGTCTTATGGTTGGCTAATTTTAACAGTTTTATTTATTTTATTTTTTTTTAAATAAGAATCCCTCATTTACTCACCCTCATGTCGTTCAACCCGGCATGACTTCCCTTCTTCCATTAATAAAAAAGACAATATTTTGAAAAATGTTGTTTTGGACTCCACTGAGTGGATAAAATCATTTGAAACATTCTTCAAAATATCTTCTTTTGCGTTCTACAAAACAAAGTCTTACAACCTTGGACTATGATTTAATTGCTGAATTTGTATTTTTGGGTGAACTATAAAATGCAAAATATGAAGACTTGAGAATATTTAGCTGTATGAATATTTGAATATGCAATACACCAAAATAAAAATCAGAGCCTCTACTTTTAAATATAAAAATCTGTTTTATTCTAGCTTAAAGCAGTCTTTTTTAAATCAACACTTGAATATAGGTAGGTTTCATAAAAAAAAAATACATTATTTTGAGCAAAAAGGTGAGAAAATCATTTTTTTATCAAAAACTACATCTGGATAATATTCAGTACGATTATCAAAGCATAAACCCAGTGAATCGCTTCCATCAACACCTCCAAAGCCTGCACACATATACCCCGTCCTGGATCAACATTTTACTCCGGATCATGAGAGTGAAAGAGGGCATCACTAGGTCTCAGGACAGGTGTGCTCTTACCGCAGGGTGTTGTAGGAGTCGGGGAAGCCTGCCATCTCAGCGTCCTTCACTACGGTCCACTCAAACAGCAGACTGGCCAGAGTACTGAAGGTGTTTCCTGAAGACAGAAGGAGCGATACGTGACCCAGACGGCACACGAACGACACGACACAATCCTTCATCACTGCCAAGGTTATCCTGCAAGCCTAAATCAGTTTCATGTGTGCAGCGTGCAAACAGCAATGTTATAATAGTTAATGACAAACACTGTGCTCCTTTAACCCTTTAAGCCCTGAAGGCATTTCTGCCTCCCTGAAGGTGCGGTTTTTTCTGAGACTCCAAAACTGTAAAAAAAATCCAAGGGAAAAAGAAAACGCCCCCAAAAGGTAGGTATCGTTTGATAAAGAATAAGACGCCGTGTTTTACAGTACAGTGAATTTATAACAGCTAAGGGGCGTTGTTAGGTACGACGCGAAGCGGAGTAACCCCCTTAGCTGTTATAAATTCACTGTAAACCACGGCTTCACGGGGCTTATTGCTTTTATAAAACGGTTATTCCATATACGTAGGAAGGTTTCACAAAATAAAACGGAGCAAATAAAGTGTAATGATATTAATAAACACAGTATTCTTCCGCCAAACAGTGTAGCTCCTCAGAAACAGTTGTGTTTGCTACGAAGTGGTTACCGAGCAACACACAGACGTAAACAAAGGTGTGTGTTTGTAGAGTAATTTACAACAGCTTCGAACGCGGCTCAGCCAATCAGAATCAATCTCCGGTTTATAAGAACGTTTCTGTAACCTAAATAAACATTCAAAAGAAAAAAGATCTAACTCACGACAAGAACCCGTATTATTGGGGGAAAATTCTTTACATGTGGACATTATCATGCTGAGAAATAAAAGTTTCAGAAAATGTTGTGTTCAAGGGAAATTTTACATATGTCTTATTTGACGTTTAATAACTCTGGAAAGAAATAAGTTAGGAGGAATTTTTTTTTTGGTGATGTTCCCCAACAGGTATGCTGTATGTGATTTAAATTTTGTGGTGATATCATGAAATATTCAAAAGTTACAGCATTTGGAACCAAGGTAGCCTTTTTCTTTTCTTTTCCTTTTCCCTTGACAGTGTTAAAATTGTCAAAGCCCCAAACAATTATGCTTGTTTTATTCCACTCTGCGAGACCTTTCAAATGACACATGACTATCCGAGCTGTATGATATTTTTGACAGAGTACAAGGCACAAAAAAACATTTCATAAATTATGAAAACATGTTTTCTATTTATCAGCAAATAACTCAGCATGCACTGGAAAGCTCAGACTCTCAGCTCTCAACACTTTCAAGGACACCGGTTGTGTGTTGATCAAGGCAGTGGTTTTAAAAAATATGATTATTCTTTTTTTCTTCTACACTGCTTAAGAGAGGGATGCACCGAAATGAAAATTCTTGGCTGAAGCCGAAACAACCAAAATGAAACACTGGGCCGAAACACGTTTTTTTTAATTTTCACAAAACCAGTAAAATTACAATACTAACATTTATGAATGTTGGAGTTCTTGCTTTTTCTCAACTTTGAGAGAAAAAAAAGAAAAGAAAAAAAAAGGGGGTTGATCAGAATGGTTGAATGTATTCGAAAGCTGAAACTCTAAGCTTTAAAATGATACCTAGTTCTAAATATAAAAAAAAAAGTTATAAAAAGGATGTACACTCCGTTTAAGAGGGACAACTCAGCACTCGTTAAGAGTTGATCAAAATAACTACATTCATTGAAAAGCTTTAAAATTATATCCATTTTGTGTTTTTACATTCAGTGGGTTGCTTAGTAATTTGATTATGAATCTTTTCATTGGTGGTTACACCTCAGGTTTAAAAGGTTAATAAAGAAAATGATCTGATACTTTAGGTAATGTATTGTCCATGACAGAGTATACAAACAAAATATAATTCCAAACAATGTAAAATTGGTGTCAAATAAGTGACTCTGGAGCACAAAAGCAGTCTGAAGTCTCTGGTGATAATTGTAGCAATAGCCAAAGATACATTCTTTTATGCCAAAAATCATCAGGATATTAAGTAAAGATCATGTTCCATGAAGATATTTTGTAAATTTCCTACCGTAAATACATCAAAACTTATTTTTTTTATTAGTAATATGCATTGCTAAGAACTTCATTTGAACAACTTTAAAGATGATTTTCTCAATATTCAGATTGTTTTGCACCCTCAGATTCCAGATTTTCTAATAGTTGTATCTCTGCCAAATATTGTCCTATCCTAACAAACCATACATCAGTGGAAAGATTATCTATTCAGCTTTCAGGTGTATAAATCTCAATTTCGAAAAACCCTTATGACTGGTTTTGTGGTCCAGGGTCACATATATGTTATTCTTTTAATAATGCTTTTTTTTCCCAGACAGACAGAAGTACATCAACTACTGAGCATGACTACAGCACACAGGTGATCTGAACACAAGTGTTGTTCACTTTCTGACATCCTTTCACATTCTCCATTTCATTTGAAAATGAAACATATAGCATAACACAACAAAATGATTTCCTTAAAGATGTTGAGTCCCCATAATCTTACTCACCCTCTGAATCCAGCGCATGGATCTTCAGCTCCAGCGGCGAATCCTCCAGATGAAGCTCTCGCGTGGTGGACTCGATCTGGATCTCGCTGATCACATCCACGATAGCGTCGCAGCGCAGCACCTGTCCGGTCACTGACACACACACCAGCAGCACAATCAGCAGCAGTTTGACCACAACTACTACTAACACAGCCAAACAACGGAAACACACAACAGTCAGGCACATAAACGCCACTCTTAGTGGAAACATTAAGGCACTATACATTGATATCGGTTCATTTCCAATCAGAGTTACCTGATACTGTTCACCTAAAACATGCCTAAGAAATTCGAATTTTTTACTAAAATATCAATATTTAAATTATATTTGAATTTAAAAGGCATAATTTCAGTTAGGGGGAAAAAGCTTTTGGCTTCTCTCCTGAGGCCACAAGAGGGCGCATCGAGCAAAATATTATGCACGTTTCTTCAAAGTATAATAAAATAACACGACTATATTTGAAAAAAAGTGCATAATGTTTAAAATAATGTTTATAAACCTTATATAATTAATAAAGTTGCTTAAACAATTAAAAAACGAAACAGCATCATGCAAGTATGTATAGTTTAATACAAAGGACCAAAAACCAAATCACAAAAAATACTTTCTTTATTTAAAAACATGAGATACAGTGGGATGGGAAAACCGCCATAAAGTCTTGAGACATGTTTTTTTAAAAGTTGAACTTACATTAATTTACATGGCTTTCTAAACATGCGGCTCTCTTGTGCGAGACGTGAGTGCAACGGTGATTGATGTCCCTCTAGAAAATGCACAAAATATGTGTTTTGTGTGAACGGCTTGGTTTCAGTTTTGCTATAAACAACATCTTCTCCGCATTGATGTTCTCTTTTCCCGCAATATTTGTAATTAACAACGCAGCAGCGCCGCATCTAGTGGCTTCAACTGGATAGACTAACAAAAACATTATAATGCAACTACACTTACATTGTCGTCGCATTTCGTGCGCCACTGATAAAGCTGCCTGACGCACGCCTTATTTTAAATTCGACGAATATTCAAAAAAAAAAATTTTTTGACGCCCCTATGATCCACCTCAGCTGTAGATTCACCGTTTACTACACTTACAGAACAACTGCCCTGTGCGCTCTATCTGTACAACACAAATGGGATATCTTTACAATCAGTCGTCGCAAATAGTGGTCGACTGATATTTGGTATTTTTCAAATATCGGCATCAGCCGATAGGTTTTTCTTTTTGGCCGATGTGTTCAAGGCGGGACTTTTATTTTGACGTCTGAGCGCACACCGCTCACATTCTCCCTCTTGTTCGCTGTCATCGTTCAGTTCTGTCTAATATGTATATAAGTCTGTCTAATAATCAGATAGACCTGTTAAACAAAGTAATTAAAATGTGTACAAAAAAGTATTATAACCATTGCTTTAATATTATTAGTAATAGAAAGGCAAACATTATACTTTCTTGTTTGCCGTCAGCATTCAGCAAACACGCATTTATATCATTTAAACAAATCTTCGAATGACTATGAACATTTATTTCACAAACCTTGCAACTTAGTCGATCTAGTTGAGATCTGTGAAGTTGCATTTGTAGCCTGCATGCTCGCGTGTTCTCGGCGTTACGGTCGGGTCCGTGTGAATTGAATACGGACCGAGGATACTTCACTGGAGACGCGCGATCGACTAACTTTAAACTCGTGATTTCAAATTATGCTGGCTTCTTGTTTTTGCCCAATGTCATATTAATGTCATTTTAACTGTGTGTTGTATGTAAAATGAGTGTTACCTTGGCATTATTTGAAAAAATAAAAAATGATTCACAAACTTCCCAGAATACTGAGTGGCCTGTTGGCTAGTGTTTACTTCCTTTTTATATTTTTATTAAATATTTATTTATGAAAAATACATTGTCATCTAAAGTATAAGCATGTTTATTTTACAAATTTATTTTTTAATCCATTTTCAAATTATTTCAATTTTTTTTATATTAATTTAAAATAAATAAATTATATCCAATTTTTATTTATTTTAAAACCGCTGGCCACAAAAGTGAGTGCACCCCTATGTGAAAATGTCCAAATTGGGCCCAAATTGTCAATATTTTGTGCGCCCACCATTTTTTTCCAGCACTGCCTTAACCCTCTTTTGCATGGAGTTCACCAGAGCTTCACAGGTTGCCACTGGAGTCCTCTTCCACTCCTCCATGAAGACATCACAGAGCTGCTGGATGTTAGAGACCTTGAGATGCTCAATGGGGTTTAGGTCTGGAGACATGCTTGGCCAATCCATCACCTTTACCCTCAGCTTCTTTAGCAAAGCAGTGCTTGTTTTGGAGGTGTGTTTGGGGTCGTTATCTTGTTGGAATACTGCCCTGCGGCCCAGTTTCCGAAGGGAGGGGATCATGATCTGCTTTAGTATGTCACAGTACATGTTGGCATTAATGGTTCCCTCAATGAATTGTAGCTCCCCAGTGCCGGCAGCACTCGTGCATCCCCAGACCATGACACTCCCACCACCATGCTTGACTGTAGGCAAGACACACTTGTCTTTGTTCTCCTCTCCTGGTTGCTGCCACACACGCTTGACACCATCTGAACCAAATAAGTTTATCTTGGTCTCATCAGACCACAGGACATGGTTCCAGTAATCCATGTTCTTAGTCTGCTTGTCTTCAGCAAACTGTTTGCGGCTTTCTTGTGCATCATCTTTTTGGTCTGAGCACTGCAGGCTGACCCCCCACCCCTTCAACCTCTGCAGCAATGCTGGCAGCACTCATACATCTATTTCACAAACACAACCTCTGGATATGACGCCGAGCACGTGCACTCATCTTCTTTGGTCGATGACCATGGCGAGGCCTGTTCTGAGTGGAACCTGTCCTGTTAAACCGCTGTATGGTCTTGGCCACTGTGCTGCAGCTAAGTTTCAGGGTCTTGGCAATCTTCTTATAGCCTACGCCATCTTTATGTAGAGCAACAATTCTTTTTTTCAGATCCTCAGAGAGTTCTTTGCCATGAGGTGCCATGTTGAACTTCCAGTGACCAGTATGAGAGAGTGAGAACGATAACACCAAATTTAACACACCTGCTCCCCCATTCACACCTGAGACCTTGTAACATTAATGAGTCACATGACAATTAGAAAATGGCTAATTGGGCCCAATTTTGGACATTTTCACTTAGGGGTGTATTCAATTTTTGTGGCCAGCGGTTTAGACATTAATGGCTGTGTGTTGAGTTATTTTGAGGGGACAGCAAATTTAGACTGTTATACAAGCTGTACACTTACTACTTTATATTGTAGCAAAGTGTCATTTCTTCAGTGTTGTCACATGAAAAGATATAATAAAATATTTACAAAAACGTGAGGGGTGTACTTACTTCTGTGAGATACTGTATGGCATTGCCTTTGCAATGATCAATAATAAGATGATTACAAATGAACATCAAATGATGAAGCTACACCAGCAGTAAGAGGAGGAGTCAGCGGCACTCACGGATGTCCTCGGCGAGTATGATGCTGGTGAGTCTGGACGGCTGAGTGGAGCGCGCCTGCAGAACCGCTTTATGAGAGCACTGACGCTCATCCACATCCACTGCCTCGATACTGGCCACCTCCGGCCTGTTAGACGACCTGTGGAGACAACGCAGTGCTTTCACACCGCTTCCGGACACTGACCCTGGGCTCTGGAGAGGTATGCAGTCTGACAGGAAGCTACAGGGCTGTAACTCTGCACCCAGGCCATGCAGTTGGGTTTCCTTGGAAACTTGCAAGCACAGTGGAATTTACAAACTGATAATGAACTGATATGAATTATGAGTGGGAGATGTAGCTGGGCAAAAATAGAATGCAATACTGTTATAATAACATGCGCCTCTTGAACAGTAAAACGTTCATTTTTCTAAACTACAAAGTATGCATATTTGCAAGACATTTGAAAAGTGCGCTCTGAGGCGCTACAGCAGATGAAACATCACACAACAGCACCACGTGCTTCAGCTTTCTCAGTAGCCATAGTTTCACTGGTACTTTATTAAAAATGCCTAAGGTGAATGACACGCTCTTCCTGTACTTGACTTTCTCCTTCGAACATGTTTGATGGAGGCACGGTATTCTAGGTGTGCTTTAATACATTAGTAATCTAGCAGTGTTTCTGAATGACTTGACAAGTATAATTCAATATTCTCAGTGCACTTACCATCGATAACATCCTTCAGTGGCTTCCAGTGTAAAATTGATCTTCGTGCTTCTGGCAAGAGGTAATAAAACCTTCGGTATGTTGAGTTTGGCGGCGTCTGTCACACTGCAGATGAAGGCAGATGTCAGGAGAAAGAGCACGTTCGCCCTCATCACAGATTAAGGTGCGTCAAGTTCTGCGTATGAGCTGATTAGCGCGGTTTCTGCAGTGGCTCCACGCAGAGCGTCTAGCTCCGCCACATCCAGCGAAGCAGCGAACACAGAGTGTCCGGCGCGAGGCGCAGTGTATCAGACAGCAGCACGCGGCGCGAGCGGGGACACTAACGTTACTTTCATTACTGCTTCTTCATCAGTTCAGCGCTTCAGATCTTCACATAAGACCAAAACACCTGGATACTTCAAATAGAAGTCCGAGAAACAGGCTAAAACTTTAAGCGGAGCATGCAAATCAAAAGTATATTTTTTGAACACGCATAGTAGCATGGAAATACCCGCCGTGTGTTACTATCGGTTACTATTGAAGCGCCGAAATGCATGCTGGGACATGCTCTCCGTCATTTTGAAACGAATGACGAGTTTTCTTAAGGGCCCACTGTACTCGAGCGCAGACACACTTCTGTTGCTTTTTCTTGCGTTCCTTTTTTTAACATTAAAAAGTAACTAACTATAGGGAATACTATAAACAAACAAATGAGTAAATTATTATTATTATTATTTGTCTCAGTTTAATTGAGTGATTGGTGATGTTTTTTTAGCAGACTACCAATGCACAGAACTGCTACATAAACCTAGCCACACTAATGCATTCGGTTTGTCATGCACATAGATTACATTGTAAAATGCTAATGCAAAAGCCTTTCAAAGACACAGTAATGTATGGTTAAATAATTCACTGTGTGATCATTTGGGTAGTAATTAAAACGCGTCTGTTATGAGTTCAGAAATAAGATGTGCAATGTTGAGGAAATGGGCATACGTCTAAACGTTTGTTTCGATGTGATCAGGGAGAGTGGCATAAACCTCATGAGAAAAGAAGCGTGCTCAAATGCGAGGCCGTAACCATGTCTTGAGCACTGGGGGCCCAGCTCACACACACACACACTGCCAGGCAAAAGTTTGGAATCAGTATGTTTTTTTAAAAACGTTTCTTTCATCAAGGCTGCATTTATTTGATCAAAAATACAGGGGAAAAAACATCATTTTGTGAAATATTATTGCAATTTAAAATAACAGTTTTATATTTGAATATACGGTAAAATATAATTTATTCCTGTGATCAAAGCGATTTCAGCATATTACCTCCAGTCTTCCTTCAGAAATCAATCTAATATGCTGATTTATCATCAATGTTGGAAACATTTTTGCTGCTTCATATTTTTTGGGACCTGCGTGGGATACTTTTTTCAGGATTCATTGATAAAAAAAAAGTAAAAAAAAAAAAACAGTGTTTATTCAAAATAGAAATTTTGTGTTGCAATATACTTTTCAAAAGTTTGAGGTCAGTAAATTGTATCTTTCTTCTTTTTTTTTTAAGAAATTGGTAACACTTTACAATAAGGTCTTATTTGTTAACATTAGTTAATGCATTAACTAAAATGAAATAACCAGAGCAATATATTTGTTACTGTATTTACTAATCTACGCTAACGTTAGTAAATAAAAATACAGATGTTCATGTTAGTTCACAGTGCATTAACTAATGTTAACAAGATTTTAATAATGTGTTAGTAAATGTTGAAATTAAAATTAACAAAGATTAATAAACGCTGTATAAGTGCAGTTCATTATTAGTTCATGTTAACTAATGTAGGTAACTAATGAACCTAATTGTAAAGTGTTACCAAGAAATTAATACTTTTATCCAGCAAGGATGTGTTAAATGGACAAAAAGTGACAGTAAAAACATATATTGTTAGAAAAGAGTAGGGTACAACGGGGCTAAAGGCACCCCGGGGTAAAAGGCGCCTTTGATATTAATTTCATCTAAACCACTAGACGGCACGAAAACGTGGCGTAGCACTATCCAAAACATCCGCTTTTCAAGATGCACCTGTATATTTGTCTGATCCTTGACTCGCTCGCGCGCGGCAGTGCAAAGATGATTCTGGGCTTACTTGATCTAATATTTAATGTTTTTTCAAATGTTGTAGATTTAAGTAGCAAATGAGAATCGCTCAAATTAATGCATATATTTTGAGACAAAGGTCTTCTTTATGATTTTCAGTTTTGTTTAAGATAAAGCAACAGTTTTTAAATAACTAAAGAATATGTAAAAGTATGGTATTTGTGGTAAAAGCGCCCCTGCTGTTGGGGCTAAAGGTGCACAGTAATTAACATGATAATTAATAGATGGCTGACTTTTCCATTTGTTGACATTCAGATGGTAAATATCATATATTATGTTGGGTGTCCATATTAGAGATAATCACCATGTTTAGAATGAAACCATCATATTAAAAAACATGATATTAATCATATCATATAATAAAATATCATTTGTTGTTACCACTGTATCTACTACTGGCCTCTCCTACAATACGGTCAGATATTTACTTATTAAAATTAATTTGTTTCTGTATTTACAAATATTATTTATATTAACAGATTTTAATGACGTAATTTATGAAAAAACTGATTCTTTTTTTCAGGCATAAGCATACATCGTACAAATTGTAACCCAGTGATTTTTTTGAACAAGTATTAACTTAGACATTATTAAAAAACACACTTTATTTAGTGAAGTGTTTGTCTCAATGCCGTGTTCGCTTTTACCCCCCCCCGAGGGGTGGGACCCCCGCCCAACCTACCCCAAAACATCCTCCTCCATCACCACCGCCCCTCCTTTTAACCCACAAACAAAATAAACTACTTGAATGATTTATTTTCACACAAAATCTGTTGCTCCATTAATGTTCCGGGTTGCTATCAGTAAATGGGACACTTTTTGGTTAATCGCTTGGGACACCAACAAAAAACCCATGTTTGACATTTAACTGTGTTCTTATGATTAACAAGGACTGTTTTAAATATTTTTGTGTTGAATTGATGTAATAAAATAATTGTTCAGGCCCTACAGGTTTTGAAACATTAGCTGCCCCACATTTTTTGAGATAGCAGTGTTCAGGTAAAATGGGCCGGCTGATCAGCAAAAATGGGCCAAACTGCAAAGTGAAATAGAGACATTTATGATAAAACACATTTAATTATATTTAATTTTATAATGTAACAGTGTAACATTGCTATTAAGTACATTAAAACATCAATTTGAATTACATTAAAACATCAATTTCAATCAATTTCATCAATCAAACAAATTTCATTAAAAATGTAACAATAACAATAACAAGTAGTGTTATGGCAACAGTTTAAAAGTTAACAGCCAATGATTGCAAAGAATTTCGAAGAGAAGAGGTTAGACACTCAAACCCTTCAATCAATTTCATCAATAAGACATAAATTTCATGAAAAAATGGTACACAATAACTGAACAACTAGTGTGTGTGTGGGTGTGTGTGCGTGTGCGTGTGCATGTGAGCGTGTGAGTGTGTGTGTGTGGGTGTGGTGGTGTGCGAGGTGAGTGTGTGGGTTGGAGTGTGTGTGTGTGTGAGTGTGTGTATGTGAGAGTGTGAGGGTGTGTGTGTGTGTGTGTGTGTGAGAGTGTGAGTGTGTGTGTGTGTGAGTGAGTGTGTGTGTGTGTGTGTGTGTGTGTTGTGTGTGTGTGCGAGTGTGTGTGTGTGTGTGTGTGTGAGAGTGTGAGTGTGTGTGTGTGAGAGTGTGAGTGAGTGAGTGAGTGTATGTGTGTGTGGGGGTGTCTGTGTGTGTGGTGGGTGTGTGTGTGTGGTGTGTGTGCGGTGAGTGAGTGAGTGAGTGGTGAGGGAGTGAGTGTGTGTGTGTGTGTGTGCGTGTGTGTGTATGTGTGTGTGTGAGTGAGTGAGTGAGGTGAGGAGTGAGTGAGTGAGTGAGTGGTGTGTCTGTGTCTGTGTCTGTGTCTGTGTATGTCTGTGTGTGTCTGTGTCTGTGTCTGTGTCTGGGTTGTGTGGTGTGTTGTGTGTGTGTTGTGTAGGAAGTGAGTGAGTGAGTGTGTGGTGGGTGTGGTGGTGTGTGCTGTTTGTGATGTGTGCACGTCTTGACAGATAAAGCAATCATCACAGAAATGCCCTCCTTCCCACAACTTCGTAACACACATACACAGCATGCACACACAAACATAGTCCAGCACACATAAACACACATCACATACAAACACATTTAGAAGGTAAAATGTGAAAAAGGTATGTCACAAATTCAATAATACAATATGTTTATAATATAAATAATTTTTAATAAGAGAAACCACTAGAATTTCTGCTTAAACTCAACTCAGAAGGCGGCCCATTTTAACTTAAATGAATGGCTCATTTTATCTTAACACATTCAGGTAAAATGGGCCAGTGACTAAAAAGGCTTTTTTAATATAAAAATCTGGATTATTTAGCAAAATCAGCATTTTATCCCACAGAGGCCATCAAGACATATGTTATGAATCATTATTTCTAAAAGTGCATTTGTTTTTTATTGATTTATCAACCTTATTGAGAAGTAAGATTGGACATGTCAGGCCACTCAGCTTGAGAAGATTGCTCAGGAGATTGTGACACGTACTCTTTCCCCGTGTACTGAACATACCAGACACCATCTTCAGAGAAATGATCTCCTTTCCTTTGGTACGACGCTGTGGTTATTCCCACAGTCCAAGCTGAATTGTTTCCCACCTCCACGTCCCAGCAGCCCTCCGAGCCCAAAACACAGCGAAAGAAGTCGAATCTCTCTGGATTATCAGGAAGCAGTGCTCTGGTTGTATGTCAGACTGCTCAGATCATCAGACAGGAGCAGTTGTGGACTTGCAGTGTTCGGGTCCGAACACTGACCCAATCGAGCTGCCTAGTTGAAAAGAAAGTTCACATGGGAAATACTAACTAAACAGAACTGCTGAGATGTCATCAGAGCTAGTTTGATCCTCACTTACTACAATCCCTCAATTGATCTAGTCTTGTGGGAAATCTCCACTATTTACAGCACAGATCTTTAGTTACTCACTGTTTTGGACAATGTCTTGCATCTTCCTCCAGACTCTGAGTGCCAGATCAATCAAAGCTCCACGGCAGCTCTCTGGAACGGGCTGAGTGCTCCGGGATCTAACATTCGGGTGCCAGTACAGCACTGCGTTGGGTCAGAATTGGGCTCAGAATTGCATACAAGAAGAATCATTTGAAGAACATAGCTACCTTTTAACCAGGGACAGTTCTCTGAACGGAAGCACTTGTTCCTGCGGGATAATCTGCCAGACTTGAGGAGCTGGTTCTCCAGACCAGATCCTCAAGTAACCCCGCAATAAAGAAATTGCTTGAGGCATTGAATATATAGTGAACTTCCTTGAGTACACAATTAGACATTTGAGAAACCCTGAAAAGGTTCCTAGAGGTTCTCCAAATGGGTTCTTCTGAAATAAAATGGTTTTGTGTTGCTTCTGTGCCTTTTTGTTCTTCATACAGTGTAGAGAGGCGAGACAGGAGCAGCTCGCTTACCTCTCCTTTGTCACATTAAAGTTCCTGGAAATAAACTTATCTCAACTAAGTGTGTGAACACTGAATGAATGAATCTCACACAGAGTTTGACGGTCACCTTTAGAACGAGACGTCATTGGCTTTCATTCTTTCCTCGATTTTGTCCGAGGGATGTCGAGTGAAAGAGCTGGGATGTGTCTGTTCATCTCCTCCAGCTTCTCCTTCATCATCTGCTGCTTCTGCTCCTCTTCCTCTCTCAGTGCAGGGATCGTAGCTTCTTCTTCATCTCTGAGAAACTGATGCAGCTTCTCAAACTGCTGTTTAATCTGACGCTCTGTGTGCTCAGCTTGAGTCTGAAATCACATTCAGTTCAATCAGCTCTGCATTAACACACAACGGATGACTGCATTTCCGTGATATCCAAGTCAGTGATCAGCTGTGCCTCGTGAAAAAAGAAGTGTGCTTCATTGTATTGCATGTACTTAAAACCTATTTAAAAAAAATTAATACTTGCATCTAATATATTATTGAAATAAAAGGCCTCTTAAGTGTACTTAAAGAGAGGCACTTTCATGACTTTTTCTTAAGTACACTTTTAAAAAGGACATTTTTTTGTAATAATGTCAATTTTAATCAAGCAAAAAAAAAAAGTTCAGAATCTTTACCTTGATGTGTTGAACAGTTTTATTGCACTCTCTTCTCTGTATTCAAGTTTTTCTCGTAAGGACTTCAGTGCTGTTTTAAGTTCCTCCTAGAATTTAACAAATAGAAATATGTGAAATTCAGTGAACTGTGAGGAGATTTGAATATGTGATACAGGCAAGCTCTTATACATAGTGTCACTCAGTATGCACAATGGTATACTGAAAACCATAAGTAAATATTATTTATTGCTCCTTGCGTAGATGAAAGAAGACAATGCTGTCCTACCCTGTAAGATGGAACAACTTCACTGATAGGCTGAAATGTGTGATTAGCGTGTTTCTGTGAATCTCTGCACACTAGGCACACAGGCTCTTTGTCCTTCAGACAGAAGAGCTTGAGTTTCTCTCTGTGAGAACTGCAGACGTCCTCAGATGAGCTCTCTCTTCTGTCCCTCAGGAATGACTCGCATACGTTTTTTAAAGCAAGATTATATGGTGGTTCCTGTTTTGAGGATCTTCTCCTGCAGACCGGACACTCCTGAGTGTTTTTGCATTTCCAGAAATGTTCAAACACGCTTCACAGACACTGTGACTACAGGACAGAAGAACGGGAACCTTGAAGATTTCAAAGCACACGGGACAGGACAGTGTTCTTCCACAGACAGTGAATCCATGTTGGATTAGAAAGAGCTCAGTCGATCAAAACTGTACTTTCACTTTCTGAATGATGGTTTAACAAAAAAAACCTTCAAAGCTGTGCTGTCTGCTCTATTCTGAGTCCTTTGACAAATAAAGTTCTCAAAAATACTTTTTTTGAAAGGTTTTACTCTTCATTTCCTCATGCTTTTGTCCAGGACTTGAGAAAACACTCAGTGTGACATAAGAGTGACATTATAAGACTGTCTCTTCCTGGTACGAGCTTCTGATGTCTGATGTGCGTTTACTGCTCAGGCATGATTTATTAGCATTTATTTTTCATTTTATTGGTATAATATTTTGTCATCTTCTTGTAAAGGAAACCTGATGCAGTAAATAAAGAATTGGGACAGAAACAGATACGCAATTCACACATTAAAGTAAAGGCTAAATAGTATGAGATACAAAGTATTTTATGCAAAGTAACTTATAACTTCCACATAATTTATAAACAGGAGACTTGTCAAAACTTTTTGTACTCCAGATTTATTTATTATACAATTTTTGTACATACACAAACCTTAGTTAATGTCTTGACTACCAAAAAAGCTTTTTAACATTTCCACTCTTACAGTCCAATCAATATTGGAAAGATATAGTGCTCTGACCAAAGGTTATTACCTTTGCTAATATTATGCCCCAATAGCAGGGCATGTTGTCACATTTTATGATATACTTTTTTTTACAGTGGGAACTTGTAATAAATTGCATATTATATTTAATGGTGTTTAAGTGAACTTCAACAAATCTAAATGAACAACACAATGTTATGAAAATATGAAAATATATTTTTAGCTGTTATTAAATAAACTGTATTAAAAAACTGTTTCCCCAGTCAATTCTTTCCTAGTCACTTTTTTGAAAACGGTGATGAGAACTGAACTGTGTTGAAAAGAGGCTTCATCACACTTTACTGTAAATCCTGCCTTGATTAAACGTGACACCAGATGGCGTTAGAGGGATATTTCACCCAAAAATGAAAATACTGTCACAGAAAAAAAGCACCTCTTTACTCCATATCCTACAAATTTTGATCCAAACCTGTATGAATGCTTTCCTGATGTTGAGACACACAAAACCGAAGGAAGTATTTTGAAGATTGCTGGTAATCAAACAGTTGGTGGTTGCCATCTGTTGAATTACAAGTATTATTTATTTTTTCCACTATGGAAGTCAATGGCAGACCACCGAAAACATTTGATTACCACAGTCATTCAAAATATCTTCTATTTTCCACATAGGAAAGCTCAAAAAAGAGGAAAATACAGGTTTGGAGCACGACATGAAAGGTGAGTAATGTGACAGAATTTGGAAATTTGTGGGTGAACTATCCCTTTAAGGCTTCACTCCTCAATTCTGCATCCTGCCTGTGTTTAGATGCTTCTTTTAGCCTTTCTTCTCTCCAAACAGATGCATTTGAGTACATTAGTCAGGGCTGGGTCCTTCACGGAGTCCCGGAGAGGAAAATCAGCCAGCAAACAGTTCCTGCCAGTACTCCTGTTTGCAGTATAGCCACCTAATATCCGTACCAAGACAATGTGATGTTGAAGAACCCAAACAAGGAAGCAGGACTTTGAGGGTTTAGGAAAAAACAAAAGGAATGAAACGAACCAAAAGGATGGGGAATTCAGAAAAAACAAAACAACCGCACTATTCACAATTTTTCGTGAAAGACACCCACATTCCTGCCCGAAAATTTTAATCATTAATATGGAAAATCAGTTGTGGGACAACTATATAGATCTGTTACCCCTCAATGAATCACTACCACAACAAATGCATCTTGCTCTGCAGGTAGATAGCACCTAAACATGAGCATCTGAATACACCAATGCATAAAATAATGTTTGAAAAATTGCCTCGTTGCCTTTTGATATCGCTTTAAAAAATTTAATTTAATAATAAAATCAGATCATCAAACAACAAGTAAAATTTTTGCACTAATATACATTAATAAAATAATGGATGATAGGTTATGGGGTGTGTATTAAATTTGACAATTTGACCGACTACCCAAGAAAAGGAAGCACACTCATTCATTTCTGACCTGGCATACAGTATAACGTGGTTTTCCAGCCTGGGGGCCAAATCAACAAGACGGTCCAGGGGTGCCTCAGCTATATAAAATAAGCCAAAACAACATAAAATAAATAAACTAACAATTCTAGAATTGTTTCTCAGTATAATTGTTTTTTTTTTTTTTTTTATATATATAGATAGAATATACATCTTTATAGTCATGGGCAGATCTAAATATTTTGGGGGTGAGTGGAGGGGGCCTTTAAATATGGTTGTGGACAATAGGGGGTCTTAAAGTAAAAACAAATTGAGATCCACTGGTATAAATCAAATTATTTATTATTGTTATTTAATTAGTTATTGATTGTTTGAAGTTTTACATCCAGTCACATTAATGATGTTAACAAATAAATCAGACAATGCACTGGCAATTTAGTGATATCCTCTTGTGGTCTTGATCAGTCTTGAAACAAAATCCCTAGACAAGACCAATGTAGTCGAAACCGAAACAAGACCAAGACCTTCAAAAAATGGTTAATGTTACGGAGCTGACAAGACGTGAGACATGCGGATCCATATGCAAAGCTTTATTTGGAGAAGACAGAGACATGGTCATAAGCGGGCAGTTCAAACCCAGAGGCAGACAGGTATAGCGTTGCAAGACACAAAAAGCCTAGGTCTATCTGGGGTCGACGCTTGACAGACAGAGTCACAGGGTGCAAGGCTAAGGGAAAATCCAGGAAAACAGGCTAAGATCAAAACCGAGAAAACAGACAAGGCTAAGGCTAAGGCAGGGAAACAAATGAGGGCTCTGTAGTGTAGCTATCGCTAGGGGAGTGATAAACACTAAACAATACTCGGCAGAGGGAAGGGAACAGAGTGAGTGTTAAATAGTGGAGGGGAGTGATATGAACGGCTGGGTGCAATCAGTGTTACCACTGTGTGGCAATCCGTGGGGCTGAGTGCAATCCTTGCAATGAATGATGTGATATGTAGTCCGGGGTTATGTGCAACAGTGTGTAGTGCGAGAGTCAATGAAACCCCCAAGGAGCGGCTTCCAGACGCTCCAAACACTAAACGATCCAGGTGGCCAGTGGAGTGGAGGCGGAACAGGTGACGGAGGGCCAGGTCCAAGGATAGGAGAGACCAGGGACTGAGGCAGAGCTGATGACCACCACAGCAGAGCAGACGGGACTGAAGATCCCCACGGCGGAGCAGAAGACAACCAGAACCAGACAGTAAAGCCCCAGCGGGCGGGGCAGAGGACCCCAGCGTCAGAGCAGATGACCCACCAGAACCAACCACCACGGCGGGGCAATAGTACCACCACGGGGGCTTATCGAGAGTGGACCACCATCAAGCCGAGATTTAGACCACCCTCGGAGCATGAGAACCACCGATCCAGGTAGGGTAGGGGGACCACCACGGGTGTGATCATGAGTACCACCAGATCCTACAGTAGACTCACCACGGACATAGCCTGAGACCACCGAGATCCCATACAGGAGCCCCCGAGCGGCGGAGGCATCAGTAACAGAAAACCCCCTTGTTGAACCACACCGATCGGGAGACCATGGCGGAGACTGTAACAACGATAGAGCAGAGACAGACAACACAGACAGAAAATTGGGGTTGATAGACAAGACTGAGCACTCAGGGGCAACCTCCCTGGCAGACACAAAGCACACAAAGAATTCACAAACTGCCTCCATATCCAGGACAGGACAGGATGAGGATTCCCCGACGGCCTCTATAGCTGTGACAGGACGAGCTGGGAGTTTGCAATCGGCCTCTATGGCTGTGACAGGACGAGCAGGGAGCTCTCAAACGGCCTCTATAGCTGTGACAGGAAGAGCAGGGAGCTCGCAAACGGCCTCTAAAGCTGTGACAGAACGAGCAGGGAGCTCACAAACGGCCCTTATAGCTTTGAGTAGGCCGCTCAGGGAGATCGCAGAACGGCCTCTATAGCTTTTCCAGGACAAGCGGGAGTTTGGCAAAGCGGCCCTATATCCCGTAGCATGACAACAGGGAGTTCACCAACTGCTGGGTCAGTCAGTCCCCGTTGATCGTCATGGGGCAACTCAAGTCACAGTTCATGCATCACGATCTAGGTCAAGTCTTGGACTATAAGCTGTGACTATAGCCGAGACTGACTATATCTTTGACAGATAGCAGGAAGCGCGCAAACGGTCGGCTATCGGCTGTGCCAGGACGAGCAGTGAGTTCGCTAACTGCCTTTATAGCCGTGGCAGGATGAGCAGGGAGTTCGCAAACAGTCTCCTTGGCCGAAACAGGACAGGCAGGGAGAGTTCATAAGACGGCCTCCTTGGCCGGAACAGAAAAGGCAGAGAGTTTACAGACGGCCTCCATAGCCATTACAGAACAGGCAGAATCAGACGTCCTCCTTGGCCGGAACAGAACAGGCAGAGAGTTCATATGTGGCCTCCTTGGCCGGAACAGGACAGTCAGGAAGTTCATAGACGGCCTCCTTGGCCGGAACAGAACAGGCAGAGAGTTCATATGCGGCCTCCTTGGCCGGAACAGGACGTGCAGAGAGTTCATAGACGGCCTCCTTTGCCGGAACAGAACAGGACGAGAGTTCAAGACGCCTCCTTGGCCGAACAGAACAGCCGAGTTCATGAGACGGCCCTCTTGGCCGACATACCAGGCAGGGTGCGTTGCTGGGCGCCAGGCACCACCACGCAGGAACTGAGAAAGTGTTCGCCATCCTCGGGGATGTTCTGCATTCCTGCGCCGCACCTGCTGAAGAGACTTCAGTGGCACCGTGGCGTCTGGGAGCACGGCAGTTGACACCGCTACATCGGGAGGTTCTGCAGCGTAAGCCGCCGCCTCTGGAGATGTTGCTCTGGAGATGTTGTTGCTGCCTCTAGCAAATCGGCGGTGGTGTACGTGGCCCAGATACACCATAAAGCAAACCCCGCATATGGGTAGTGCTGCAGACAGGGGAATGAGTTCTGGAACAGGAGGGCTAAAGTGAGTGGGTTGGGGGATACCAGCTGCGCGTGCAGACACCAGCAGTGCATCCTCACACTGGATACCAGACTGGGATACCGACGGACCGACCCCGACAATCTGGGTGCAACAGCCAGGACGTGACATGACTCTGGATGATAAGCTGAGATGCGACGTGAAATCTGGATGACTCTGATCAAGAGAACGTGGCGAACTCTAGAAAGAGGCAGCTGTGACATGCGTGGCTCTGGAGAACAACTTTTGAGACGTGACGAGGCTCTGGAAACAGTGAGACGTTACGCGCTCTGGAGAACAGTGAGACTGGTTACTGGACTCATTAAGGATCATGTGGACCTTTGACTTTGACTCCTGAAGAACGCTGTGACTAATTTGACTCAGAAGATCAGCGTTGACTAGACCTTGCTCATGAATAATGAATTGGAAACTGACTCGACTCTGATGATCAACTGGACTATGACCTGTGATCTAAACTGTGACTTGAGTGTTGACACTCTGGATGATCAACTGTGATTATACTCGACTCATAACTATCCAGCGTGGACTTGAAACTCATGATCATAAACTGACTTTGATTTGCCCCATGAAGATCAGCTGTGACTAGACTTGACCCATGATAAGGAACTGTGACTTGACCTGACTCGAAGATCAGCTGTGACTTGACTTGACTCATGAAGATCAGCTGTGACTTGACTTGACTCATGATGACTTGACTCATAACTATCAACTGTGACTTGACTCATAACTATCAACTGTGACTTGACTAGACTCATGAATATCAGCTGTGACTTGATTTGACTCGTGATGATCAACTGTGACTAGACTCGACTCATAACTATCAGCTGTGACTTGACTAGACTCATGATCATAAACTATTTGACGTGATTTGCCCCTGACATCAACTGTGACTTGACTCATAACTTCAACTGTGACTTGGACACTCTAACCTATCAATTGTGACTTGACTAATCGTGGATCATAAACTGGTGACTTGATTTGACTTCTTGATGATCACCTGGATTAGACTCGCTCATAACTATCAACTGTGACTTGACTAGACTCCTGTACATAACTGACTGATGCCCCATGACTATCAGCTGTGACTTGACTAGACTCATGCAAAGGAACTGTGACTTGACCTGACTCGTGAAGATCAGCGGTGACTTGACTTGACTCGTGAAGATCAATTGTGACTTGACGGGGCGCTGTTGTGTCCGCCATTTTGTGATCAGGCTCCTCTGTCGCCGCCATTTTGTGAAGCAATGCTAGTGCGGAGGCCATTACAGGATTAAGAGATGTGTGTGGGAGGGGGGGGGGGTTGCGTTCCTCCGCGATACCCACAGTCCACAACAGTGAGCCAACAGTCAATAAAGCATAGTCCATACACTCACATAGTGACGAACGCGGCCCCTTAAGGATGAGCCTGGACTTCAGCGGTTGCCTAACGCCACTATAGAAAAAATCTATTAGGACACAGTCCGGTAGATCAGAGTGATAGGCAATGTCCAGATATTCTTGAACGTATGCCTCGAGCGAGCGTGTGCCCTGCTCGAGGGCTAACAACAGCCTTGCAGTGTCCATACCTGGCCAATGTCCACTTGAAAAGCCGCTGGATCCTTGTGTGGCCGAGTATTCTGTTACGGAGCTGACAAGACGTGAGACGTGCGGATCCATTCGCAAAGCTTTTATTGTGGAGAAGACAGAGACGTGGTTAAAACAGGCATGGGTCAGATAGAGGCAGACAGGTATATGGCGGGCAAGACACAAGAATAGTCCTAGGGCTAGCGTGGGTCGACGATTGGCAGACAGAGTCACAGGGGCAAGGCTAAAGGGAGAAATCCAGGAAAACAGGCAAAGATCAAAACCGGAGAAAACAGACAAGGCTAAGGCTAAGGCTAAGGCTAGGGAAACGACTGAGGGCTCTGTAGTGTAGCTATCTGAGATATGCGCTAAACAATACTCGGCAGACGGAAGGGATCAGAGTGAGTGTTAAATAGTGAGTGAGTGATATGAAACAGCTGTGTGCAATCAGTGTTACAGCTGTGTGCAATCTGTGCTGAGTGCAATCAGTGCAATGAATGATGGTATATGTAGTCCGGGATGATATGCAACGGTTTGTAGTGCGAGAGTCAATGAAATTGGAAAGGGTGACCTCTGATGGCTAGCAGAAGGAAGTTCATGGACCGGATTCGTGACACAAGACTGGTCTTGAGTACTACAACACTTCTCTTCTTGGTAGTCCATCTTGTCCGATAATGACATTCCTCCTCATTTGCGGTGTATCCTTTGATGACTATAGAGCCCTACACTGTAAAAAAATTACCGTGAATTTAATGGTAAAAGACTGTAAAAATGCTACAATAAAAACCTGTTAAATGGTTAACAGTAAATTCCCCTACTATTTAAGGTGAAAAACTGTATTGGACATTAATTCTACGGTAGTATACCGTATTTGGAAGTGAAAAAGACCATATAATTTAGTGAATAACCGTAAATTGACATTCCCAGAATTCCCTGCGTTACATTTCAAATGTGATGTTTTTTTGTTGAAATAACTGTTTCTTCTTCGTTTTTTCTTATCAATTGTGTATATTAGGGTTGTATGTTACACCTAATGTTGTTAAATTAATGTTTAATGCATTATTTCAGTTTCATGTGTGTTACCATGATGGTGTTTAGTGTTTGTGTGAATGACACTGTGCACCTTCTATATATGTTATTGTTTAAAAGCTGCTTGTGATGGGCTTTGGATCATCTTGTGATTTTCACCTCCTGCATTTGGTGGTTATCAGTGTATTACAAAGGTACAAAACAGATTTCAGTACTTCAATAGGTTGGTATATTAACATTCAATTCATTATAATCACATTATCACTATAATCCAATTCATGCGCAAGTCATGACTTCACACTATCATTCCCTCAAGTCCTGCGGCGATGGGTGCATGGCGAATCGACAGGTGTGCACTATTCTGCACGCATGGCGGCTCAGGCCATAGTGTCGCTTTCCATCAATGAAGCAGTGTTGGAATTTGACAGCCACCTGAGCGATGGAGCAGCCCTCTTCAGGATAGCACTGCTCCCCCCCCCCAAACATTGCCTGCTTCACCTCTACCCTGGTAAGCACGCCGCGGCTGGCGGGGAACCCATTAAAGCGGTAAGAAAGAAAGAAAAACAACCAAGATGACACCGCTCATCATAGGCACATGGAATGTGTGCACATTGTTGGACCGTGTTGGGACCAACAGACCAGAGAGGAGGACTGCCCTTAGTTGCACGGGGTGGGGGGGGGGGGGGGGGGGGGAGTTGGCCAATACAAAGTGCATATAGCTGCTCTCAGTGAGACTCGCTACGCTGAAGAAGGACAGCTGTCGGAAGTGCATGCTGGATACACTTTCTACTGAATCGGACGCAAGCAAGAAGAGAGCCGTGTGGCAGGAGTTAGGCTTGCTGCGATAGACGGTGTTTTCGATTATACTGGTTGTTAAGCCGCAGCACCGGTCACGTCATATGTATTATATTATAGTAACAAAAATAATTTAGCCTAGTTCACTTAGAGGACAGACACTTTTAAAAACTAAACGCTTAATGCAGCGTGCCGAACCGTGCGCGAACGACAGTGCACCACGGTGCAGGAGTCAAATTTTATTTATCACGTAAGAGTGAGTCGAGCTGACTGACAAGAGGTGAGAGAGACAAAATGATGGCAGAAGATTGTTTAGAAAGGAAATGCAAAGGCGCCTGTTTGGCAATATTTTAGATTTTGAAAAGCCTATTGACTGGAAGTTTTTTTAAACATTAGTTTCTTATTTATTTGGTTCCACAGTGTTTGCTGATTTTCAGTTTTATATACCTAAGTAATTTGTTATTTTATTAGGCATATATGGTGTATTTTTATTCGTTTTGTTAATAAAAGTTCTGAGTTTGATGTTGTTGTTGCTTGAGCCGAATTGCCGCAAATTTTAAAGTGAAAGTAAAACGCGCACGCTGCTTTTTCAAGCTATTTGAAAGCCAAGAAATCAAAGGAAAAGAGGGAAAACTCAAACGAACAATTGCTTGACGCCAAACTGCAACTGCCGCTAATTTGAAAGTGAGGTTACACTTTACTTGAAGGGGTGTGCATAAGACTGACATGACACCTTCATAATCATGACATGACACATGTCATGAATATGAAGGAGGTTTTATGCATGTTTATGACAACTGTCATTAAGTGTCATTCACTCAGTTATGTCATTTTTAATGCAAATATGACATTATTTGACCTAACCCTAACCTAACCCTAACCCTACCCTTACCCCTAACCATAGCCCATAACAAAGACATCTCAAACAATGTCATCTTTGCATTAAAAATTACATAACTGAGCGAATGACACTTAATGACAGTTGTCATAAACATGCATAAAAACCGTCATATTCATGACATGTGTCATGTCATGATTATGTAGGTGTCATGTCATGATTATGAAGGTGTCATGTCAGTCTTATGCACACCCCTTCAAGTAAAGTGTTACCGATGAAAGTAAAATGCGCACAGCACTTTTACAAGCCATTTGAAAGCGAAGAAAAGAGGGAAAATCAAACGAACTAACACCCCCACCCACCTACCCCAACTGTGATACCGGTATTACCGGTGTTGTCACACGTCGATTAACCTGTGGGAAAATTTCCTCACCGTCACAACCCTAGCAGGCGTTGGATTCGCCATTAAAACCAATTTGGTCAACAAGCTGGCTGCACCTCCCAAAGGAATCAGCGATCGCCTGATGACAGTTCGACTGCTATTCCCTAGGAAGCGCTTTGTCACGCTCATCAGCGCCTACGCCCCCACCATGACTAACTCCAATGAGGTCAAGGAAAGCTTTTACCTAGACTTGAAATATTAGCCGGCTATATTAGCCGTTCCCAGAACAGACAAACTCATTATTCTTGGTGACATCAATGCCAGGGTCGGCAATGATCATGCATTATGGGAAGGAGTCCTAGGGAACAACGGCATTGGCAGCTGCAACAGTAATGGTCTACTGTTACTCTAAATCTGCGCCGCACATTAGCATCTAATCAGTAACACCGTTTTCTGCCTTCCAAACCTGAATAAGACATCATGGATGCATCCCCGCTCAAAGCACTGGCACCTACTAGACTACGTTATCGTCAGGCAAAGAGACAGGCAAGACGTCAAAGTAACTAAAGCAATGTGTGGTGCAGAATGCTGGACCGATCACCAGCTGCTGATCTCCAAGCTTAACATCAGAATTCAGCCTCCAAGAGGGGAAGAAGGTTCCAATGAGACTGAATGTCTCTAAGCTGAAGTGTGCCCAGGTTAAGCAGTCACTGGCAGAAGAGCTGGATAGCAAGCTGGAACCTTTTAATTTTGACTTGCACGATGTTGACTCAGACTGGATTACATTTAGAGACGCAGTCTATGCCACTGCCAAGGAAGTGTTGGGTCCCACCGCACGGAAGCACCAGGATTGGTTTGATGATAACAACGAGCACGTTCAATCTTTGCTAGATGAAAAACATCGACTTCACGTATCATACCAAAATGATCCGTCCTCTGCACCCAAGAAAGATGCTTTCAATACCATCAGAAGAACCGTCCAACTTGAACTGCAACGAATGCAGGATGATTGGCTGAGTGAGAAAGCTGACGAGATCCAGGCTTTTGCTGATCGTAAGGACATAAAGAACTTCTACAGCGCACTCAAGGCTGTCTACAGTCCCACTTCTTCAGGATTGTCTACCCTCCTCAGTGCAGATGGGAACACACTGATAACAGGGAACAAAGAAGTGCTTCAGCGCTGGGCAGAACACTTTAATAGTGTTCTTAACCGCCCGTCCTTCATCAATAACGTAGCGATTGCCCATCTGCCGGAAGCTGCAATAGATCACTCGCTTGCCGACCCCCCCTAGTGCAGTTGAGGTGGAAGAAGCAGTTAAATGTCTCTCTAGTGGCAAAGCACCAGGGGCTGACTCCATTCCAGTGGAAATCTACACCTCTGGCGGTCCACAGTTGAACAGGATGCTTTCTGAGTTATTCCAATCCATGTGGAACCAAGAGAAAGTCCCACAGGAGCTCAAGGATGCCTCCATTGTTCATCTTTATAAGCATAAAGGGAACCGACAAGACTGCGACAACCACCACGGCATCTCTCTGCTATCTGTCGCAGGGAAGATTCTAGCCAGGATACTGCTGGAGCGTGGCATGCTACCTGAGAATCAGTGCAGGTTCCGGCAGGGGCGTGGGACAATAGATTTGATCTTTGCTGCATGTCAACTGCAAGAGAAGTGCCAGGAGCAGAACGTCGGCTTTTACACCACTTTTGTGGACCTGACAAAAGTTTTTGATACTGTCTCCAGAGAAGTACTTTGGAAGATCATGTCCAAGTTCGGCTGCCCTAGCAAGTTCATCGCAATGGTTAGGCAGTTCCATGACGGCATGCAGGCAAGCGTACAGGATTCCCAGTAACAAATGGCGTCAAACAGGGATGTGTCCTTGCCCCCACTCTCTTCAGTATGATGTTCTCAGCTATGCTGACAGACGCATTTCACGACGATGACATTGGCGTCGGTATCAGATACCGTACCAATGGAAAGTTGTTTAACTTGCGGAGACTGCGGGCCAAAACAAAAGTCCAGGAAGCCACTGCCCATGACTTTCTCTTCACTGATGACTGTGCATTAAATGCCAGCACTCAGTTGGACATGCAGAGGAGCATGGATCAGTTCTCCAAAGCCTGTGATGACTTTGGACTTACAATAAGCACAAAGACCAAAGTACTTTATCAGCAAGCCCCTGCAACACCATACACTGAACCAACCATCATAGTCAACAGCGAGGAACTTAAAGTGGCGGACAAATTTATCTACCTTGGCACTACACTGTCCCGTCATGTCAGCATTGATGAGGAAGTCAATTATCGGATATCCAGCGCAAGTTCTGCTTTCGGCAGGCTTTATGACAGAGTATGGGAAAGAAGAGGTATTAGCGTGAAGACCAAGCTCAAAGTATATCGCACAGTTGTCCTACCCTCCCTACTCTATGCCAGTGAATCCTGGACAGTGTACAGTCAGCATGCCAAACAGCTCAATTCTTTTTACATGCGCTGCCTCAGAAACATCATGCACATCAAATGGCAGGATAAAATTCCTGACACAGAGGCACTCCAGAGAGCAGAGACGGAGAGCGTCTTTGCCATGCTCAAGCACTCCCAGCTCGCAGATGGCCAGGTCATGTCTGTCGCATGTCTGACGAATGCCTACCAAAACGTCTCCTTTATGGAGAGCTGAAGGAGGGAAAGCGCTCCCAAGGGGTACAAAGAAAGCGCTACAAAGATTGCTTGAAGGCATCCTTGAAATGCTGCAATATCAGTCCTGACTCCTGGGAAGATCTTGCACAAGAGCGCTCTGCCTGGTGCACCTTGGTCAGATCTGGGGTGTCGGGGTATGAGATAAGTCGCATAGAAGAACAGCAGCAGAAGCGCCAGCATCGCAAGAGCAGACTCGGCAAAGCATCTCTGGCAAACTCGGCTCCAGCATTCGCCTGTCCATTCTGCAATCGAACTTTCAGAGCGAGGATTGGACTCATTAGCCATCTTCGCACCCACAACATCCAGTGATTCGAAGAAGTCGTGGTCATCTTCGCCAGCGAAGAATGAACAACAACATATTAACATTATATCAGCTAAGTTAAAACCGTAAAACCTAAACTGTTGCTACCGTATTTTTTACGGTAAAAATTCCAGCAACCACAGCTGCCGTTTTTCTATCGTAAATTTTACTTAATTTTTTTTACAGTGTATCCTTAATCCACAAAATTTATTGCAGGTTGGGCAAATTAAGTCCGAATTTGTAGGGGCAGGCATGGTTGTGTGTCTCCTTAGTCTTTTTTGTTGTTTCCTTATTTCTCTCTGATTCCAGCTGCACTATTCCCGCGTGCCTCCAGATGGTGCGGTTTGCTGCTAATTCTTCCAGGCATGAGGGATTCATCAGACACTTCTTTAGTGATGGTTTCAGTTAGTCTTTATATCGTTTCTTCTGACCCCCTGAAGAACGGCAGCCCTGATGGAGCTGACCATAGAGGATTAGACATTGATCTTGAGGCAGCCTAATAATGTGCCTAGCGTAATTGATGTTCAGTGATCATGGCTTCCATGCTCTTACAGTTTGTCCTAGCAAGCACTTCAAAGTGGGGTACACAGTCATAGCATGTAATCAGCAAAATTCGCTGCAAACATCCTGTATGGAAATGCTCCAGCAACTTTAGGGGGCGGCTATATATAACCCAGGCTTTACAGCTGTAAAGAAGAGAAGTGATACAGACAGCTTTATAGATGTTAACTTTAGTAAGCAGTTCAAGGTGCTTATTTTGAAAGACCTTATGTCGAAATCTGCCAAAGGCTACAGAGGCTTGCTTTATCTGATTTTCAATTTCGTCATAGAGATTGCAGTCCTTTGATACAATGCTGCCCAGATACTATTGTAAGTGGTTGTTTTACTATGGTAAAACAGGCATAGTAGATGGAGGACAGAGCCTGCATTGACATCTCACTTGTTTTAGCAGTATTGACTGACAAACCCAATGTCTTCACAGCAGCCGCAAGGATAATTTACAGGTCTTCTGGTGTATGTGCCAAAAGCACACAGTCATCGGCATACTGCAACTCAAAGAACCTGCATTGCTGAGACTTTTGGACAACCAAATTTTGTTAGGATGTCCCAGAGCAGCTCTCACTGTCTCGAAAGCTTTGGAGAGATCGACAAAAGCCATGAAAAGGTCCTGATGCTGTTCATTACATTTTTCTTGAAGCTGTCTCAGTGTGAAATGATCATGTCCACAGTTCTCCGATTCTTCCCAGAAACCACTCTGTGACTCCGGCAGCAGATGTTTGGTTATAGGGTGTGATGCAGTGTATGCAAAGGGATAACAGAATAAAAGGAGAAACACATGTGTTGAAGCTGATCCAGGACTCTAGTCATCTTTTCACAAATAATACATGGTGTCAGAGTGAATCGCGAAGATGGATGCTGCCGGAGTGCCTGCACCGCAAATGGATTGGGAATCACAGAATCTTCCAGATGCATGGAGAAAGTTTAAGCAGCACGTTGAACTGATGTTTTCGGGACCGTTTTGCCGCAAGGAGGAAACGGAGAAATGCAGCTACCTGCTTCTATGGGTCGGGGAGAAAGGACAGGATATTTATAACACATGGACTCTCACGGATGATGAAGCTAAGTTGCTAAAAACTTACTATGACAAATTTGAAGCTTATGTAGTACCAAAGGAGAACCCAATTTTTGCTAGATACAAGTTCAATGAAAAAACAGTGTGCCACGGAAACATTTGATCAGTTTATCACCGAACTCAGACTGCTCGTTAAAGTCTGTGGCTACACCAATCCAGAGGAGATGGTGAGAGACCGTGTCATTTTCAGCATTTATTCCACACACGTTCGAGAGAAATTACTCAATCAGGGTGCTGAATTAACATTAGAAAAAGCAATCAACATTGCCAGATCGCATGAGATTGCGCAGGCTCAGATGAGAAGTATGGCCACCAGCAGTACAAATACAAATAAGGAGCAACAAGTGCACGCAATAGGAAAGCATGCAAAAATGCGTCAGAGCTGCCAGAAAAGCTCAAAAACAAACAGTGTGCATACAGAACGCCTCCATACATGTGGATACTGCGGGAAAGAGCACAAAAGAAAAGAAACATGTCCAGCTAAAGGAAAGCAGGGTGCTAAATGAGGAAAGTGGAATCATTTCGCAAAGGTTTGCAAGTCTAAATCTAAATCTGTGCATATTGTAAGTGAAAAACCTGAAGAGGGATACCCAGATGTGAGTACTGAATTTTTTATTGACTCTGTCACAAACACAATTACTTCATCTGAGCAAGCTTTTGCTGAGGTTGAAATAAAAGAATATGGCTCGCCGTTGAAATTCAAACTGGACTCGGGTGCTCTGGTTAATGTAATACCCGAGAGAGACTTCAAAAAAATTGCAATAAAGACAAAGATGCAGCCTACATACAAAAAGCTCACAGGATATGGTGGACAGCCATTGTCAGTTAAAGGCACATGCCAACTGCACTGCAAATATAAAGAGAATGCCATGCCACTAGGCTTCTTTATTGTGGACACCCAGTCACCACCTGTGCTTGAATTAAAAGCATGCTTAGACTTGCACATGATTAAGCTGGTGCTGTATGTATCCTCCCCAGAGAAAGATTCTGAGTCAATTATAGATGAATACGCTGATGTGTTTACAGGCATTGGTCTGTTTCCTGGAGAATGCAACATCCAGCTGGACCCGACAGCCATGCCAGTCATTCACCCACCAAGGAGAGTTCCTTTCGCCCTGCAAGACAGGCTGAAAGAGGAGCTGGACTCCATGGAGGAGCAAGGTATCATTGTGAAAGAGACAGAGCCAACAGATTGGGAGAAGCCCAAGACTGGTAAGCTGAGAGTATGTCTAGATCCACGGGATCTTAATAAGGCTATAAAGCGGCCACACTATCCTCTGCCTACATTAGATGATATCACACCAAAGTTGGCAGGAGCCTGTTACTTCAGCGTGATGGATGCTAGATCTGGCTACTGGGCAATCAAGCTTTCTGAAAAAAACTCGAAACTGACCACTTTCAATACAATCTTCGCCTACCTTTTGGCATTGTCTCAGCCCAGGATATTTTCCAGCAGAAAATAGATGAGACTTGCGAAGGTCTGCCTGGAGTTGTGGCAATTATGGATGATATCTTGGTCTACGGAAAGACAAAGGAGGAACATAACCATAATCTCAGGAGGATGCTGGAAAGGTCTCGAGAAAAAGGAGTGCGCCTTAATCCTGAGAAACGAGTGGTTTGCGTTACGGAAGTCAGCTACTTCAGCCACCGTCTTTCCAAAGATGGAATCAAACCAGACCCTCACAAGGTGGAGGCCATAAAAGAGATGTCACCACCTAAGAATTGTGCTGAACTTGAAACAATTCTTGGCATGGTCAATTATCTTTCAAAGTTTGCACCAAGCCTTTCAGACATAAATGCACCTCTGAGACAGCTACTGCGGCGTGACAATGAGTTTGTATGGGACAAACAACATGATGCAGCTTTCAAAAAGATGAAAGACATCATTACCAGGGAGCCAGGACCTGTGTTAGCATTCTTCGACACAAGCAAAGACCTCACACTGCAAGTGGATGCCTCCAAATATGGATTAGGCACAGTGTTGCTGCAGGAAGGTAAACCACTCGCATATATATGCCTCAAAGTCACTCACAGACACAGAAATGAGCAACGTTCAGATCGAGAAAGAGCTTCTGGCTATCCTCTGGGGCTGCAAGAGATTTCATCAATATGTTTATGGACGGCACATAACAGTGGTATCCGATCATAAACCCCTGGAAACGATCGTCAGAAAGCCACTAGCTGCAGCACCACCAAGACTGCAAAGGATGATCTGGCGGTTACAAAAGTACAGTTTCATTATTGTACACATTCCTGGAAAAGATATTCCAGTGGCTGACACGCTGTCAAGAAAATCAATGCCTTGCACTGATCACAGCATCTGTGAGGAGATGGATGTTCAAGTACATACTGTACTCAGTGCTCTCCCTGTGATGCGAAGCTTAGCAATATTCGAGAAGAAACAGAAAGAGATGCCCAAATGTCCACACTAAAGAGAGTGATCAAAGAAGGATGGCCTGCCGAAAGAAAGGGATGGCCTACAGCCATCCTAGAATACTGGAATCATAGGGATGAGTTATCGGAGATGGGTGGTATGGTCTTCAAGGGAGAAAAGATCGTAATTCCCATGCAGCTGAGAGAAGAGATGTTTAAACGCATTCATGAAGGCCACAAGGGAATTGAGAAATCCAAACAGCGAGCTAGAGACATTCTCTTCTGGCCTGGCATGTCCAAGCAGATCGCCAGCATGGTTGAACGGTGCTCCATCTGTCTTGAGCATCGTATGGCAAATGTAAAAGAGCCACTCATTTCCCATCCTATACCAAACCGGCCATGGCAAACTGTCAGTACTGATTTATTCACTTGGAATAGTGATGACTACATAGTGGTGGTAGATTACTACAGCCGTTACTTTGATTTGGAGAAGCTCAAGAGTACCACAGCTGCTGCAGTTATCCTGAAACTGAAAAAAGTATTTGCAGTACATGGGATCCCTGAAAAGGTTATCTCAGACAATGGGCCTCAATTCAGCTCAAAAGAGTTTGAAAACTTTGCTCATACTTGGGACTTTGTGCACGTCACGAGCAGCCTGCATTACCCACAAAGCAATGGGCTCAGTGAGAAGGCAGTACAGATTGCCAAATCACTAATGGACAAAGCGAAAGCAGACAAAAAAGACCCATATATCAGTCTGTTGGAGTACAGGAACATCCCAGGGGATGAGTTCAAATCACCTGCCCAACTACTGATGAGCAGAAGATTACATTTTACGCTCCATTTTACTAACTACCAGCCAACAGCTGAAACCTGAAACTGTCAGTGGAAATTATGTTCATGCAAGGTGTGAAAAAAAAAGCAACAATATCAAGGGAAGTACTACAACAAGTTAGCGAAACCACTCACACCACTACGGGCTGGGGAC
Organism: Sinocyclocheilus anophthalmus; assembly: GCA_018155175.1. NCBI lineage: Eukaryota > Metazoa > Chordata > Actinopteri > Cypriniformes > Cyprinidae > Sinocyclocheilus > Sinocyclocheilus anophthalmus. The sequence goes on along the minus strand of JADLZN010011142.1, from coordinate 178,552 downwards.
CATGTCCGAATTCAGGAGTCGGGTAGCTGGAAGCCTGCTGTAGTCATTCAACCTGCTGACACCTTCAGGTCTTACCATGTATGCACCGCAGGAGGCCAAGTCTTCCGCAGGAATCGTCGTCACCTTTTGCAAGATAAAGCACAGCCTATGCCTGCCGAGTCCGAAATCTCTTCTAGCACTCTGCACACAGTACCCAATAACCAACTAAAACAGACAGACACGAATAACACTGATACTGTTACTCCACGTTATGTGACCAGATCAGGACGTGACGTGAAATCAAGAGTCGTCCTTGATCTCTGTAACAAAGTTCATAGTTCGGGAAGAAGGAGGCGGGAACCGGCGAACATTCAAAGAAAACGCATATTTTTTACTAAAGTTTACTAAAATAAACAAACACAAAATAGTGCGACAGCCCCTCGTGGACGACTGTCACGCACAAACAGAACCAAAACACAAAATAAAGTCCAGGCCTGGTCCTCTCTCATCTTTCACTGTCGTCACTCCTCCTTTTATCCCTCCGGAGCTCCTCCGTGGGACTCGAGACCGGTGAGTGGTGCAGGTGTCGCTCATCATCAATTACTCCACTGGCCTCGCTCCATTCCCATGGCTCGCGGTCCCGCCCCCCACTGGTCACGAATCGTAATTGTAAAGGTCGTGTAAGGCAGGATCGCGGCCCTACAACAATAACTCAAAAGTATTTTGTTCCACCTACCATTATATTCCATTATTGATTTTCTCTAATTGTTTGTTACTCTTATGTTTACGGTGTATTGTTTCAGTCGGTAGGTTAACCTTAAGGATATTTGCACAGCTGCAATATTTGTTGTTCATTGACAAGTAGTCCACTGTCAAAGAAGGGTGAATGTCATATCAAGGTTTGTGTCTGATCCCTTGTACTAGACTGTTTTTGTATTTCCTGCATATAGGCACTAGGGGGCGAATGGGTGAAATAGGATGGCTGCATTGTATTCAAGGATATAGAATAAAGGAGAACTGCATGTGTTGAAGCGATCCAACGCCTCCTAGTGCATCTTTTCACAAATAAGTACAACATGAACAGGCCCAATACTACGAACAATGAGTCGGTCCACAAATTCCACATCGCTTTCCTTCTCTTGTAAGCAAGATTAATAGTAAATAATTTTAAGTGGAGATTTGCGGATTTAACTTTTAGATGATTGGCAGGATTACATATGCGAACAGTGGGTCTTTTGTTCAATATTGTTGTCCCCAAAATCGTTGATGCAATTTAATTAGGCTAATTGTCCATAACTTGGTCGACCTGTTCATGCTACCCTCAGAAAGAACGGTAGGTATTTTTCATCACACTTTTAAGGGCACTGTATATAATTAGTTGAATATATTATACCTTACTTATAACCAAGACACAGCTTTAGATTATCTACAGTATATTAATTAAAACCGTGCAAAATTTACCCTCATTTGACTGTGTGTGTGTGTGTGTGTGTGTGTGTGTTACCTGCAGCTCTGAGAAGTTTTCTTTGAGTTCCTGTTGTCGTCAGTGACATTCAGGGGAAGAAAGAATGGGTTAAAAAAAGAAGTCATTTTCAATATTTATTTTCCCTAGATTACTATCACAGAATTCGACTCCTGATTGTGGCGATGTCTTTATTCTCTAGATGTATTCCTGCACATGCAGGCAGAGTTACATATATTAGCCAAACTGTCATATTTCAGAAACTGACTTTTGCAAGACACAACAGGCCGATCTTTCATGGCTGCATACCACAGAAACCACATTCTAACTATTATTTTCTTCATCTTTCCCCCTACAGGTTGGGTGAAAATATCCTGTGTACTCCTTCCAGAAAGATTTCAACTTCTGCAGGATACACAGAAATATTGGTGTTTTCCCTAAAGCAAGTGCATAAAGTGTCTCCCGTTTCATGAAGTCAACTACAGAGCAAAGATCCACTTGATGGGGCTTGAATTATATGCCTATGATACTGTAGTAACCTTCTCTAATTCTTGAGACGTGGGACAACGTAACTGTAATTAGTTTGTAAAATTAAGAAAAAGTAAGATGATCACTAGAATGCTCTTAACACAAATGATTTACCATGCCTTTTGATTTTGCCTTTCATCAGAATGACTTTACATTTGCACTCTCTACCCCTAAAACCTGCTGTCCTTTACTCCATACTTCATATTGTAATATTTATAACCCTTAAAAAATTTAAATAGATACATACTATGGGTTGAAAAATAAGTTTTCATATTTAACTGCTTTTAGTTTAATATAGTCACACAGATGCTGGAGTTTTATTGTATGCTTACAACCATGATACAGCAATACTGTCACAGAAATACGTAATTATTTGGGATTGTTGGAATAATTTCCATAATTTTCCATCATATCCTTTACCCTATATAGTATCTAGCAACACTAGAAAAATTGAATACTTTTAGGACGTTTAAAATAATAAATATTTAAGATTTTAAACTTTTTAAATACTTTTTTATTTTTATTTTATTTTTTTTACATTATTTTATTAATTATCAACTGTGGGACCATACAAGTAAGCTTTGTTATGTTGACACACCGAGTGGAAAAATTAAGAATAAAAGCAGGTACTTTTGTGTTACTTTTTGTCACCTGGGCTTGGCTTACATTTTTTTAATAACAAAAAACCCCAAAGTTTTATTTTTGGCATCTATAAAGGCCATTTCACACCTAAAGTGAAATGAATAAGCCTCAGGCTGAAGGAAGTGCCTCTGCACCTCACTCTCAATTTCTCTCAACACGGGGACAGGAGAGCTGTCAGTGAATTAATGGGAAAACAAAGTAACTGCTATTAGTTATTTGAAAAAGAAACTCAGATATTTTGTTGTACATTTAAAAAAATAATGTGTTACCCCAACACTGGTGGTTGCATCCAGATATAGATGCATATTCTGAACAGATTGTACATAAACTTTTATGTTTTCAGCTTTGCAGTCTGTTTGGTCCCGAGATACCAGCTTCCAAAAATAACTGCATGTACGTGTGCTAAGAAACCAGCAGGTAGAGCTGTGCTTCAGTAAAGCTGTAAAATTCAGCATCTTCTTACATCTGAAGATAGTTTTTCTTGTCTGGGTCATTTATGGCACATCTAACCAGATCTGCAAGCTTTACAGAAGATTTGAAACATATGATGCTTCACCGGTGGAACGTGGCTTTATGATAAATGCCAGGATTCAACACTGATTTCATGCTCTGGTTTTCTTGTACTTCACATACAGCATCAAAAAATCAAACCAAGTATCATCTTAAGGTTGTGTAAGAAGTTGTTGTTGTTCTCATGTTCACACAGGTGTCCTAACAGAATAACCACTGGAGTAGTTCACCACATTAACTATGAATTTATTCCTGACAACCACAACGTGTTTTTGTCTTTATTTCACTCAATATATCGTATTATTATTTAAAACCCAACATCTTTTTGCCAGATGTTTTTGCTTGACATTTTGGTTTCTTCAAAAGAAACCACAGATATTTTGTCATCTAATACAGTGACATTCAGGTATTTTTAAGTGTGACTTTTTAAGGCCACTGTAATGACATTACATTACACACTGAGGTCAGATGTCATTGCTGCTTCTTCAAAGGCCCACTTATGGTTGAGGTGCAGGTAAAATCTTATGAAAAGAGAGGGGAAAAGCATGAGATAAAAGGAGAGGAAAATGACGGATGAATGTGATCATTGTTTCTGTGCGCTTTGCTGTTTCACATCATAACGCTCATGGAATGTAGCTTTAGCTCATTCGCTCACACTGTGTTCTGATCTCAGAGCAGATCTCCATTCACTCACATCAGCATCTGCCCTGTGCGCTGCGCTCAAAACAGATTTCTGTCTCTTCTGTTCGGGATCTGGACAGGAGAAGCTGATCTGAGTTCATCTTCATTGCTTCTGTTAGGCATGAGATTGCACTCAAACGCTGATAAGAAACCCGCGAGTCCCACATTCGTGTCTTTCACAGTCACCAGCCATGTGTCAACAATATAAGAGTCGTTTGACACTCACCTTTGTTATCTTGCACAGTCTTCTGAGATGTTGGTCTCTGTGTAGAAGGAAACTCAAAGACTGCTGCTACACAACTATTTGCAGTGTGTCTGTGTGATACCTGACAATATTTTCCTCCAAACAGATTATGGAATTTACAGGTAACCAGGTTGTGATTCATTGTTGAAATACTTTCTCCAATCCCAGTTTATGTGAAGTCTTCAAAACTTAAAAAGTGGTTGTTCTGTTTGCCAGTTAGCATTGTCCCATATAATGAACTATAATGAAAAAATAATAATACTTTGATGAACTACAAAGGCATAAAGAAAGAAGGAAATGTTCTTGGTGTTTTTATTTTTATAAATAAAACCTCTGTTTTTTTCAGAATTTAGCAGTAGGAAATTACTTGTCATCCAGGTTTTTATATCAACTATGCATTCTGTTAGTTTTGCAAATTGGTATGTTTCATCGGGCCGCGAATGGGTGTCATGAATTGGTGCACTTGGTCCACAATGATGTTCAGATACCTGACAGCTGTCAGGGATTGTGCTATTGGAGCCCGGTCTCATGAAAATGCGTATAAATAGTACGCCAAATAAAAACGAAACCTCATGGTATTGATACGCAAAAATGGGCATTGGCATGCATATAATATGCAGTTTTCACGTGCATATAATACAAAATTTGTTGGCGTACATATGATACGCCGTTTTCGCATACATATGATACGCATCTACCCCACAACCCTAAACCTACCCATCGCATAGCATATACACGCCAAAGGCCATTTTTGCGTATATATACCACGACTTTTCGTTTTTATTTGGCGTACTATTTATACGCACTTTCATGAGATCGGCTATTGGGATAAATGGGCCTAAAGTGTCCCAAGAAAACATCGCCCCCAGCATAACCGGCCTGTGTCCGCCCAACAGTGCATCCAGGTGCCATAGCCTCTGTTGGTAATCATCTTATCCACACTCGTCCATTGACGTGATGCACCAGGAATCGTGATTCGTTAGACCAGGCCACTTTCATTGCTCTAGGTTGGGGGTGTTCATAATGTAATTGCTCATCAGAGTATGTATGTATGTATATATGAATGCATGTATATTGTATTTTGGGTTGGCACTCACCTGTTTTAATAGTAATTAAGCTGTTAGAATGTGTAAGCTGTGTCACTGCCATTGAGATAAATGCTAACAGTTTGCTTCGTCCAGCTAATATAGATGGCAGAAAGGTGTGTTGGGAAACCTGTTTGAGGACCTCATTATGGTGCAATACCGTTTAGTGCCTATAGGCACAGAAATTACACACTGCAATTTGAAGAAGCTGCCATCAAGAGATTTTGTCGGCAGTCCTTCACATTATGACATTTCCTGCTGGTAATTGTTTACACAACTGCAAGTGAGTGCAGAGAGACTGCAAAATGCATGAAAAAAATCTTAAAGACACAAGTTTAATCCTGATAAATGCCACATCCATAAACATGCATTTAGAGACTAGGCTTTGCTCAGTGGTGAGTTTTGCGAGGGAATTTCCGCTCTTGTTAATTTCGAAACCTCAACAGAGACACTGAATTTTGGTCAAGTCTTTCATGAGTGTTTACTCTGCTGTGTTTCAGGTGTGAAGGCTCATTACTCGTCACATTTGGTCCCAGGCATTTCAACAAAACTACTTGAAGATGGAAATTTCCTGCAGCATGACAAGCTGACTGCTACCTACCTAAGTAAGTGATACTTGAGTTAGGATTTTTGATTAATATTCTGATGACATGGTATTTTACAAGACAAATTCCTCAGTGAATACATGTAAATGTAGAAGAGAAAGACAGAACAAACACAGCACACACTATGAAATGTAAGAAATATGAAAGAAATGATTCATTTCAAGTTAATTTTTATGTTGGTCTAATCATGTTGTTTAGTTTAAATCTGTTTTGTTTAGTTTGTCTAAAAGCAAATAACACTCCCCATAGAACAAAAATTTTTTTTTGTTTAAGTACATAACAGAAAAGCTCCATGTATCATCCGATCAATTATTCAATTATTATTCAATTATTCCATTCAATTTGAACAGGTCAATATTTAATTTTCTGTATGAACCAAAAATTGAAAGTTGGTGTTCCGTGAAGGAATACACTCAAGAAATGAAAAGATGGCTCATTTTTTCATTATGTTTAACAAACGGAAAACGAGATTTTGGATCAACATCTCTTGTTTGTGGTTTACAAATCGGTTTATATTGCGGCGGTATTCCAGCATTTTCACAGGAAATAAGCAGCAGTCATATTTAAAGCAGTTTAAATTAATATTGAGTACTGATTGATGTTCACTTGGATTTTTTCCCCATTGAGGGGAAATAACTTAATACTCTGTCATTTATAGTCGTATGGTAAAATGTATATTTTTATTTGTGTAACGTTACGTTCAAAATAACAACAAAATGCCTTTGAAAAATAAAGAGAACAACAGAATGCACTGCTTTAGCGCATCTCGGTCTCCTTGAGCATCTTTCTGGCGCATGCCACAAACATGAATCACAGCTAATACTTGTCTTTTAAAAGGCTTCATTTAGATTATTTGGACCTTCTATCACTTTAAGAACCGCTGGTCTACACAGAAGAAAGCCCTGTGCCCCGGTTACGAGTTGTGTCGAGCTATTCATTAGTCTGTTTGATGAGGAAAATATGAAATTTATAAAATGGGTAATTAATCCATACAAGTGCAGCAGTGGAGGACTATTATTCTGCTGCGTGACACTGCAGAAGAACTGATGACGGCATGGTAAATATATTAACAAACATCTAACTTTTAATTAATAAATTTGTTTTTCTCCAAAATATTTGTGCCAAAATTATTGGCACCCCTACAAATTCTAATGTGTACAAATCAAAAGGGAGTATAATCTGATTGATATTGTATGTTTTTAAATTCACATTTGTGATTAGGAACGCTTAAGCCATGACTTCCTGCTTCACTAGACTCTAAATCTGAGGTGACACACAAGACAAATTCCTATAGTCAACTATAGGAAAGACCTGAAAATACAGTCAAGATGTGCAACAAAATAAGTATATAAGAAAATACGTAGTTCAGTGGTTGAAATGCTCATTGCCACTATGATAGATTAATTCAATATGATAGATATGGACAATCAAATGTAGACAACCGAACTGGAAGAGGACATGAGGAGGATGGTTTGAGTGACCAGACAATCTGTTGGAGGAGAACACTTGGAGAAATGCACTCAGAAATTCTCCAAAACTACAAACCTGTATAATCACAACTTGTTTGGGAAGCTTGCCATCAAACACCAAATTTTCATTGGGACTGTTGGATTTTATGGTCAGAAACAAACACCAAGACAGACAGAAACCTCAGTACCTCATCCCCACTGTGAAGTATGGTAGTGAACTTCACATGAGATAGTAAACTATCATATGTGAAGTTGTCTACTCAAAATATCAGTTGAATGTGAATGCATTCATATGCAAAACATGAATTCTTCAGGACCAGTTCTTCTCCATATTGGACGAGAAGCGCCAGGCTTCCCTGCAGGATAATGGCTACCTGCAGGGCCATGTTTTTCTCCTTTGCCTCATTGAGCAGATATGGGCTTCCTTTATGGGCGATCTCCAAACTTGTCTCCACAGGACTAAGAACTCAAACACTATAAAACTAGCATGGTAAGAAGCAAGCAACTACTGAGACATTCAAACCGAGTAAAATGGCTAACTGTGTAATCCATGACGTCATGAAACATGACAGGAGCCAAGCAGGATTACGAAATATGAAATAGAGAGAGAGATCAGATGCGAAGAGAATAGTTTTATATATACTGAATACTGTTGGTATATTCTAATTTCATTGTATTAGACATGGCCTGAAGCTTAAAATGATAAAAGTCAAAGTTAGTGTCAAAATTACAGGATCTTCATCAAGCCATTTCTCTTTATTCCGCTTGAAGCTTGATGAGAGTGAGAATCTCGTTCTTTCTCATGAGATCACATTAGGGGGAAAAGAAATCAAGTTACAAAATGAATATGCAATCATGCAAACATGACAGATATGAAATTCAGTCAGGTTTTGTTAAACACATAGAAGATATGTATGTAGAAAGAAGTGGAGTTATCCTTGATAACAATAATAATTCTAGTCTGAGTTCTTTTGGCACAGTCAAATAAACATGTAATGTGAAATCAATCATGCGTTCATCACACCCATAAGGCAAGGCTAGAACAAAGAAAACACTGCCATCTATCTAGTGTAAGAAATTAGACTTGTTGTGGTTTGTCCAGTGTTATATTAGAAATATTTGATAGACAGGTACATATGAATATGAGTATATATAATTAAGTTATCAGCAATTATGATTTAATTATTTCCTTACTGTTTATGTATCAATAAAACTATTTAATGTAACTGTTGCATAGATTTAATATGTTTTCACAAAAAATGAATGATCTTCATTAAACATTTTAATTAGCACAGATGTTTATGTGATAGGAGAGAGCGAGAGAGCGAGTGAGCGAGGCTGTAAAATGAGCAGTGACAGTGGAAGTACATGCCAGTTCACATAGTTCCTGCCTGCATTGGGCTCAAAGCCTCCAGGGACTCAGGCAATTTTTCACATAATTACAGCAAACCTGCCTGACGAGCTCTCTGAGCTCAAATACACCACTTCGAGTTTCTCTCAACTGTATGAGAGAGAACCAACTCAAGACTGAGTTTAGTTAGTTAGCTGTCTCTGACTACTGTAGCATATTATTGTAATATAATTTTCTTTAACTTAAAAGTAACAGTGTTACCATGCTTTTGCACATAGTGTACCTTTTAATATGGTATCATCCAGGACTATCATATAGTCAAATCAGGTCAAGTCACACTTATGTATAGTGCTTTATACATTATAGATTGTGTCAAAGTAACTTTACAGTGTTAAACAGGAAAATACTGTGTCAATAATGCAAACAGAATTACATTCTGCTGTAAAGCAGCTCTAAAAAGAAGACACAAGTAAACAGTCAGTTTTTCAGTTAAAGTCAGTTCATCATTGATTCAGTGATGTCATCGTCCAGCTCAGTTCAGTTCTCTTCAAGTATCTGTGCAATCTAGTCAACAATATTGCCTAATATCAAGTGTCCCCAACTAAGCAAGCCAAAGGCGACAGTGGTGAGGAATCAAAACTGCATCAGTGACAGAAATAGAGAAAAAAACCTTGTATAAAAACTTCATTATGTGATAAGAGCTTGATCAAGTACTGAGGTGCTAAACCATTCAGGGCTTTATAATTAGCCAGATTTAAAAATCTATACGATGTTTAATAGGTAGCCAGTGCAGTGTTGACAGAACCGGGCTAATATGGTCATACTTCCTGGTTCTAGTAAGAACTGCATTTTGGACCAGCTGGAGTTTGTTTATTAAGCATGCAAAACAATCACCCAATAAAGCATTACAATAATCTAACCTTGAGGTCATAAACGCATGGATTAACATTTCTGTATTTGATATTGTGTGCATATGACGTAATTAAAAATATTTTAAGATGGAAAAAATGCAGTTTTACAAATGTTAGAAACATGGTTTTCAAATGAAAGATTGATATCAAATAACAAATAGTAAAGATTCAGCCAAAAGTGTTAGACAGTGTTCTAGGTTAGAGTTTTTTGGTCCAATAATTAACACCTCGGTTTTGTTTGTTTGCTTGTTTGTTTTTGTTTTTTTCAGAATTTAGCAGAAGGATTTTACTAGTCATCCAGTTTTTTATATCAAATACGCATTCCATTAGTTTTGCGAATTGGTATGTATCAGACAAACAGTAGAAGCAACACCATGTTTTCTTGATGATATCTCACAAGGTAACATGAAAGGGGAATAAGCAATGCTCCTAGTCATTGAGCCTTGGGGTACTCATTACTGTCCTTGTGATCGATTATGATACTCTCATTCCTGCTACGAATTGAGACTGTCAGATTAAGTAGATTTGAACCATGCCAAGCAATTCCACTAATGCCAACATAATTTTCTATGAGCAGGTCCTGACATGCTGACGTGTTGTCTAACCCCAATAGAGTTTAGAATGTCTATAAATGCTGATACCAATGCATCTTTTTTATTATCTACATGGATATTAAAAGGGTCATATGGATGTTGCTAAAAGAAACATTATTTTGTGTATTTGATGTAAAGAAATGTGTTTATGCGGTTTAAGGTTCAAAAATCATTATTTTCCACATACTGTACATTTTTTTTTCTCCTCTATGCCCCGCCTTTCTGAATTGCGTAGATTTTTACAAAGCTCATTGTTTTGAAAAGTGAGGTGTGCTCTGATTGGCCAGCTATCCAGTGCGTTGTGATTGGCCGAATACCTCAAGCGTGTTATGGAAATGTTATGTCCCTTACCATATTGTGATGCCTTGTCTGGCCGGAGCGACGAGACAAAACCATTACAACCCATTATTTGTTGCATACAGTGGGGACATAATTACGGACTATAATGACTTATACTGTCTTTGTACAGGTTGCATTGCATCGCGCCGTGTAACATAAAACCATGTCTGCATTTGTGATCGGAGAAATGACAACAAAAAGCACTACTCTACACTGCTCAAAACACGCGTTTGGATCATCAGTGGCAAAAAAAAATCCGCTTAAATATAAAAAACGTACTTACAGTCTGTGAGTCAGAACAGCCGGCATTGTAGTCTACTCTACCAGGATCAGGAAACAGTACTCCATAAAATGCACTGGACACATCTGAATATTTGGGTTGAAGTGTTCTGGAACAGTGTTGTAAATACAACTTGACCACTGATTTCTAGTCGTGTCCATTTTTGGAAGACAAAACAAAGTAGTTTCGCTTTCACAACGAAACACACACAGCGTCACACATAGCGGGTTGTACTTGAGTGAGGAATGGCCGGAGGGCATAGAGAACGGTGCGGCCGGCGATTTGACGAAGGGAGCGTCCGGTGGGGCTTGGCAACCACATGTGACAACCCCGGGCTGGACTCTGCTTCGTCCACGGGGAAAGCCGATCCGGCGATCCACAGCGCAAAGTTGATGTATTTCCTCAGCGACCAGCATGGATCAGCTCTAGGCATGACGAAGCGGATATCGTCCTCTTTTGGAAGACCAAACAAAGTAGTTTCGCTTCACAACGAAACACAGCACCTCACGACATTGGAATTGAGACTTTAGTCTTTGCAACTTTACAGATATTTTTTATGCACAAAGAGCTTGTAACACTCCAAAGAGAAAGGAAAACTTGAAATCGCATCATATGACCCCTTTAAAGTCACCAACCATTAATAACTTTATCTGTAGCCAGCACTCAACTCAGATAGAAAATCAGCAAATTCTTTGATAAAGTCTGTATGGTGCCATGGTGGCCTGTATACAGTAGCCAGTACAAATGTCACTGCGGTGTCAGGGAAACACCAGCCTTGTCAGGTCCCAGCACTCATCCTGCACGATCACAGTCACCTGAGTTCTGATTCCCCGCACCTGTTACCACATAATCAAGACCAGTATAAAGCCACCTTCACTCCTCACCATCCTTTGTCTGGTCTTGAAGTTGCTACCACAGACTTACCTGACTCTATCACCATCGAAGTCTTACCTCCCGATCGTCTTCATCCTCTGCTAACCATGTCTTGAGAAACCTGTGAAAAGGTGCAAGAGCCTGTTAGCTCAGCAAGCAAAGTAGAGATTCACCTGCTGACTCTCCATTCCTCTGCACCCCATTCCTGCTGCTAATAAACCCCATTTCACTTACCAGTTACTCCATTTATGGTTTCCTTCTGTTCGGTGACAAGCGGATTTATCAAAAACACTTATTACTCTAGATAGTGTTATAAGAAGCACCATTACTTCAAACGAGTTATACTTGAAGCCCGCCCTCTGAGAAATACTGAAAACATTGTTATAAATTGTAGCAACCCTCCCCCTGGACCTTGTGGATGTGGCAATTTTTATTTGTGAATTAATGAATGCTGAATAAACTTTATTCGAATGTAGAACTAATACAGTAAAAAGAAAACCAAAACATCTATATATATATATATATATATATAATAATACACAACACACACACAGTACAATATATACACATACAGTACATACAGACATACACACCTATATATATGTAAATACACATTTACAAACATATACATACATATACACATATAATCAAAAACATAAATAAAACAAAACAGAACAAAACAAAACAATATTAAATTATACATGTCCGAAAATGAGTAGAAAGAAGCATAAGCTTATTTCATCATACCTACTACATGCTCGTTGATAATCATCAAATATTGGTTTCATAATTGTACCATCTTAATTCTATCTTAATACATTATTTACAAATTACTACATATATTTACACGTTTATTCCCATACACCAACACTAACTACAAAGAAAACATAAAAATAATAATAATAGTTATAATCTTAATAAATAACATGAGAGATCACTTTGTCAAATCCCTTCTTTCTCCTTTACCTTGTGAATATATTTTTGAGCTGGATCATGCTTGAACATTACTTGCGCACTGAACTTAATCCATTCCACAGCTTCACTCCACACAAAAGCTTTTTAATGTTGTACGAGCACAAAGATGTTTTAAGTTGCACTCCCACCTAAAACTGTATCTCCCTTTTCTATTACAAATCTATTTTTGAATGTTGCCAGGGAGTAGGTTTTTGCTTTATACATTATTTGTGCTGTCTGAAACAGACCAAATCAATACATTTCAATGTTTTTGATTTGAAAAAGAATGAATTTGTGTGATCTCTATAACCGGTGTTATGAATGATCCTTATGGCTCTTCTTTTGCAGCACAAACAATGATGATAATCTACAATTACAAGTATTGCCCCAAACCTCCGAACAGTAATTTAAATATGGTAATTTCAGTGAGCAGTAAAGAATGTGGAGTGATTTGTAGTCCAAAACATGCTTTGCTTTGTTTAGTACTGAAATACTCCTTGAAAGTTTGTGTACATGTTCTATATGAGATTTCCAGCTCATTTTATCGTTAATTATCACCCCATGTTTATCACCTCGTTGTTACTCTTAAATTGGTTTGGACGTTTTTTGTATTTTCTAGTTCGGGGAACAGACACAATCTCTATAGTGTGATATCTAGGTGAAAGAGTCTCTATGTGCTGAGAATTAACTGATTTATGTGACATGAAGCGGCTAGCAGACGGTCGGTTTAGCCAGTCTGTCTGCTTCCTGACCTGGGCCCCAGTTAGTCAAGTACAAACTCTAAGACTATGTGCCATATTTCTAGACAGAAGAGGGATGAAGACCATCTCTTTTCAGCAGGTCAGGTCTGCCCCAAAAACTAGTCCAATTGTCTATGTCTATGTTATTCTGCGGGCACCACTTAGGCATCCAGCCATTGAGTGACGACAGTCTGCTATGTATCTCGTCACCACGGTAAGCAGGGAGGGGACCAGAGCATATTACAGTGTCTGACATCCTACTGTAAGTGTCTATGAGTTCCTGGATGCCACTTCTGTTAAACTGCCAGTGGATAGAGTCACACACAACATATAATAAATGTAATTGCAATTCATTTTGAATAAAAGCATCTGGTAACACATTGCCTTGAAAACTTGTACGCTTTCAATTTCAGAGATGAGACTACAAGCTATTCTCAAAATAAATAGCATTATAATTGTAGTGTGAATGGGTTAATGGCCTGAACCCAAAAGCTGTCTATGTAACATCCTGCGTGCTGTGCTTTTATTGTGTGCAAACTTTTCTCTTTCTCTTTCAGGATTCTGAATGATTGTCACCTGCAGCAAGACTTCACCTGCTCGGTCCCAACAAGAAAGCTTCACTTTACCTGGAAAATATTCTCAGGCTTCTTCTTGCAAAAGATTTAGATTGTCTTGCCAATATGGGCCTAGCCATCAAAAATGATTTGTCATAACAAGTATGATTTGCATTGAAAGCGTCTCAGTCTTGGCCAAACATATCTCTGAAAACAAAAAGAGGTCTTTCAGGACAGCTAACAAGGGTTATATTTGTTAATGAGAGCTCAGATGCAGAGTTGTTATATTGGGAGTGATTATCTGACAGGCTTCAAAGCTGCAGATGATAGAAGCGTGAAGCAACCTGTTCATTTCACTCAGATCAATCAACAAAACACATTCAGCATTTAATGACAAGCTTTTGGAAAGTATATTTAAAGGTTTGTTTTTCTCAGCATCTGCTGTAAAACAGTGGACGTGTAGACTGGAAGTCTAATTGCCAAAGCAAACTCACATCACATGTTTTACTCTAGAGAAGATTTCTCAGGATATTTTAATCTTACGAAGTACATTTTTATACAAGCACACACACATAAAAATGCTGTTGGACTTTTAGTTGAACTGTTACTGCCAGGAAAAAATTATGTCTTTCACTGAAACCCTTTGACTTTTTGCATTATACAGCCCTATTTAGGGTTGGCAAGATCAAGAAATCTTAAACAATTATGAAACATTACATTAAAATGTAAACAGCAACATGAAAAATATAACAAAAATTAATTTGGCTAACAAATATTATAAATAGCAAACTGTATGAATTTAATTCACATAAACATAATTCACATTAAAAAAATGTATGACAACTTGTCCCAAACTGTATTTATGAAAAATACCTTTGTCCTGAGAAAAAGTTTAACCTTCACAAGTGTGAGAGGGGGATGCTAGTATGATTTTATTGTTTTGTTTTAATTATAGTGAAACTGCAAATTTAATTTGGATGACAGAATTCCATTTTAATTCAAGATTGAATTTGGAGTTCAGTGTTTAAAAAAAACACATTAAAAGGCACTGAAAACACACATTTCAGGAGTTGATTCAAAACTTCCCCATGTGACAACTAGCCCTGTCTCCCTACTTTTCCTTGCCAAGATATTAATATATTTGAACCATATTGTAAATATATGAGCACAGTCTATTTCAAAATAAAAGCAGCAAATTAGGAGTTTATTGAGGCAACACTTATAGTTAATATAGTTAATAGTGAGAATTGCACCTTAAAATAAAGTGTGACCAAAATACATATTCTTTAAACCTTTAAATTACAAAATATATCACAAAAGAGGGAAGTAAATATGTATCTAACATTAAAATGCATTTTGGATATAAATGTGTTAACGTAACAATATAAGCATTTAAGAAACTATTTGAGAGGGTGTTGTAAATGGGATGTAGATAAAATAAGAGGTAAAAACAATATGAAGAACATACAGTTTTTAAGAAAGTAAACCACAACCAGATATAAAGACATACTGTTTTATTTTAGAACATAAGACAGAATTTTAAAAACGCTTATAAATTGATTTTTAAAAATTAATTGACATCATATCATGTGTTTTAAAAATACATATGGGATATTCCACTCTGCTTTTCTGATTTATATGAAAAGTTTTTATGTTGTGCATAAACATTCAAGAAAAACAGAAGTGAAACAGCTACACATTAAGTGAGTCATTAAAGAACTGTATTCTGTTGAAAGCTGAATAAGACTATAAAGTCCAACAGTTTGGCCAGCCCAGCATTAGTGTTTCGTGTACCTTGAGACAAAGGCCTGAACAAGACAATGGTCTGCTAATGTTTCAGATGGTTCCTCTTTAGCACCTGTGCTTAATTAATGTCTTTATGGCACCAAACACATCTCTTTGCAGCAGCTCCTTTCAGATGCTGCTGGACTCCTCCCTGTCCTCAGCGGCTCTCTGGGTTCTTCTGTCTTCAGTGTAATATGAGATTCAGTCTTTAGAAAGTCTCTCATTTACAAAGGCGGGTTATGACACCAGTTACAGCACAGAATGCCAGTGTGCTACTTTCTTTTCCCAAGATACCCTCAACAATGGAAGATAGCAGAGCCGGTGTTCACTTTCCCCTCCGAGACGCAGCCTTGAAAAGACTCCTTTGACACCTTCCCGCATTCAGAGACTGGCCAAAACCACTGACAGATCTGCTTCTGTAAGCCCAGAGAAGAGCACAACAAAACCCTCTCCAAGCACATTCATCTCTGTCTGTCTCTGCCTTTGGACGCTGTTGTACAGCACAACCATGTCACTAACTGGAGCGTTTAGGGAGTTAGTTAGTGTCTGTGAGTTCAGGTTAATATACATCAGTGCTGTATCACCAGGGTTTCTGTCTTCTTGGTGAGACACAAAGGCTTTTCTCTTCCTTCCATTATGTCTTTTGTCACATCAAATTTGACTCATTAACATTCCTATTCTTCAGCAGTGCTGCTCTGACACTGAGCATGACCTTTGACCTTACTCTGAACTCTTGCTAATAGGTCATATATCTAGTCACTGAACAGAGGTTTTGGACTCTTATACCTCACGTAAATCACGTTTTTCACTTTTCACACTCATTTTCATTTTTTAATAAAAGGTTATCTTTGTCGATCTGTTATTGATCATGCTTTATCAGGGTTTTTATTCTAAACTCCTAACTGGGTCCAAATGTTTGCTAAATTTCCACCAAACTCAGCACAGATCTTCAGCTTGATCTGACTTTAGAAAGCAATACTATATAGCAAATCTCAGCTGATGTTTATATCATCCAAAACGTAAACTGTATTATCATGCTCTCTCTATATATACCCAACTTTATACAGTACACTCACATAAAGTGATATATCTAGCAAATCTCAATTGCCTGATTTTTTATTTTGTCACAAAATGAAACTATGTTATTGATCAGCTCTGGGTATATATGCCCCACTTTATCCACATGCATAGTGTACTCACATAGGGTGATATTTACTATATTCTCTACAGCAAATCTCAAAACTGCTGGATTTCTTGTATTGCTGGAAAATCTAAACTATTTAATCTGCTAAATGTGACTATAAGACATGAAGATATTAAGATATTTTACACACTTACATTATGATTTTCTGTAAAGCTGCATTGAAACAATATTGTGAAAAGTGCTACACAAATTTTGAGTCTTTTTAACTGTTTAGACCATTTTTGCAATGAATCTATAAAACATAATTACATTTTTAAAAAAATCCAATAGACGTTCATTGAAATTGGTAACTCCTCACAGAGCTTTCAAGCTTCAAGTCAAGTCAAGTCACCTTTATTTATATAGCGCTTTAAACAATACAGATTGTGTCAAAGCAGCTTTACAGTGTTAAACAGGAAAATAGTTTGTCAATAATGCAAGAGTAATTTTTCAGCTGAAGTCAAGACGATTCAGTGATGTCATCATCCAGTTCAGCTCTCTTCCAATAGCTTCACCAAACTTATATGAAATAGTTGGTCACACTTTAGTTTGCGGAGCAATTCTCACTGTTAATTAGCTATTAACTACGACTTTTGCCTCAATAAACTCCTAATTTGGTGCTTATTAATAGTTAGTAAGGCAGTTGTTAAGTTTAGGTGTGGGGTGGATTAAAGGATTTAGAATATGGTCATGCAGAATAAGGCATTAATATCTGTTTATAAGTACTAATAAACATCCAATATGCTAGTAATATGCATGCTAATAAGCAACAGGTTATTAGTCAGAATTGGTCCTAAACTAAAGTGTTACCAAATAGTTTAAAGTTGGCATGAAATGAAAATGAAATAATTATAAACCCAGTCCTCTACAACAAACTGCAAGCTTGCATTCATTATTTTTTAATACAGCATCCATTTATATAATTTGCAATAATCCATTACACTTGGATGTATGTCACAATAAGGAAGAAAAGATCTGTCACTACTTCCGTTACATTGCAACTTTAAACATTATAAAAAGGAAACTATGAGCTCTCAGTAAGTTTACTTTGCGAATACTCAGCACTCACCATCATACAGAGTTCTGGCATGAAACTCTAGATGGAGCAGTCCGACAGGTTCTAACTCAATCTGACATAATGACATAATTATCACATGGCACAGCTGATATGTTCTATTTTGTATCAGCAGCCAATGAGCTCGCTGCTCAACATTCAAATATATGACTAGTACTTGCCGTAGCAGTTGCAGCTTGCTTCAGAACAGCGAAATCAACATCTAAAATAAGTGAATGCTCTTCTAATCCATATCACTGTGTGTATTGCGTGGTCTGCCTAATTGAATTCAAATTGAGCAACCATGAATCAAGTTAAACTAAGTGTCATGTTAGCAGTTTTGCATTGTATGCAGGAGCGAATATTAAGTTAGCAGCATTTAGCATCTGTGTTTATAGACAGCAGCAGCATTCTTGTGTATGCATTTCAACGGGGGTTCACCACATACATCGTCATACAGAGTCATATCAATGACAGGTGAGGGAGATGCTGAAGATCACTATATACGCTGTAAACAGTTAGTTTGAGTGAAGATTCCTTATGGGTAGTGTAGTGCGGAGAAACGTCTGCCCATACCATAACCCCACCGCCATCATGGGCCACTCGATCCACAACGTTGGTATCAGCAAACCGCTCACCCACATGACTCCATACACGCTGTCTGCCATCTGCCCGGTACAGTGAAAACCGGGATTCATCAGTGAAAGAGAACACCTCTCCAAAGTGACAGACGCCATCGAATGTGAGCATTTGCCCACTCAATTCGGTTACGACGACGAACTGCAGTCAATTCGAGACCCCGATGAGGACGACGAGCATGCGATGAGCTTCCCTGAGACGTTTTTGACAGTTTGTGCAGAAATTCTTTGGTTAGGCAAACCGATTGTTGCAGCAGCTGTCTGGGTGGCTGGTCTCAGACGATCTTGGAGGTGAAGATGCTGGATGTGGAGGTCCTGGGCTGGTGTGGTTACACGTGGTCTGCGGTTGTAAGGCCGGTTGGATGTACTGCCAAATTCTCTGAAACGCCTTTGGAGATGGCTTATGGTAGAGAAAATGAACATTCAATTCATGAGCAACAGCTCTGGTGGACATTCCTGCAGTCCGCATGCCAATTGCACGCTCCCTCAAAAATTCTGACATCTGTGGCATTGTGCTGTGTGAAAAAACTGCACATTTTAGAGTGGCCTTTTATTGTGGCCAGCCTAAGGCACACCTGTGCAATAATCATGCTGTTTAATCAGCATCTTGATATGCCACACCTGTGAGGTGGATGGATTATCTCGGCAAAGGAGAAGTGCTCACAACACAGATTTAGACAGATTTGTGAAAAAATATTTGCGAGAAATAGGCCTTTTGTGTACATAGAAAAAAAATCTTAGATCTTTGAGTTCAGCTCATGAAAAATGGGGGCAAAAACAAAAGTGTTGCGTTTATAATTTTGTTCAGGGTACATTAAAATCGTCATGTACATTACCATGCTAATTCCTCCGAGAGTTGTCATGACAGAAATATATTTATAGAGTGCACTCAGAATTCAATTCAATGCAGTTGAAAAGAGTTCTAGCAGGGATCATATATGCAGATGTTTTTTACAGTGAGCTCCTCATGTCCTGCAGGCACTGTAACACACAGCCTCTGCTGTCTCTCGCAGCCTTCACTCCTACATCTCCACTCCTGTCTGGACCTGCTCTGAATGTAGCATTGCAGAAAGCCATGAAATAATTTGAGATGATACTGCCAGTTTAAATGACTAAAGCATGCCATCACACTCATTATGACATCAATCTTTCCTCTAACTCACATGTGCATTTACTTCAAACAGAGAGCGCGCGAGAGAGAGAGAGAGAGAGAGAGAGAGAGAGAGAGAGAGAGAGAGAGAGAGAGAGAGAGAGAGGGGTAAGTGGGGAGGGAATTTGTAAACATTCAGTTTATGGTGAAAACTAACGAACTCAGTTTGTCTTTAAAAATAGTTGTCATAGCACAACTAATACTTCAAATCATCAGTGAGGATGATGGGTAACCTTTGAAATGATCGTCTTCAAATGAATCCTGTAATGCACAAATGGAATGCGCAGGATTTCTAACGGAATGTCATCATCATAATTTGGAAACATTCCAACAGGATCTTCATGAGATTAAAAAAGAATCCTCTACAATTACACTAACGATCAAATACAATCCTACTGAATGAAGTTTAATTGCATTTTATTTCCAGAATTGCCGTTTCAGAGTTATATTGGAGAACAGGAAACTTCAACTTGAGTCCTGCAGAGTTTAATTCCAACGCAGCTGATTTTCACTTAATTTAGTTTGTCATAAACATCATTTAGTTTGTCACAATTATATAAGTCAAGTCAAGTCAAGTCACCTTTATTTATATAGCGCTTTTAACAATACAGATTGTGACAAAGCAACTGAACAGCATTAATTAGGAAAATAGTGTCAATAATGCAAAATGACAATAGTAAACACTAATTTTTCAGTTAAAGACAGTTCATCATTGAATTCAGTGATGTCAACATCCAGCTCAGTTTAAATAATATCTTTGCAATCATGTCAACGATAACGCTGGAAATGAAGTGTCCCCAACTAAGCAAGCCAGAGGCGACATCCCCAAAATTCAAAATTCATCCCCAAAAGTCACACCAGATCCTTCAGCTCCACTCACTCGTTCACAATCACCAGAATTCAGATGCACTTCACCTGTCAGTCACAGTATAAAGCCACCTTCCCATCACCACCTCAGTGTCTGGTCTTGTTGTTTACCTGCGTGCATCAGCTTACCGTCTCTGCTTACCTGTTCATCAGACCCACTCCAGTCGACAGCAATCATCTGTCTTCAGCTCAGCACACCGGGTCAGACACAAGCTGTTCAGCTCAAGATTATCAGCTCATTATCTCACCTTGCTCCTCTCCTGAAACCTCTAATAAAGCTCCGTGAGACTGTCATTTACCTGTGTTGTTTGTTTTCTTCTGTTTGCTGACAAAAATGTACTACTGGAAAAACTTACAATATCAATGTACTCTTACAATATATATACTATCAGGGCATTGACTGATGGTTGAAACTTGTTGTAATACTTTGTTGTAACAGAGATTATATATGCAAATAAAAAAACATAAATGAATCTATTGATTCAAAAACATCAATGTTTATATATCTAAATCAGATTTTTTTTAATCAAATCATGGTATACAGCAGCAATCATTTGCATAGAGATAGTGAGTTGTTTCCTTTGTATATCTGAACCATATATATGAAATGCTTTCTGAGTTTTACAACATTTATTAATGAAGGACATACTGTGGAAGTGAGTAGTGCTTCTATATGAAGCTGAATTCAGCTGTTAATATCTATTAATCTGATAAGTTTGTTCAGGATTTGAGTTAAAATGTACACAGAAGAACCAGAGTTAAAGAGCCCTGGCATAGGATCGATCTTGAGATATCCTTACGATTATTCTTATTTGATCCCATTAGGATCTTTTAGTCCCAATTTATGCCATAAATTCCATTAGCAATCTAGCATGCAGGACAAATTAAAAATATACTGTGATCATTATCTTTGTAGCTCAGAAATAATTTGCCATAGTAGCTATAAGTGCAATCAATGCTACCAAACACATTCATAGACTGACTCAGTTTTGTGAGACAAAAAGTCAAACAAGACAGTCCATGTTTTCCTGTATATTAAAGCACTGTTGATACAGTAAACATGTCTTTAATTCACCAACAGTGATCTGGACTGAGACGTGGTGCTGTTGTCACAACACTGTTTATCTGCACATGTGCTCATTAAGCCAGAGGACATGAAAGACATACAGCAGCTTCAAAGAGGAAGACTCGTCATCACCATTTGCCAGCACTAATACGCCAGCCTGGAGATCAGCAGTCATTTGCATCATAAAGATATCGATTCTAAAAGACATGGAGAACAACTTGAGTTGAGCTGATTTATACACCGTAAAAAGTGGAGATTTGCAGCTCTTCTGCCTCATCAGACCCTTAATTAAAGATTTTTATTGGTGTAACCCTATGTAGCAGGTTGAATCAGTCATATAAGCTAATATTTTTGACTTGAATAAAACCAGTTGCATTTGCATTTAATTTAGATGCTCTTACATGAAGCACATTGTAGGTTACATTGTCTTTTTTCATCGTGCACTCAATCAAATAAGAACAACTGTGTCTGCTTTGTGCAATAAGAAGCATGGCTTCCTCAAAGTTAACGTGGGGTTTGTGTCAGGAATTCACACTCAAAGAGAAAATGGGATCATTTGAGTTTTCCACACGGAGATACTCCAGACATGTGAGGTTTGCAGTAATCGTTTCTCAGATAACATTAAAGGTGGAGGAGCGCATGAGGGACCAACATACCCCACACCCAACCACACAGCGAAAGATGAAAAGTATCATATGGGACTCTACAATTTATACGAATCCCAGAACAAGAATTCACGCATGATCTTCAAAGGCAGTTGTTACTTAAGTTCACTCACAAATCCATC
Organism: Sinocyclocheilus anophthalmus; assembly: GCA_018155175.1. Taxonomy (NCBI): domain Eukaryota; kingdom Metazoa; phylum Chordata; class Actinopteri; order Cypriniformes; family Cyprinidae; genus Sinocyclocheilus; species Sinocyclocheilus anophthalmus. The sequence continues at coordinate 156,222 of JADLZN010011142.1, read as the reverse complement.
TCCTCATATCTCAAACAGTGTTGCGAAATACACACCTAAAGGGGAAGCTTTCTTCTTTCTCAACAATATCAGCTTTGCTCGCCGCAGAGCTGCAACTTTACAAGTCTAATCTAAGCGTCTAGTAATGTTCCCTGTGGGGTTTCTGAAGCTTTGAACCTTTTGGAAAGGTTACAATACAAAGAGAAGCTGACAAAAACAACATTTCATATCCCATAACAAAACATATTCCATAACACAGAGGACGCAGAAGTGTTGCTGTTGAACAATTCCAGTGACATTATTTCCTACAGAAGTCAAACACACACTTATTCGACTTATTCTACAAGCACATGTATGAAGACCAGAGAAAGACTGCCTTGCGATCCACAGCGCTCCTCTAGGTGCGTGTGCATGTCTCAACCAGATGAAAAACAAACGGATGACTGATGCAATTATGTGTTGGGTGATTTATAGACAGGCAGCGGGTGCAAAACACACGCTTCTGCCCTCTCTTCACTACATGCAATCACTGCTGTTATTATTATCTTTGTGGTTTTTACCCTCAATTTTAGTGAAAAATGGTCCGATCAACATTTACTGTTCATTATAATCAGCAAGGACTGTGTAAAGCAGGATCAAGCACTGTGGAAAAGCATATATCTGTTTAAAGTTCAGCTCTGACTTTTGTCCCTGTGGTTCAATGATCGGAGAATTTACCGCATCAATCTCACAGAACGCTCTAGAATATGCGGCAGCATATTAAAAAACTTCATCTCAACTTTGTCTCAAACTGATATGTCTCAGTGAGTCAGCATCCATGCAGTTTGCAAACCCACAGAGTCTGCAGTCTGAGAGTTTTCACAATTTCTTATTAAATTCACCCAAAATCAAAAGATCTATGAGCTATGCTATCCATATTCATTTTATATTTCTATACTCTGATTGTACTTGATATCAACAAGTGACTTCCAATAAACACAAGTGGAATTCTGTTAGAAAATGCAGTATGCGATATAAAATACTACAGTATTATATTAAACAAAAGTGGCCTTATGTTATCAGCATAGCCGATGTCTCACACGCTTTGGCAGTGAAAACGTGATGTTTATGTACAAACACAGCTGAGAATTTAATTGCGATCTAAGTGATCATTTTTACAACTCTTTGGCAATTGCTACGACACAAAAACCAACAGAAGCTCGAGTTTCGATGACAGGACCTCTACACTTCTCTGCTGACTTAATTCACTATGATCTTGAGAGTAGTTACCAGTTCTTCTGTGTGTATGTGTGTATGTTTTTGAGAAAGCTAAATGCTATCACGTGTAAGCGTTAATGGGCAAGCTGACTTAGCCTGCATGACTGGCTGACATTGCGCAGCAGTCAATGGAGTTGTTTAGCAACTAGTAGCAAAGGTCTGAATGAAAGAAATGTCAGAGTCATCAATCACCTGACAACTCCAGCTCCGCCCCCTTGAGCAAGTCATCACCATAACACTCACTGCGCTCATCAATTACACGCGGAGCTGGAATTACTGCCCAAAACCAAGCATTTGTGGGTATTACTGTGGTGCAATGTTTATTCAGCCTGAATACTTTAACAAGACAAACTGTGGCAGCATCACACATCAGAATGAGCTTTATGAGGTACACTAACACTACAAACAAAAACAACATATTCTGAAGGAAACGTGAGCGGTGATGGTCTTATCAGCTTGTGTTGTGCGACGTTAGGGTGTTTTATGTGATTTGTGTTTGCTGAAGTTTTAAGTGCTTAAGTGCTGAGGTGTTGGGAGATGCTGCACAACTCTCTGCTGTCCTGTCTGTAATGTTCTGGTCTCTAGATATGGTTCAGGTCCCATGTTTCGCCCACCATCACTTAGAAACAGCACACCTCTACTCATCAAGCTGCATGACTTTAAGAATCATTCATGTCAGCTGCACAAAGTTATGGGTTTGTTCAAATCACTAAATCTAGGTAAGAGCACGAGTAATAGTGTTGCTTGCCACTATCAAACACTACTAACAACATAAGCCATGGTTGCATGAGATCTAAGTTTGATTTTAATAATTAACATCCACATTCCAACTTTGTCACCCACAAATTAAAATGACTGCATAATGCAAACGGAGTGGCTTTCAGAAATGGTAAAGTATAAATAAAACATTCATATAAAAATATTCTTTCACAAAATATACTCTCTTACCAATATTTTCAGTGTGAATTCTACATCTGGATTTATCACTATACCAGTTACAAAAAGCTTGTGGTCAGTAGTTTCTTAATATTACAGCAAATGTGATTATTCCAGACTAGCAGCATACAGGAAATTTCTCATAGAAAAAAATATTGCTTGTTTTTTTAACAATGCATTATGTAAACTAAAAAAGCTATACTTTCAGAAGATACAAAATCTCAGTGTATTCATAAAGGGATGCAGATCCACTTTCCAGTGTCTCATTAATTACAGTTAACAACATTGTTTTTTAATAAATAAATAAAATCAGTTTGGAAGAATTTCACAACAGAGCACGACAGTGATCGTGCATATTTTCAGCAACCTTGGTTCCAGGAGTACTTCCCCATTCATTTTCTCTTTAGGAATTTTCTTTAGAAATCAAATTAAAATCTCAATTTACTTCTGGAACCATGCTGTTTTGATCTATTTGTTAATATCGCTGTAAACTTCACTGCATGCCTGCAAGACGTCCATGACCCAGTAGCTCCGCTGGTTAAATCAAGGTGCAGTTGTAATGGGTTTTACAGCAGGTAAAAGACAAGAGAGCCTTATTTTAATCCAGACAGTTTCAGGATCCTGCAGACTGGAGTAATGCTCTAGATTTAGTGAAGAAAGTGGAGAAAACTCTGTGGCATCAAAAGTACAGTAGTTTACACTTTTTAGTTCCACGTTCCGTCTCACACAGTTCTTTCTCCAGACAAATCTTTATGTTCTTCCATTAAAGTGAAGGAAGCATATCTGTAGTAAGGTCTTGTGCAAAAGAACAAATGCCACCTGATTAAGTCATCTTTTACAGTAATGTCAGGATGAAAGGCCCTCTCAAAAAGCATAAGCATCGCTCATTTGCATGTGTACACCTCTGTCCTCTCGCTGCAAGTGTTGCATTTGACGTAGCAGCACCAGAAGAACTTGCAGTGGCACTGCCAGACGCGTGAATACTGGTGTGTGTTGTATCCGCGGCCGCAGCACATCAGCTCGCAGCCGTTGGGATGGTGCACCAGTGTCTTATTGCACACCCGGCCCTGAGTGCCCATGCTGCCCGTCACGGGGTCCGCCTCGCAGTAGCTGGGCGATTTCTCGATGTACACCAGATCCGTGTCCATGGGCTTGCGGTACGAGTAGGGCTTTTTGATCTTGAGGAAAGTGGGCCGCTTGTGCCGCGTGGCTTTGACTGGCTCCACGTGGACGGCGTGGCTGTATTTGTCTTTGAGGATGTAGCCGAGCTCGCGAAACTTTGGGAGGGTCATCCAGCAGGTTCTGGTGGTGCAGGATCCAGACACACCGTGGCATTTACACTCCAGCCGCATGCTCTTCTCCAGGACCTGAGACCAGCACAGCAGCAGGAATATAATATATCAGTCCTTTAATTAATCGTATGCATCAAAATTGTACTTCTTTGTGAGGAAGGCATTGTGCTTGCAATGTCATTTCACGTTCAGACTGAAAAGGTTTGCTTTGAACTTAAGACTGGCTTACACTGCATGACTTTGGCCCAATTTACAATCTGCAGGAATCAGAGGCCAGACTGCAGATTTTGATCATTCAGAATTGACCAGTTTCACAGAACATCACGTAGTCTGTAACTGGCACAGACAGCAATATTCACTTTATTTTGATAGTCCATTTTAGACACTCTATTAATTCTAAGTTTACAACTACATGTCAACTACCAGTCATTAGAGACTGTCTGCTTAATATCTGCTAACACATTATGTTGATGCTCCACAACACACATTCTACTGACTGTAAGTAACTTTGCAATGTTAACTTATTCTACTAACTGTAACCCAACAGTCTACTAATACTCTAATGAAAGTTAGTTGAGATGTAGTTGCAAAGTTACTCATACACTGTAAAATCAAAATTCCGTAAAATTTACAGTAAAAAAAACGGCAGCTGTGGTTGCCGGAATTTTACCGTAAAAAATACGGTAGCAACATTTTAGGTTTTACGGTTTTAACTTATATTTACCGTTAAATACCATAATTTCATTAACTAAAATAATGTTAATATACCAACCTACTGAAGCACTAAAATCTGTTTTGTACCTTTGTAATATACTGATAACCACCAAATGCAGATGGGGATGAGAAAGTCGCATGATGAACCAAAGCCCATCACAAGCAGCTTTTAACTGTTTGTGTTCATTCACACAAACACTAAACACCATCATCGTAACACACATGAAACTGAATATGCAATAAACATTCATTTAAAAACATTAGGTGTAACACACAACCCTAATATACAAAACCGATAAGAAAAAACATAGAAACCTAGTTATTTCAACAACAACAAAAAAACTGAAATCTGAAATGTAACACAGGGAATTCAATTAACGGTTATTCACTGTAAATTATTAATGTCCAATACAGTTTTTCACCGTATATAGTAGGGGAATTTACCCTTAACCTTTTAACAGGTTTTTACTGTAGCATTTTTAATGTATTTTACCGTTAAATTCACGGTCATTTTTTACAGTGTAGTTAGTAGAATGTCTAAAGTGGACTATCAAAATAAAGTGTTACCCAATTTTATAGCTTGCACTCTGAATCCATTTGGTCAGAGGATATCAAAAATGTTTGATATTTTGAGCTGGTCTCAGAACACATGCTGTTTTCATCTATCATGCATCTTCTAGTGAAAAGTCATGTAGTGTATTCCAGCCTTTAAGCAGGTGACAAATCCTCAATTATATGTTGATACACCATCATATTTGCATAAAGAACGTGGAAAAGGACAACTAGAATTGGCTATCACAGTGCTGTTGTTGGTTTTCGGGGGGTTTATTCGCGTGCAAAAGTGTTCTGATTATTTTTACCACATGTAGTGCGAGGAAATCTGCATGATAAAAAAGGCTAAGATTCTTTCATGCCCACAGCTTACTTACTTAGTTTAATATTTATGTTACTTGTTTAAATCATGAACCCTGTATAAGCAATAACAAAAGCAAAGCTTGAATTCACAAACTGATATCTGTGCATGAGCTGCTTAGACTACTCTTAAAATTAGTAATCTAATTTTTCTCTTCAAGACTGGTCACAACTTTTTTAAATTACGTACATAAAAAGGTAAACTGGTCTCATTTGAATCTGAAAAGGAAAACTTAGTTAACAACTAGTTAGTCAAACTAATTCCTAAGTCACAGACTGGCCCCTGAAGTATCTTCTCATTCCATGACGTCACATTAAAAAAACAAATGTACAAGAACTGTATTGTCATTGCACACAATGTTATTTTCCCCCACAACATACCAACAACAATGGCACCAATCTAAATCAGCTCAGCGACTAACACCAAGACCTTCCGCTATCTGTTCTTCAGAGATGGGCACCATGAGCCAGCGTCATTACAATAGCTGGCATGAATTAAGAAAGGGAGGGGAACAGTCAAACAGAGCACTCTTTTAGTTTGTTCAAGACAAAACCTGCAGCTAGAATGATCCTGTAAGTCAGTTCACTAAGAGGCAGTTTAGCTGTTCAGATAAGATGGTATGAGGATGAGCGCGGCCTACAGAAAAGGCTCCTTCTGCTGGCTGCACAATGTCAGCGTGGAGGTGTTGGTGCCACAAATCAGCTCTCTGTGACCAAACGTGGAACAAGCCAGACATAAGATGGAAGCTTCTTTAGCCCTCATTAAACTTGTGATTATTCGGCTCTCTCTTTAGCTGACAGACCTGTTGGGGACTTGCTTAGATGATAAAGGGAATTTATATCTAATAGTATTCGACAGATTTGAGGTTAATGATGTTTGGTCAGGAGGCATTCAAGCAGCAATGATGTCTGACTACACTGACGTCTAAACTGTGCCATAAGCCTCAGAAGCCTTGAAATATAGAGCATGCTTCATAATGAGTACTTTTGGGTGAACTATTCCTTTAACTCATGACAAAAGATCATGCAACTTGCTCTTTCATTTACATAAACACCAAATTGTAAATTGTGAAAAAGAAATACACTTTAGCACCTTTAAAAAGAACGATTAGTACAGAAATAGTATACCTTAAATAAATATAATTAAGTGTGAACTGAGTGTAATGTTTTCGGACACTTGATTGCATGTTATTTACAATTAAGTGACAATGCATTATAGTTTAAATATATATTACATGCAATTAGTTAAATTTAGGTTTATATGGTTAAAATGTACTGTCGCTTGATAGCTGAGAAGCATTTGAAACGTGGTATGTCGTATTAGTTTCACATAGTTGTAGTTTAATTAACGATTGTAGTGATTAGTAGATTGTTAAAATACATTACTTTAAATGTCTAGTGAATAACAAACTAAGTAACTAATCAAGTACTTTGTGTTTTAGTATGCTAGTCAACATATCAAAATAAGCATAATTTTCTAAAGCATGGGAAAAGATTCTTAAAACATTCGACTTAAAATGTAGCTTAAAGAAAAACTGTTAATTTGACATTATTACAAAGAACACTTTTTTTGTACTTACAGTAAGTGCATTAAGACACATAGTCATGAAAATGTAGTGGTCTTTTATTTAGTAAATATTATATTACCTTCCAGACAGTTTATATATATATATCTATATATATATCTATATATATATATACACACAGTGGGTACAGAAAGTATTCAGACACCCTTAAATTTTACACTCTTTGTGATATTGCAGCCATTTACTAAAATCATTTAAGTAAATTTTTTTCCTCAATGTACACACAGCACCCCATATTGACAGAAAACACAGAATTGTTGACATTTTTGCAGATTTATTAAAAAAGAAAACTAAAATATCACATGGTCCTAAGTATTAAGACCCTTTGCTCAGAATTTCGTAGAAGCACTTTTGATCTAATACAGCCATGAGTCTTTTTGGGGAAAGATGCAACAAGTTTTTCACACCTGTATTTGGGGATCCTCTGTCATTCCTCCTTGCAGATCCTCTCCAGTTCTGTCATGTTGGATGGTAAACGTTGGTGGACAGCCATTTTATGTCTCTCCAGAGATGCTCAATTTGGTTTAAGTCAGGGCTCTGGCTGGGCATTCAAGAACAGTCACAGAGTTGTTTGTGAAGCCACTCCTTCGTTATTTTAGCTGTGTGCTAGGGTCATTGTCTTGTTGGAAGGTAAAAATTCGGCCCAGTCTGAGGTCCTGAACACTCTGGAGAAGGTTTTCATCCAGGACATCCCTGTACTTGGCCGCATTCATCTTTTCCCCTTCGTTGCCACCAGTCGTCCTTCCCTGCAGCGAAAAACACCCCCACAGCATGATGGCTGCCACCACCTGCTTCAATTTGTACTGTATTGGACAGGTTGATGAGCGAGTGCTGAGTTTTCCCCCTCACACATCACCGCTTAGAATTATGCCAAAAAGTTCTATCTTGGTCTATTCAGACCAGAGAATCTTATTTCTCACATCTTGGAGTCCTTCAGGTGTTTTTAGCAAACTCCATGCGGGCTTTCATGTGTCTGCACTGAGGAGAGGCGTCCTCGGGCCACTCTGCCATAAAGCCCCTGGTGGAGGGCTGCAGTGATGGTTGACTTTCTACAACTTTCTCCCTTCTCCTGACTGCATCTCTGGAGCTCAGCCGCAGTGATCTTTGGGTTCTTCTTAACCTCTCTCACCAAGGCTCTTCTCCCCCGATCGCTCAGTTTGGCCGGACGGCCCGCTCTAGGAAGGGTTCTGGTCGTCCCAAACGTCTTCCATTAAGGATTATGGAGGCCACTGTGCTCGTAGGAACCTTAAGTTGCAGCAGAATTTTTTTGTAACCTTGGCCAGATCTGTGCTTGCCACAATTCTGTCTCTGAGCTCTTCAGGCAGTTTCTTTTGACCTCATGATTCTCATTTGCTCTGACGCACTGTGAGCTGTAAGGTCTTATATAAACAGATGTGTGGCTTTCCTAATCAAGACCAATCAGTATAATCAAACACAGCTGGACTCAAATGAAGGTGTAGAACCATCTCAAGGATGATCAGAAGAAATGGACAGCACCTGAGTTAAATATATGAGTGTCATTGCAAAGGGTCTGAATACTTAGGACCAGTTTTTTTTTTTCAGTTTTTCTTTTTTAATAAATCTGGCAAAAATGTCAACAATTCTGTGTTTTTTTTTTCTGTCAATTGGTTCGTGTGGACATTATAGGAAAAATTACTTAAATGATTTTAGCAATGGCTGAATATACAAGAGTGCAAAATGTAAGGGGTCTGTACTTTCCGTACCCCTGTATATACAGTATATATACCTGTGTGTTATATAATATATACACTACAAGTGCACATTCAATACATTTAAGCACACTTCTTTTTCCTAAGGGACTGTATCACTTATTCCACATCAAAGACAACGTACAAATGTATACGCAGAAAAAAGCATGGCCTCTAAATGCAGGTGAAAGTGAAAAAGCCTTTTAGGATCTTCGGCGGTTTGAGCACTGAAAGTTGAAACATAAACACAACATCAAAGATTAAATGTTTCCATCAAAGCTAGCGATAGGGAATACTGGTGTAATCCAATGTCTATTAAACTGAGCAGAAAATGGGAGTGGATTTGCACAGAGCTCGGTGTGTTGGAGCTCATCTGATTTGTAATCAAACTCTAGCACTTATTCTGCTCTTACCTCTAAAAGCTTCCTATTATTGCTGCACCAGTCGAGTCTTGGCTTCGGTGCCGGATTGTTGACAGCTGCAAACCGCAGTGCCATAGTTACTGAATCCTTCCCTGTACTTGACTTTCACTTGATCCGTTCAGTGTAACCAAAACATCACTTCACTGATAGATAATACCTCTTAAAGGAATACTTCACCCAAAAATGAAAATTTGGTCATTTACTCACCCACATGCTCACTTTCAGACTTGACACGACCAGGCATGGCCAAATGTCATGTGTCTCATTGCTGAACATGACACACCAAGCTCGAATATGCATAAACAACAAATGCATACGTAATAAGGTCAGCCATTAAAATAACTGTCCTTGCTTCCCAATGTGCATATTATCCATCCTAAATAGTATGTGAGATTAGAATAAGTGTGTCCTAAAGCAGAGTATGTTGAAAACAGTATGCCAAAAGTCCAAAGATGGCCTACTCTTTCAGGTAGATTTTTGAAGTGTGGATCTGTGCACACTCTAATGGCTAATATTGCCCACAATCCATTGTGTTTTGGCAAAGGATTCGGTTCAGAACTACAAAGACAAATAAAAAGCGTTTTAAAAAAACTACAAATATATGGGGGCTAGTCGAGGTTTAGATAAAGGGGTTTGAGTTACTAATGCTGCGTTCCATTTGTACACGGAAGTTGGAAATTCCAAGTTCCCAGTAGGAACTTTTAACTGGAACGCCCTCCCAAGTTGGAGTTCCGACTCGGGATGTCGGTGGAATCACAACAACTCCAACTTCAGAATCCAATGTGGCTGCTCAGTGCATCAACAGAAGGGAAACAGTAGTAATATATTTTTACACCTTAGTTTGTCTGTGTCCTCAGTGGTGCCACAGTACGATCCAACATGATACCTATGGTGTTTATCTGGCAAAATACTGCTTTTTATGTGTATTCCCCTCCTACCCAAAAAATCGGACTGTTATGCTACGGGACGCGTCCATCTTGGTTTTCGGACTTCTCACTGGAAATGGTCCACTTCAACATTTAACCTGGTAAAAATCATTTATTTAATCTTATCTGTGTTATATTTAATCTGCAACAACAATGTTGACTGTTGACAAACATCTGTTTGGTCATTAACTTTTAAATGCATCATGCAAAAAAAATATGAGCAGAGTTCTCTGCATGAAAGACCCACAGCGTTCGGCAGATCAACGTGCTACTTGTTTTCTCTTCTATACGGTCGGAAGTTAAATGAAATGAAATGTGGAAGATGTGAACTTTGACAAGATGATTGACATGCCAGTTTAACATAACTATGTGTCAGAGATGCAATTGTATGACATGAACGTTTGTCCCAAAGCTTGCCTACTTTTCTACTACACACTCAAAAGTATGTGCTTTTTCTTCACAACAAAAGTGCATACTTTTAGGGCGTAGTATAAGCATGCAGCATGTGTCCGTGCCTTCTCACTGCTAGTGTTTCACTGCATGTCTTTAGGAAATCCTGACAGTAGTTGTTTAGTCAGAAGTGGGTTTGCACTGGTACAAGCTGTTAGTAAGTCTGGCCCCATGTCTGTTATCTATATCGCATGAATCCAGATGCAAGTATGGACTACTTTTAAAATATTTATGGTGTTTTTGTCCTTTTTGGTCACTAGGTCACCGTATGCTCTTGGTGTATGGAAAAACAAAAACAAAACTCCTTTTGTGTTCCACAAAAGAAAGAAAGTCATACAGCACAACACAAGAGTAAGTAAATGTTTCATTTTTGAGTTAACCAACAAGGCAATTCATAACTGTTTTACATTTTGGTGAATTGGTGGCTATCTCATTCATACGTTTTGGTAAAATATACCAATGCCTCAGTGACGGTTATGTTTAGGGGTGGATCTTCATGCTTACTGTTTTTCTAAAAGTTGTACCATTGTGAATTGTTCGGATTCTTACAACATATTCACCTGGTAAAATAGTTTTCCATGAGATTGGGTTGGGTCAGCTGTTCCCTTAAAGGAAGCGCTCGAAACTGAAGATGTCTGACTGTCTTTATTTACAGGAAACATACAAAGCCAAGCCAATACATTGCTTGTATAACTGAACACATACCTTTCGCCCTACTTCGTTGTTATGCAGATTCATAAGCGTCCTGGCGCTGTGTTTGATCTCTCTGGCGTCCATAAAGACTTTGGAGAAGCCCAGGCCGTGGTGGATGTCTGCCGAGCAGCCGCCCCATTTCCAGCCGTCGGCATGACCGTGGAAGCCCTGCTTCTCTTTGTCACAGCTGCAGTCGCTGAGGTTTCCCTGCGTGCAGGCAGCTGTGATGGCATGAGCCACTCCTGCTGCGATGATGGCGTACGTGAATGCAGCCTCTTTACTGCCTGTGAACACAGAGAGAGAACACAGACTTTATAACATCATAGCACTGTATATTACGACAATCACAGTAATGGATGCAAATCAAGTACTTCAAATAAAGCATCAAATATCTGCATTAGTGAATCATTTAATGTGGTTAGAAACTCAAAATACAAATTTTTAAATAAAGTACATTGAACAAATGAACTGCTGACATGCATCACGTCAGATCGATGTCCAAATCTCTTTGACCACTAATGCATATGTGTTTACAAAATAGTTATGTGCAGACGATTTTGTAGTCAGTATAATAAGTGTGTACTTTTTGTAAAAAAAAAATCATAGGTAGGTAGTATTTTGAATGTGTTACAAAAAAAGAACATTTGTTAGGCAAAATAGCCCTGGGGGAACAAGTGATGCTCTATGAATGAGCTGAAAGGAAAAAACTAATGATCTAGAATCAGAATCAGAATAAAAATCAGAATCAGAATCAGAAAGAGCTTTATTGCCAGGTATGTTTACGAGGATACGAGGAATTTGTTTTGGTGACAGACCTTCCCACGCACAAACAGAAATCCAGGAAGACAAGACAACCATAATAAAAAGAATAAAAATAGGATAAGTACATCAGAAATAACAATTTACAAAAAAATAAAAAATACACAATATGCAATATACAAAGTAGACAACAGACGGTATTTGTGTGTGCAGGTGTGTTATGTACAAATGCACGAATGTAAAAAGAGGTGTTAAATAAATAAATGTATAAATAGTGTTGTGTATTAGACGTTTATTGCCAAGTTAGCTGTTCATGAGATGATCTGCTTCGTGTGTGAAGAAACGAATGAACTACACTTCCTGAGGTTGCACCCATCTTCTCATAAATCACTGACAGACACCACTGTATTTGCTTAATCGGCATTAACTCAAACTGTAAATTAGAGCTGTCATCCATGTTAACACAATACAGATAAATAAACATATAGTCAAAAATGTGATATCTCTCATGTTGTGTTGAGGAACGCAAATCGTTCTTTGCCTTCAATGTTGAATCAAGAAACATAATGTATATTATTTTAACTTTAACCGTTAACATTTTCCAACATTGACTACATCAGCTAACATGAACTAACAATGAAAAATACTTCCAAAGCATTTATTAATCTTTGTTAATGTTGATTCCAGCATTTATTAAAACATTATTAAATTCAAGAGTTGTATCTATTAATGTTATTTAACAGACCTGAGCTAACCTGAACTAACAATGAACAGCTGTATTGTTATTAACATTAAGAAAAATGAATAAATATGGTAACAAATTATTTCTCGTTGTTAGTTAATGTCAGGTAATGCGTTAACTAAAGTTAACTAATGGGATTTTATAGTAAAGTTACCCTTTAACCCACTCTTGTATCACCCGGTAGACAAGCAGTATTCAGAAATGTGGCTGTAATTTAATCAAATAACACTGCTTTATTATTGCAAGCGCACATCACATTATACACCAATCAGTCAATCAGAAAAACTTGTGAAAATTCATTGGTTTTATGTTTTTATGTTTATGTTTTATATCTGAGCTTTCATACAGAACTACTGTAACATTTTCATCCTGGACTTTTGAAGCTAGTTAAGTTGTTTTGCAAATTGTTTACAAACGAATTTAGTACGTTCTCATAAGATTATGAAAAGTAAAGATGTATGAGTCTAAGTGTGCTACAAGAATGGTCTGTTTATTGAGTCATTTGAAGTGTCTCTCAGACACTAAACACAATATTAGGAGCATACATATATTCACCAGTACACTCGTGTTTCTTTACCCAGATTTGTCTCTGTTAACTTTCCTCAGATTGAGTTTAGACCTCATGAACTTTTCTGATACAGCAGCTGTGCCTTATTCTTAAACCGGTTGGATTGACAAAGTAAAAGTCTGTTTGTCTCAGGTAACATCTTATCAAAACTCTTCAGGCTGCAAATACCAAACACTGATACATGCATAAACCATGTTAATACCAAACTCTGAGATGGCTTTCAGTCAGAAAAGAGGGGCCATACTCTTAAAAATAAAGGTTCAACAAGAACCATCTGCTGGTGCTTTAAGGAACTATGAAACCTAAATACTGCAAAAACCGCAAGAGCTTTTCATCTCCAAAGAACTATACAGCAATTAAAGATGGTTCTCCAAAATATTCTCTAGAAGAGGGTTGTTTCTGAACCTATAGCTTTTATTTCAGTTATATATATATATATATATATATATTCCCATCTTTAATGACTGGTTTCTGAGATGTTTTGGAGCGCGTGTATGACCGCAGGTAAGAAACACGCTCATATATCTCATCTGCCAGACATTTCAGGCATGCAGCGCGGAAATCTTAACTTGAACAGGTCGATCTTTATAACGTAGCCTACGAACTTGGACTAGTAAAGAAGGTAACTGTTTCACCCAAAATTAAACAAACTGTATAATCCGTAACCAGATTAGGAAACACTTCCCTCTGAGCCTATACTAAGCAACACTACTTTCCAGATTCCCCCAAACGCTGTTTTAGACATACGAGAGGAGACTTCCAACATACCCACTCTCAGCTCTTTTCCGAAGACGGTCCTCTCGCCGAGCGCGGAGCAGTTCCAGCGGCCGTGCTTGAACTGGAACTGGCACTCGTTGATGCCCATCTGCGCGCCCTGCCCGATCACGATGAGCGCGTCCGGCCGGCTCTGACAGATGATGCGCTGCCTGGGCGCCAGTCCCGGGATCTTGCCCAACACATCCACAACGACATCTATGATATGCTGCCCGCCCAGCGCCCAGACGGGGAGAATCCTGCAATTGCTCAGAGAAAGAAGCAAGTAGTCCATGTGGTGTTTAAAAATTATGGTGATAGATCACACAGATCTTTGTGAGCTACACAAAAGATAGTCATGACCAGCGGAAACCCGACGCAAGCTGAATGAAGCAACCGAAGGCCGCACAACAGTGGCGTCCATCAATGCACTTCGGTGGAGAACACGATGAACCCGACAATGCCCGTGACGTATGCGAAAACTTGGGCTTATACCTCCAAAAAAGTGCCGTCTGTTCAACTTTGTCGCAAGGCCGAAATAATTGGCGAGGATTTAAAATATCCATGAAATTAACTTCTGCTGCAACTGGAAAAGTAGACAAATATACAGAGCACTAGGTTCGTCTAATGCAGAAAAGACACCAGGCAGCATTAATTAGTCTAACAACATTAATAGTGCATTTGTGTGCTTTTCCCACAGCTCACCCCATTTTCAAGTAGATTATTCCAAGACAAAGGAAAATGTGAAATATCCAGCGTCGTGATCTTCTGCTCATGATGGCCCTGTCTCGTTTCGCTCCAAGGTAACGAGAAACTGAGCTTTCAAATTGAATGGTCAGTCTATCAGCAATTAAAGTCCGTTTGAAATAACCAGGTTTTCCAGCAAAGACACTTTTGGCCGAAGTAATACGGGATGCCACTCTCGATAACGGTAGCGACACCGTCACGGATTGATTAGCCAGATCACAGCTCGTGTGCAGAACCTGCTCCGAGAGTACAGCAGTAGCGCGACAGGCGTTACTTTAATAAGGACAGATCTACCCACTTCATCCTCCTCCTCTACTTTATATATCTGGGCGTGTTCTTAAGGACCGCTGAGGCCCAACCCTACAAATACTCATTATGCATGGACACAGAGCGGTTCCGTGTAGGGGCCTGCGGTTTAGGTCGTCACCACTGCACTAGTAATGAACAAACGCAAACACATTCAACCAGTGAGAAACAGAAGCCGTCACTGCCCTAGCTAGCACCGTTAACGTTAAATAACGCGCAAGTACACGAGACTCCTTAAATCCAAGTCTGTCTCAAACAGTACAGGGCAGATTTTGCACATTGTGAATCAGGGAATCAGAATAAGCAAATATGACTGTATCAAAACCTGTGTTCAACTTTTTTTTTTTAAGTTAAATCTGTGTTAGTTTTCTGTAAAGTACTGTTAAGTGTCCAGGTGGCGTTCTTGATGATAAACTAGGAATAACCAGGCAGCTGTCAGGCGTATTTTGATGTGGTTTAGGAGTGTTGTAGAAGTCTGGAAGGTAAACTACAGGTGCTTCAGATTTGAGAAAAGACCTGAGAGTCGGATGTCTGTCCGTTTATTCTCTATACTCCTGAGAAAGGCACAACTCCCAATCTTAAAA
This sequence comes from Sinocyclocheilus anophthalmus, assembly GCA_018155175.1. Lineage (NCBI taxonomy): Eukaryota > Metazoa > Chordata > Actinopteri > Cypriniformes > Cyprinidae > Sinocyclocheilus > Sinocyclocheilus anophthalmus. The sequence goes on along the minus strand of JADLZN010011142.1, from coordinate 140,887 downwards.
ACTCATTCTTTAATTTATAGCAGCTTACATTAGCAGTATTGTTCATCAATTCTAAAAACCTTTCGCAATCACTCCCCCTACTGGCTTAATCAGTATCTCGAGTGCCAGATTTGTGAAAACGCAACTTGTCTGTATGCTTTAAAAAGGTTTATTGTCTTAGTTATGGTCAATTCTCCCACATTTTTGCCCAGAGAGCCATTGTTGACATTAACTATCTAGCTTTCACAGAATGGCTAAATATCAGAAAGTTCTAAAATCTTTTGTAGAGAAATAGTATAAATAGATGTACTATTATGTATCATCATTATTATGATCAAATATTGTTTAACTGTTTATAGCTGTAGTTTTAAAAAAATCCTTTTCAAAATTGGCAAAAAGACAGCTAAAAATATATATAAATGTTGGTCAGATGAAATCTGTGACTGTAAAGTTTGTATTGTCCCTATATAATTTCACAGTAAGAGAGCACATATTGTCACTTAGCAAATAATTAGTTTTCCTCAGCTCAGCTTCAGTTGAGTGTCTTTCCTGTTGGGCACCATTCAAGACAAGATGTCTTTTCATTACTGTACTCTGTGCTCCAGTCAGCCGCACACTAACTTGACGGTCACTGCAGTAATAGTGAGGGGATGTCTGGAGAGCTGCGTGCATGGCCAAAGATTTCTCTGATACTGACACTCTTTTGTAAAATGTTATATTTTATGTAACATTATCATTAACAAAATAAGGAGATTTTCTTCATCATTTTAAGAGTAAGTATACTCTTAAATAGCTACTTTTCTTCTTGAAAAGTAGAAATCTACACTGAACAAAATTATAAATGCAACTCTTTTGTTTTTGCCTCCATTTTTCATGAGCTGAACTCAAAGATCTAAGACTTTTTCTATGTACACAAAAGGCCTATTTCTCTCAAATATTGTTCACAAATCTGTCTAAATCTGTGTTAGTGAGCACTTCTCCTTTGCCGAGATAATCCATCCACCTCACAGGTGTGGCATATCAAGATGCTGATTAGACAGCATGATTATTGCACAGGTGTGCCTTAGGCTGGCCACAATAAAAGGCCACTCTAAAATGTGCAGTTTTATCACACAGCACAATGCCACAGATGTCGCAAGTTTTGAGGGAGCGTGCAATTGGCATGCTGACTGCAGGAATGTCCACCAGAACTGTTGCCCATGAATTGAATGTTCATTTCTCTACCATAAGCCGTCTCCAAAGGCGTTTCAGAGAATTTGGCAGTACACCCAACCGGCCTCACAACCACAGACCACAGTGTAACCACCACAGCAACAGGGGACTCAAACATACAGCCATCTTCAACCTCCAAGATCCGATCTGAGACAGCCACGGACAGCTGCCAAACAATCGGTTTGCCCATAGAACAAATAATTCTGCATCAAAATCGTCAGAAACCCGTCTCAGAGGAAGATCATCTGCATGCTGCGACGTACTACACCAGCGGAACGCCAACCCATGCCTGATATAGACATGAAACTGAAGGGTCGTTCGTCGTAAATGACTTGAATCGTGGGCAAATGCTCAGTACTTCCGATGGCGTAGGAAATTGGAGAGGAGGTGGCTTCAAGGAAATGAATCATCGGTAATTGACACTGTACAGGGCAGGCTGGCAGGACAGCGTGTACTGCGGTTTGCTGAATAGTCAGGTTGTGGTCTGACCACAAGATGGTCCAATGGTGGCCACTGGTCGGGGGTTATGGTTATGGGCAGGCGTATGTTATTGACAATGAACACAGGTGCATTTTATTGGTGCCATTTTGAATGCACAGAGATACCGTGAAGAGAACCTGAGGCTCATTGTTGTGCCATTCAACCACGACCATCACCTCATGTTGCAGCACGATAATGCACGGCCCCATGTTGCAAAGATCTGTACACAATTCCTGGAAGCTGACCACCCAAAACCCATCCCAGTGGTCTGCAAAAGCGCATGGCCAGCATACTCACCGCACATGTCACCCATTGAGCATGTTTGGGATGCTCTGGATCGGCGTATACGACAGCATGTTCCAGTTCCTGCCAATATCCAGCAACTTCGCACAGCCATTGAAGAGGAGTGGAACAACATTCCACAGTCCACAATCAACAACCTGATCAACTCTATGCGAAGGAGATGTGTTGCACTGCGTGAGGCAAATGGTGGTCACAGCAGATACTGACTGGTTTTCGGACCCCCCAATACAGTAAAACTGCACATTTTAGAGTGGCCTTTTATTGTGGCCAGCCTAAGGCACACCTGTGCAATAATCATGCTGTCTAATCAGCATCTTGATATGCCACACCTGTGAGGTGGATGGATTATCTTGGCAAAGGAGAAGTGCTCACTAACACAGATTTAGACAGATTTGTGAACAATATTTGAGAGAAATAGGCCTTTTGTGTACATAGAAAAAGTCTTAGATCTTTGAGTTCAGCTCATGAAAAATGGGGGCAAAAACAAAAGTGTTTATAATTTTGTTCAGTGTAGATTCTCTGTTTTATTGGCTTGAGCATGGTGTATATTAGTGGAGTCACCTCACAGATGGTCTGCTGTTGAACAGGCTGCTTGTACTGTCAGTCTACTCAACCAGCCAATAACTGATCATGTTTAGGTCTACAGTTCACAATCACATGGCTTTGTAATGTTATGGTTTCAGGGAAAATTTAATAAAATGGAATTAAATTCAGAATATTTAAGGTATTAATGCTATCCTTTTACTTATGCAAGCTATCATTTTACTTATTTGTTACTTAATTGCGGGGGCAATGGACTTGAACATCTCTGGCTAGTCCCTTCATCTCTTCCAGCACGTCTCTGGCAGAGGCATCATGCCCATTCACAGTGATTTTGAGCCAAGTGGATTTTGAATGCAGCTTCCAAAAGACCAAAAATAGACAAAGTAATAGTCTAGTATTACTAAATCACACCGGCGTGATTAGAACGTTCAGCGCGTCACATCATCATCAGCTGCTACATTCAAACCTGCGCTCGCTGCTGGCGCTGAGCCGGAGACAGACGCGTTTGCGTCTCACTGCACTGCGCAGTAACCAATCACACACCATGCTGTTGAGCTTATGAGTGCAATGGCCAATCAGAGGCGATCAGGTGAGTCATCGCTAAATACCGTGTTTGCTTCACCCGCTCTCTGACTGAATACCTCTTTCTGGCGAATTCTCTCGCCAGAAACAACAAAGTGCAAAGTGTGTCAGAACTGAAGCTATATGTCACAGGGTAAACCAGCTTCGTGCCTGTACTGGGAGTTTTGAGATGCTAGGAAGGTCAGTAAATGTTCCTTGCTCTATTTCTGTACAATGAAAGTGTTATGATTAGTAGCCTAACTTACAATGTTTTTATTCCCATTAACTTTCAGTGTTACATTCAAATTAAATATAAAGTCAGTCGTATTAAAAATATTTTATGGCATGCTGTTAATAGTAAAAGACAGACAGGTTTTTATGCATAGTTAATAGATAGCATTATTAGGTTACTTTGACCATCGCCCACTATTGATCAATATAATATATAAAGGTGAGAATCAAGATATTTCATGGTATAGTTAATGCGTTTGGGAATGTTTCTAATAAACAGGAAATAATAAATAAAACGTGCTGTTGTGGCTGCTGTGTGTCACATGACCCCACCCCCCCCCCCCCCCCCCCCCAACCCCACCCCCCACCCCCCCCCCCCCCCCACCCACCCACACCCCCGTGCCCCTCAAAAATAAAGAGTGCATGACGCCCCTGGTCTTTGGTGTTTACAAACTATTTTGGTGCAGGCCTATACAATTTTTATGCTTTAATTTACAGTTATTTTTCTATCAACTTGTTAAAAACGATTACACCTTTACTTGACATTTGCTCTTTATGAGCCTTCATGTCGATTTTCCGAGACGTTCCATAAACACCCGTCTTACAGGATAAATAAAAACAAGGCTTAGCAGAGGATGGTTTCGATCCATTGACCTCTGGGTTATGGGCCCAGCACGCTTCCGCTGCGCCACTCTGCTGAAGACGAGGACAGTGCTGGAAACTCGACCTCTTATCCTTTCGAAGGCACCATAGTCCACTATTTCTGTTTTGAATGATGAACTCCGCTACATATCTCGTATCCTTTATTTTCTTTAATCGCAGCACTGTACAGTGTTTTACTTTAAACACACTGTTTGATTATTTTAAAGTTGATACAAATAATGACAATAACATAATAAATGTTCAACACCGAATACGGTTAACGTACAGTAGACTGTGTACTAGACTTTAGTAATTTTTTGTCATTGATTAAATTGAGATACTTTAATGACATTTCAGTAGGTTTAATATTTCGAGACTTTACAAAATGATGAAATTATTGCGCAATCAGTATTTTATGTTATACACGCTCACAATCATAGATATGCGTGCTCACAATAATATCTACGTTTACAGTCAACGTGATGTGTGTCCCTGACGTTGTTCCGTAGAATGCGTCACCACGACGTCCCCACGCACGAAACTGAAAGTAGCAGGTCGGCGACAGTGCAGTGGCAGGACTGTGAGAACTGTAGAAATGGAGATGCGCCAAAGTTTACCTCTGGACTGTCTGATCAGTGTCTTCTCACTTCTTCATGATGAAGATTTAATCAGAGCATCCACCGTCTGTAAGGTAAGCCACACTGAATGAGGATTCATATAAGTAGGCGTCGGCCCCAATTCTGAACCAGCCGCTTCTAGAACAGTGCAGCTCTGCAGCTACAGATGAAGCAGTAGCAGCTACTGATGAAGCAGCTACTGATGAAGCAGCTACAGATGAAGCAGTAGCAGCTACAGAAGCAGCAGCTACTGATGAAGCAGCTACTGATGAAGCAGCTACAGATGAAGCAGTAGCAGCTACAGAAGCAGCAGCTACTGATGAAGCAGCTACTGATGAAGCAGCTACTGATGAAGCAGCTACTGATGAAGCAGTAGCAGCTACAGAAGCAGCAGCTACTGATGAAGCAGCTACTGATGAAGCAGCTACAGATGAAGCAGTAGCAGCTACAGAAGCAGCAGCTACTGATGAAGCAGCTTCTGATGAAGCAGCTACTGATGAAGCAGCTACAGATGAAGCAGTAGCAGCTACAGAAGCAGCAGCTACTGATGAAGCAGCTACTGATGAAGCAGCTACAGATGAAGCAGCTACAGATGAAGCAGTAGCAGCTACAGAAGCAGCAGCTACTGATGAAGCAGCTTCTGATGAAGCAGCTACTGATGAAGCAGCTACAGATGAAGCAGTAGCAGCTACAGAAGCAGCAGCTACTGATGAAGCAGCTTCTGATGAAGCAGCTACTGATGAAGCAGCTACTGATGAAGCAGCTACTGATGAAGCAGCTTCTGATGAAGCAGCTACAGATGAAGCAGTAGCAGCTACTGATGAAGCAGCTACAGATGCAGTTTTGGGCTGGGTTCGAGCTTCGAAGTGTACGAGGCACATGTTCAGCCACACGAGCTGTCCGCTACTTAAAGGTGCACTCAGTATATTTTTAGTTCTAAATTAAAACGTTCGCACAAATAATTTAACCCTGCACAGTGAGAACAATCTACTTTTTATGTGGACCTTTAAACAAAATATTTTTAAACAGTTTGCATATGTGTTGTTTAGTTTTTGTAGTGGTCGGACCGATATTGTTTTTTTTTTTGCAACCGATGCCGAATATAGGAGCGCAGGGTGCCGATATAAAGAGATAGATATCATTTGTATTTTCTTCTAATACTATTACGAAATGTGAATAATTGAAAATGATAAATGTGTAAACTAAACATACTTATACTTTAGATCAGCTTTATTATAAGGCGCAGTCATTCTGGACACAGTGAGCGAAGTTATCATTGTAGTCCTATTCATATATATATGCTGTGGAAGAAGAAGACGAGAAACAAAAAATGATGCCCTGAATATGAACTGACTGGACATGAGTGGAAAAAAACACACAATAATGTTTAACAATCCAATGATAATTTGGAAGTAAAAAAAGACAGGCCATAGAGATCTATGTCATTAAGATTACAAATGTATGTATAAAGCAGCATTCCCTTGCAGTGCAGTGCATATATATATACTAATATATATATATTATATGATATATATGGTAGTATTCATTTATTATAAATATTATGTTATTTTTGAGAAAAATAGAAGCATTTTCACTAGTGGACAGACTTTTGGACCCCACTACAAAATACATGAAAATACACTTTTTGTTTAGGAATGGTATCATGCTGCAGAGACTCCATGGTTGTGGAGGTAAGTCACTAAAGATAATTATCTGTATGGGCAAAATGCTGAAAGGCTGATGATCACTTTATACCTTGTGCTTTACACCGTTATTTTCTGATGAGACACTTAAGAACATATCCTTGTGTAGGAGAATGTGTCTGCAGAAATGGAGTTTCTGCAATGTTTCGCAGCTGCTCTCGGACACGGGAACACACTCGTGGAAGGCTTATTACCTGCGCCGCTCTCACCTGGAGATGAAGATGAAAACAGGCAGGTCCTGTGCGGACTACACGTGCAAAAGCCTACGAGGCCATAAAGGCAAGTGATCTCATCCTCAAGAGCTCAGCAAACATATAGCTATAATGCTGGTGTAAATAAATATTGAAAGTCTGCTCCGTTGATTTTGTCTTTATGAGTCTTTCTGTGATTGCACAGGCAGGGTTGTTGGTTTTGAATACCTGGTTGGAAACGACGGCTGCTCAGATGTTTGGAAGCAGACACCAGTGGTCTGCAGTGCATCTACGGACGGCACAGTCAAAGCATGGGACATTCACAAGGTACCACAGGCTTTCTCTTTCATGTGGCAGAGACCTAAAAGTGTTCAGGAATGAATCTGGATCTCAAGAAATGCCTGAGGCATATTTCACCCCAAAATCAAAAAACGCATTCATCTATGATTTTATTTGATATTCCATGCAGGGTGTTAATTTATGGTCAAGTCCTGCTCAGAGCCCCATGCAGGACATCACAGTTGATCCGGTGCAGTCGGTTGTTATTAGTTCTGATAACACAGGAACAATCAAAACCTGGAAGGCTGCGACTGGAGAGGAGGTGGCCTGCTTCCAGTCTGGATCCTCTAAGACCACACTGCTGTCATTCAACAGCAAAGACAGCTCTTTTCTCATGGTAGGCTGTAATGCATAAACAGACTTCTTTGCTAAATGTGTAGTTATTGCACAATGAATCAGTAGTATGTGCTGCAGGCCTAAGTGAAAATCTTTTATTTTTTTAGGTTGGAACTATTCTAGGGTCTCTGGTGGTCTTGACTTGCCCTGTGCTGTCTGAGGTCTCGAGGCATGTGGTGTGCGACTCCTTCAGTTTAAACCTCCTCCGCTCATCGCCAGATAAAAAATGGATATTCACTGCCTCCAAAGAAAACCTTGACTTGAGCCCGAAGGTAAGCCAAAGCTGATTTCAGTCCATTGTTGGAACAGATGTGACACAGAGCACAGCAGTACGGTTCCAGAAATAAAACAATATAAACCTTTCAAACAGAGCTGCCATGTGATGTATAGTTCTGCAGAAACTACAAGTGTGTAATCGCAGCTTCGTTTGTCAAAAATTGTTTGATAGTCAAATTCTTAGTGAAAAAAAAATACACTATTCATAGCAATCACCCACTTACTGTGATTGAGATACTTAGGATATGAATCCTGTGTGTGTAGAATATTTTGTGATAATCTCCAAAAAAAATTGAATTACTTATAGTCATTAGTTTGTAAATTGTATTGTGCAGTGCTTCATAGAATGACGCAGACAGCACACACAAACACGAACATGAGTGCTGTGCCTGCCTGTGATGAGATTGTGAATAGAAAAAAGAATATTATTCAAATTTTATTATTTTAAGGCAAAAATATTACAATGAATGTTAGGTGCGCATCAGTGGAGCATGAGATGCGGTGATGATGTAAGTGACGTTGTAGTTTAATGTTTTGTTAGTCTAGCCCACGAGACGCGCCGCTGCTGCGTTATTCATTCAAAATATTAGAGAAATATAGAAGCTCAATGTAGGAAGGTTAAAACCGAAACCAAGCCATTCACACAGAATGCATATTCAGCGCATTTTTTAGACGGACAAATATGGCTGCTGCTCTCGAGTCTCACAGAAGAGATGTATAGAAAGCCTTGCAAAGTTAAAACAGTTTAAACTTTTAGAAAACACATCACAAATTTGTGGAGGTTTATTCCTTTTCACTGCGTCTCATATGTTTTTAAATGCAGTCTGTGTGAATGGCGCTTCAGCTCTTTGTATTAAGTAATGCATAAATACATGATGCTGTTTTGTTTATGCAATTTACGAAATTATATTTGATTTATATGAGTTAATTTAGACATAATGCAGGTTTTTTTTATAGACAGTTATTTCCTTGCGTTGATAATGTGCTGCATTATTTTGCTCATTGCGCCCTCCAGTGGCCTCGGGAGACAAGACAAAAGTTTAACCTATTTAGTCTGCATATAAAAACATTAGAAACGCGATATTTGTTTATTGTTTAATTTTTATTTTGTGTTTGACTGTTAAAACAAAAAAATATTTATTAGGTATTAAAAATGCAGTGGTTAAATGTAAAAAAAAATTTCTATTGCTCTTTGTTTTAAAAAAGGTCAGTAATTATCGATACTGAACGATATGAAACATTATATCGTTGATATATGTTTTATCTATATCGCCCAGCCCTAGTTGTTACTGTTATGTTGTGTTGGTATAGTGCTGCAGTGATGATGTATTTATGTAGGCCAGTTTGCATCACCTTGATTCCCCTCGCAAACAACAATAGCTATGACCAACAAACAGGTATTTTTAAAAATTCTTAACATTTCACAACTTTTATGAATTTTGAAGCCTAAATACAATTGCCATAATTAAAGAGATATAAACGAATAGAATATAAACTCAATAAGAACAAATATAGCCTAGTTTTTTAGTTTGAATGGTTTGCAGGAGAATGATTTTAAACACAATGAGGCTGTGAAAGAGACTAGTGAGTCTGTGTGTTCGGTGTGATGAGGTATAATACCTCTGTAGTTATATTTAGCCACTTGTTAGTAACCGCATTTTTGAAACAAGTAAAAACTTTGAAAAAAAACACAAAGGGTTATTACTGATATATTTTGTGCTGTAGAATAAAACGTGAAAAGACAAATCAGAATCAGAGAGAGCTTTATTGCCAAGTGTGTTTGCACAATGCACATACAAGGAATTTGTTCTGGTGACAGAAGCTTCAGTACACAGAGACAACAACAACACACATATAATAATGATATATGAACAAAATAGACATATGTATTTTTGTCTATTTATTTATGTTATCTATTTTGTCTACACGTTTTGTATGTACAGTTGTGGTATATAGATGGAGTAGAATAGAATTTACAAGGAATGGAAGAAGATGTAGGGTAGTATTAAGTAAATAAAAGTGCTATTGCACATCTTTTTATTGAACAGTAGGGGAGAACATTTAACTGTTTATGAGTTAGATTGCCTGGGGGAAGAAACTGTTCTTGTGCCTGTCCTGTCCTGGTGTTCGGGGCTCTGTAACACCGGACAGCCCTTCTGAGCCCTTTTCCTCACTCTGGATGTATACAGTTCTTGAAGGGTACCAATAATCCTCTCAGCAGTCCGAACTGTCCTCTGTGGTCTTCTGATGTTTGATTTTGTAGCTGAGGCCAAACCAGACGGTTATTGAAGTGCACAGGACAGACTCAGTGATGGCTGTTTAGACCTGTGTCAGCAGCTCCTGTGGCAGGTTGAGCGTCCTCAGCTGCTGAACCTGAATGACTCCAGTGCTGTTCATGATTGGTGAGTGGGGGGAGTGCAGGGGGGTTTCTCCTGAAGTCCACTATCATCTCCACTGTTTTGAGTGTGTTCAGCTCCAGGTTGTTGTGACTGCACCAGACAGCCAGCTGCTCAACCTCGCTTCTATAAGCAGACTCATCAGCATCCTGGATGAGGCCGATGAGTGTGGTGTCGTCTGCAAACTTCAGGAGCTTGACAGAGGGGTCAGTAAAGGTGCAGTTGTTGGTGTAGAGGGAGAAGAGCAGTGGGGAGAGGACAGAACCCTGAGGAGCGCCAGTGCTGATGGTGCAGCTGCTTCCCCAGTCTCACTAGCTGTTGCCTGTCTGTCAGAAAGCTGATGATCCATCGGCGGTAGGGATGTAACGATTAACCGCGAGCCGGTCAAAAATCGATTAAAATATGTGACGATTCAAATCGGTTGAGATGCCAAACAAATCGCTATACAATTGGAGTAGGAGTTTATATGAATTTATCTCTGAGAGGAACTGTCTTTAGAAAAGTTTAGATGGTATTTTCTTTTCCCAGGAAACACTGTATCATTGCTGTTCTGCTTTGTTTACAGCGGTAACCCAGGAAACACTGTATCATTGCTGTTCATAATCGCAGCGCTGCTTTGTTTACAGCGGTAACCAAGGAAACACTGTATCATTGCTGTTCATAAGCTGCTTTGTTTACAGCGGTACCCAGGAAACACTGTATCATTGCTGTTCGTAAGTGCAGCTCTGCTTTGTTTACAGCGGTAATCCAGGAAACACTGTATCATTGCTGTTCATAAGCGCAGCGATGCTTTGTTTACAGCGGTAACCGAGGAAACGCTTTATCATTGCTGTTCATAAGCGCAGCGATGCTTTGTTTACAGCGGTAACCGAGGAAACACCGTATCATTGCTGTTCATAAGCTGCTTTATTTACAGCGGTAACCCAGGAAACACCGTATCATTGCTGTTCATAAGCTGCTTTATTTACAGCGGTAACCCAGGAAACACCGTATCATTGCTGTTCATAAGCTGCTTTATTTACAGCGGTAACCCAGGAAACACCGTATCATTGCTGTTTATAAGGGCAGCTCTGTTTGTTTACAGCGGTAACCCAGGAAACTCTGTATCATTGCTGTTCATAAGCACCACCTGCTGGCAGAGAGTGCATCTGCGTCTCATTCAGCTCGTCTGCTGTTTCCTTCAGATATGTTTTATGTAGCATAGTTTCACAAAACTACAGTCAGACAATTCTGTTTTTGCTTCAAATTTCAAAGTATACAGTGTAATTTAGATTAAAAACTACTCATTCTGCATCTTAGTTTGGATCATGATTAAAATGCATTGGTTGATTTTGGGGTTTGTTTTAAAATTAAAATTTAGTTTTGTTATTTCAATTTCAAAAAGAAACATACAGCTATAGCCTAATAAAATGACACCTTTTCATTTACTGTATAATGTCTTCAATCTCATTTTGTTAAAAGAAAAATCGTGAGAAAATCGAATGGTGAAATCAAACCCGTGAATCGAATCGTGAGTTGAGTGAATCGTTACATGCCTAATCGGCAGATAGAGCTAGGAACAGAGAGCTGGGTTAGTTTGGTCTGGAGGAGTGCTGGGATGATTGTACTGAAAGCAGAACTGAAGTCCACAAACAGGATCCTCACATAAGTCCCTGATTTGTCTAGATGTTGTAGGATATAATGCAATCCCATGTTGACTGCATCATCCACAGATCTGTTTGCTCGGTAAGCAAACTGCAGGGGGTCTAGTGATGTCCTTCAGATAACCAGTCTCTCAAACGACTGCATGACCACTGATGTTATTTCAGGCATTGAACCAAAAATTCATTCAAAAAACCCATTGAGTTCAGGTCGAAATGCTAAAATGCTAACTCATCTCTGGGCCTATAATAATCTGTCATCCCTGCATCTTATTTTTTTATAACTATAATAGCATTGTAGACATCTCATTTGAAAGTTTGGTATTTTATTTTGAACTGAATGTCATTGGTGTGTTTTTGGGGAGGTTTTCTACAGTGGCAGTGTGTGTTTCCCTGCTGAAGATGAGGACCGTCTGTGTCATAGTCTGCCAGTCACTGGCTGTTGTGCCGCTTTGTTTCTGCCGTCTCAACCCGCACGGCTCGCAGTCATCCATTCTGACGGCCGCTTCAACAACAACACACTCTCAGTCTTTGACCTGACCATGAAGGAATCCAAATACAAAAAGGAAACGCAAGGTTGGCCTTAAAAATGTGTTGCTTATTTTTGTTAATATTTTCGTACACACCTACAAATTACAAATAAAAGTATTACAATGCAATAATCTCTACTGATACAGTATGTCATGCCTTCCCATTTTAGCTCAGCAAGTCGCCTCTTTTCAGGTAGCGCTAAGCCATCGTTCGGGCGTCATTCTCAAGGCGAGAGGGAACAGCTCTCTTCTAGTTACAGATGGAAACCATCTGAAGGTCTACACATTTAAAGGAGAACTTGTTGCTAGTTTTGAAGACCATTTACAGCCAATCACTGCTCTTTGTGTGGTAAGCTGTTTGACCAATACATTTCAAAGCTCTCCCTGTGAATAGTTTGACTTATAAAATGAATTGTGCTATCTTGCAGGACAGTTTTAGGGTGGTGACAGCATCTCGTGACCTGTCTCTCAGAATACTGACCTGGAGAAATGATCCAGAGCATGGACTTGCACTTGAAAGCCAGTATCATTTGCTCGGAGGCTCCTTCACAAGGTCCAGGTACAGCATTATCGCCCACACTGTCATGTGATTTTTACGTGCACCATGTTTTGACGGGTAAAGTGACTTTTTTTGTATATATGTATTTCCAGAGGATTCACCAACGTTGCCTGTGATTATTCGAGTATTGTGGGCTCTGTGGAGTCAGTGGATGGGAACGATGTTCTGAAGGCTTATACCTTTGATTTCTGACCACATAATCACCAGATGTATTCAGATCTTTTATATTTACTGACCAGGGCTGCGTTTCCCCAAAACCATCGTAAGCCTAAGTAGATCGTAGACCCATTGCCACCAATGGTCTCTACCATCAACTATCATTGCTTTTGAGAAACGCAGCCCAAATCCATGTATAGCCTGCGATGCTGTTACATTAATGAGACAATTAAAACATTAGAACTAATATTTTTACATAGATATCAAAAAGGTTAGAAGAAATTGTGGGATTGTTTGCATAAAATATATAACTATAATATGACTATAACTTTTCCTCTTTGCAATAAAGCTAATCTCAGAAGATTTAATTTCTAGTTGTGTGCAATCAACTGCAAAAAAACTGTACAAACATGGTACAAAAATGAGAGGTTTCAGTTGCGATGCTTTTCAAGTATTAGCACAGTGGCACATCGTATACAGTGTATGGTATTTCTTATACATCAAATAATTTACCATGTAAAACGCATTTTCCAACTTCTACAAATGGGACAATTACAGTTCAGTCTATCTGTGGGCTAAATCACATGTTGGATTCCTCATCAGAACCAAGACCTGAAAAACATCCAAAGAAACTGCAGCAGTAGATGTGTAGAGCTCATCTTTGATGTTGGACAAAGATGTAAATAAACTAATTATCTTTGTAATTAAGATGTTCAGCTAGTTAATGTCACATGTGTTAGACCTCAAACTCATTCATGACAGCCGACCTCAAATGATGCAGAGCAATCTTCAAGATCCCGTTCATGATTTTGTGGACACTCTTCCCACCATCTGTGTTCTTCATCTAAAGAGAGCACCACGGTAAATAAAAGTATGCATGTGACCATTTCAGGGCATCTCAGAATCACACACAGTACCTTTGTGAAAGCTTTTGTCGCTCGCTCCAGGAAAGTGCTCTCGACTTCCTCGGGTATTGTTAATACATGAGCAAAGCAGTCCAGAATACTCATCACTGTTTCTCTTGAAGCCTGAGGATGGTAATAAGAATGGATTCACATCATGGAACAAAATTAAAATGTACGCATGAAATGTCTCTCGTTAGTCATATTGATCCATACTAACCTAAAGTTAATACATTGTAAAATAACAGATCTGCTATTTAAATCTTACCCTATCTAGGCAGTTGAGCACAGTTTGAGGGTCCTGACTGGTCTCTGTTAGTGTGTGAACATCATGAGCTGAGATGATTGGCTCTTTGAGCTGCTCCAGCCAGGACCACATGATTCCAGACAGAATAAATGGGTCTTTTTCCAAACACAGTCGCTCCCACGCACCTTGATGATTAAGATCTGCCTGCAGAGGAGAATAAACTAATTTACTAATCTTTCATTCAGAAAGTTTAGGCCATATTTTCTATATGATGTGAAGAGATAGCCATATTAAGACTAAGACTAACTCTGACATCTTTAGGTTTCAGCGCCATAGAGAAACATTGGAAGCTCCAAAGCTCTCATCGGTTTGATGCTACAAAAATGGCAAAACGGTGTGCCTAGGGTACTTGTAACACTGATTCCAGTTATCCTGAGAGGATGGGCAATGGAATTTATTTTATTCCATTTCCTAAACCCAAACAAAACAGAGCAAAACGTCCCTAAGCATTCACCCCCAATCCCAATGAAGACAAAAACTTTCATTTTCTGGTTGTCATACTCTCATTAAGTTACAATTTTCATCTGTTTAAGCAGAATGTTAATGTCATCTTGTGCTGCAATGTATCTCCGGCTAAAACTAGCTAACGTTAAAGTTAGTGAGTCCATATAACGTACCAACATAAATATTTCTCACGTCATGTACAGTGTAGGTCAAAAACAAAGCTCTACATTTCAGTGCCTCTCCATATTAAACTGGTTAAATGTAAATTAATTTAATCCAACCCTGCGGTACATGAATCCTGGATGTTGTAATCTGCAATCGTGACCGTAATATGAGGCTTCTCCCGCTTGCATTGTGATCTGTAAACCCTCGCTTCCAAATTAATCTTGTTACCCACCATATTTATTTTAAAATCTGTTATATGTGACCCTTGTAGCGAATCAGCTCATGGGAAATATGAATCATTAACCATAACTAGTTATAATTAACAATTCATATTTTAGATCCACTGTAGATAATTAGCTGACCACTCAGGGTCAACCGTATTGTCAATTCTAAGAACGTTAATTTACTGGTTAAAGGAAATAACCTTCTTACTTTACAATTCTATAAGTTTGTAACGTAAAACTGCATGATTATTGACTCCGGTTATGAGTAAACAATGAACACGTCAAGTGTGATACAAGTAAGGTTTTATTAACTACATAAACACTTAAACTAGTCTAACATACTACATAAACACATTAAGACGGTCTAACATACACATACACACACAAACACATACATTGGTTATAGTAAAGGGTTAAAGTTTTCGCCCTAAGAAGAGACATAATGATGACATTAGGGACCCATTTTGCTATTCAGCAGATCTAAACTGAGGGAAAACGCGATTCTGAGTCAAACAAACCTTGTAAAAAGGTGTACCTGATACTTAATGCATCAATTAAATCAACTAAGTTTGATACTTGCACGTCTTCTCTGTCTGACAGAGATTCCTGATGCAATCTTAAGGCCCAAGAGCTTGCTGAAGTTGGTTGATGAGAAAGAGCTAGTTTGATTCAGAATCACTTGATGAATGAAAAGGAATAGGCCGGAGCCTGGCACGAGCTTTGTTATCCTGGAGCGTTTCTCACATCTTCTTTTTAGCATCTCCCTGAACCACCGACTGGGCGGGTCACATGAAGTGAGGCCTTTATGCTGTAGAAGATTCACGCCTCTCAAGATGGGTTTGTCCAATGAGGAAGGCTAAAATC